>CANTUT010000051.1:3290000-3740672 GCA_947687605.1 Reutealis trisperma | reverse complement strand
TAGCTTTTGGGGGAGATTAGATGGTCTAGATAGGAAAATAAGTATTTTTTGGTAATTATATCCATATTCTGATAATCTTGTTTACTTCACTGTATAAATTATTCTGGTGCGCTTCCGGTCGCCCCCAGCTATAGTCCGTGAATATTCAGTTATGCTTTTCTGTACTGTGAGTGATACTTCTAATATACTTTTCTGTTAACCATGCATTGCATTGAGTATATTTATGAATATAATTAAATCATGATGCTTATGTCATGAAATGAATATATGTGCACGCTTACTTGTCATCTGATTGTGTTGGATACTTGGATATAATGCTGCATATTCTCTGTGTATGTTGCATGGAGACAGAATGATACAGAGACCACCTAGGACTTTGGATATGATATAATTATGATGAGATTATGATGAGTTTGAGAAGATGAGCTATGACTGGTAGATGCTGGCCCGGCCTGCTCATCGCTAAGGCCGCTATCAGTCAGGTCAGGGCTGCGTGGTACAGATCAGTGATGGTTAGGCCCATTGGATTGGATATAAAAGACAGATTATTGGATTAAGAGAGCCATTATATGAGGATAGGCTCCCTTAGTTTGATTTTAGTGTGGTTTCTGTGGACTGAACTCCATCCTTGTGTGTTTTGTGGTGATTAGATGTTGGGTGATATAATTGCATATCAAGCATACATGTTTATATCTGGTTCACCAGGTCTGCATATTAGTAGTATCATTGACTGAGTTGAGACGCTCACCCCTATCTCCTTATTATTTTTCAGGTTACAGGTTGAGCCTTCAGTTATAATTTTTATCAAGTTGGTCTCTGTCTTCTTCTTCGACAGAGTACATGTAATACATCGTCATTGTAATATTATGTTAGAATTCTGCAATTACAGTATTTGGGTTGTATTATGGTATTATTGGTACATTTAGCTTGTATTATAGTCAAACTCTCTGCCGACAGCGTTTATGATATTGTTACTATTATTATAAATTATTATGGCACTGTTATAATAAATATCGATTGTGATATGATGATTATAGACTATACTGTCGGCAGATGGAGTGACATGGAAAATTGACCCGAGATATTTTTATAATTATGTTATTATGTATTAATTCTCATTGGGGGTTAACTGTTTAGGCTAACTGTGGACACTGATAGCTTTAAGCTTTTTCGTGCCCCAATGCCGGTCACGTGCCCCGAAATTGGGTTGTGACATATTGTATATATAATTATTCTATAAATAATAAATATATATAAAATAAAAAATTTCTAAATCCATTAACCGAACTGAACCGAACTAAACTTTTTTGGTTCGGTTCGGTTCGGTTCGATTTTATATGAATTTCGGTTTCAATTCGATTTTTATAAAATACAACTTTGGTTTTTTGGTTTTTTTGGTTTGGTTCGGTTTTGAACTGAACCAACCATTTGAACATCCCTAGTTATCAATAAAAGATTTTCTTTTATTTTTTAAAAAAAAGTGAATGTATAAAATATAAAATGTGAAGTTAAAAGGCATAAATCACAAAGTATTTTTTTAAAAAAATTATATAATTAAAAGCAAATGAAGTATACATGTAAATAAAAAATTAAATAAATATATATAAAAGTTAAATCGATAATTATGAATATATTGTTAGAAAAATATAATAATGAGAAGAATTAATTACACTATGGAAACCAATTATAAATAATAAATACAAGATCAAGAATATAGAAAATTTATTTAGGCTTGAAATACGATGAATAATTGCTTTCTTAAAATAATATTTGCACCATCTTCTCAATAAGATTGTTATGGATTTAATGCAAATAATTTTGGTGGATATGACAAGCTTTTGGAAATTCTATATCAAGTAAATAATAAAGAATTTCTAATAGGAATTAGAGAATATTTAATTCCATCACTTGAAAAATTAATGACAATAATAAAATTGAAAATCTTCTTTTTAATTTAATTTTAAATATCTATTTATAAATATTTTCACAAAAGACATATTTTTTAGAAAAGACATAACTTTTTGAAAAGATGTAATCTTTTTAAAAGACACAACATTTAAAAATGACACAATCTTTGGAAAATACACAACATTTTCTCACTTGTTCAAATAAAAATAAATTTCTCCAAGTGATTAAATAGTATTTATGAATAAAGTAATATATCTTTCGATTTGAATATTATCTTAGTGTAAGCATCACAAAATGAAGTCGAAATCCCAAATAGCATCAAAACTTTGAATTTGTTATTTTTAATGACAACACTGGTGACACCACACACATAAATACAAAGTATTATCATATTTCACACAATCACACGCTCAGCTCTTTATAAGGCCATGAGCTGATCCAACATTCATGAATTTTTATAAAAGAAACTCTAACTCTTAATCGAAGCGACACTACTTCTAAGCTCATATAGGTAAAGTTCTTCCAGTATTTTTGTCACTCTTTGAGATACTTGTCCTAATTTGACTGAACTTCATTAAGAGTATAAATAACTCAACCCTTATTTGGTGACAACCAAAACTTTTAATATCTTTAGATGTGACTAGTAAAATATTTTAAAGTGCTAAACCACTCAACATATCAATGACTTGTTTTTACTTTTTAAACTCTGTATTACTCATTTCATAATGTTGATTAGGGTTGCTGCCATTGGTGGATCTTTATTCAAGGAGCTCTAGCCCCATCCATCTCGACATTGATTTTACAACTTCTCTTGTAAAAGGTTTGATGAATGAATCAACCAAATTTTACTTATTTTTACAAATGTGAATGAAATAAACTCACTCTTAATTAATTTCCTCACATAATCATGTTTAAGACTTATGTGTCTTGATTTTCCATTATATACTTCACTATATATACTTTGATATTTAAGTAACTGAACTTCTTCAGTACTTTCTTTATGTAATGAGATTGACTCAAAATATATCCCCCACTATTTCTTTTTTATCTTTGTACCTAGTATGATATCAACTTACCCAAAATCTTTTATTTTAAATATTGAAGAAAGAAACCTCTTTGTTTCTACAATGTCTTTCATATCAAAAATAGAAATCTCTTTACTTCTGCAACACATTTCATGTTGTTGCTCATTATTAGCATATAATCGACATAAAGACAAACTGTCACTATATAGTCATCACAAGTTTTGAAGAAGTCATTATGAACTCTATCTTGTCTTACTAACATGTGAAATTCATCCCATCAAATGATCCACATAAGCGAAATATTGATTTAATAACTTGCTGATATTTGTGGCTTCTATAGTGAATTTGTACAAACCTACAAATATCATTTTTAGATTGTTAGAAATATATAACAATGAAGATGATTAATTATACCATAGAAACCAATTATAAATAATGAACACAAGATCAAGAATATAGGAAATTTATTTAGGCTTGAAACACGATGAATAATCGCTTTCTTAAAAACGATATTTACACTATCTTCTCAATAAAATTACTATGGGTTTAATGCGAATAATTTTAGTAGATATGACAAACTTTTGAAAATTCTGTATTGAGCAAACGATAAAGAATTTCTAATAGGAATTAGAGAATATTTAATTTTATCACTTGGAGAATTAATGGCAAAAATAAAATTGAAAATTTTCTTTTTTAATTTAATTTCAAATATCTATTTATAGATATTTTCACAAAAAACATATATTTTGGAAAAGACATAATTTTTTAAAAAGATATAACATTTTTAAAAGACATAACATTTAAAAAAGAGATAATCTTTGGAAAAGAAACAATATTTAGAAAGAACATAACTTTTGATAAAAAACTACCATTTTTAGTTGAACAAATTTCCAACATATATGGGAAGTAGATTTTTTTTTTCTTTTTTTTGGCAAAGAATATATGGGAAGTAGATGAGGCATAGAAATATAATGAATGTTCTATAAGATAAAATACAATGAAGTCGATTTGTGGTTTAATATAAATACCAAATGGAATGTGTTTCTTGCTGATGTGTCAAACACAGCTAAAATGCTAAATGTTGTATACAATTGTTCCGTCAATATAATCAATGAAGTTCAAAGAAAAAGCTCACATTTATAACAAAATTTTTATGTATTTATTGAACACAATTAAATTTAATTTTTTGTTCTAAGTTGTACTAATTAATCGTTATCAATGAAAGATTTTTTTTATTTAAAAAAAGAAAGTGAATATATAAATATAAAATGTGAAGTGAAAAGGCATAAATCACATAGTATTTTTTTTTTAAATTATATAATTAAAAGCACATGAAGTATACATGTAAATAAAAAATTAAATAAATGAATATAAAAGCTAAATTGATATTTATGAATATATGGGAAGTAAGATTTTTTTCTTTTTTTGGCAAAGAATATATGGGAAGTCGATGAGGCATTGAAATATAATGAATGTTCTATAAGAAAAAATACCAGCTAGTCAAACATGATTTTATTTTTTGGGGCAAAAAAAAAATGATTTTATTTTATAAATTATACACTGTGTTCAGTAGTAGATCATTGAGGAGGCTGAAGTAAGAAAAAAAAAAAAAAAAAAGGAAAAGAATCTTTTGCTTAAAAATAAAGAAAACGAAAAATAATAATCAATTTCGAAACCGTACCACGAGTTAGTTATAACTGCCATGGCCCAACTATGGCAGCAAACAATTATACCGTAGTTTGACTTTGAAGGGATGGATATTATTTGTTAATTAAAATAAATCAATTTTAAATGTAAAACAGAGTAATTAGTATAATAATAGTTAATTACTATTTAATCCCAATTGTATGCAAATTTATATAATGTAATTTAATTTTTCAAATTAAATAAATAACTGAATTATAATATATGGATTTTACAAAATTTATCACTATTTTTTTTTTTAAACAAATGAGACCTTAGTCTGAGGAATAAAAACAAATAGATTTATTACTTAATTTCTCAAAATATATGAATGTGTTTATTAATAAAGACAAATTTTGAGAATTAAATAATAATTTATCTATATAATAATAATTAAAAATATTTTCTTTAATATTTAACAAAATTCATTATAAAAGACAATTAATATAAAAATTAATATGCATTATTGAGATATAAATATTATAATGAGAAAATAAATAATTTTAATTAATTAATTAACTTATCAATAAGTTTAAATTGAAAATTTAACAAATTATTCTTAAATAACTTGCAAAATTATATGCAAATAAATGAGTTAAGATGACTGTAATATTCAATCCAACTCGATTCATTGACCATTTTACCATAATTGTATGAAATATACATATATGTAGCAATAAGAGATTTCTTGTAGATGCACAGTGAAATTTGAAATTAATTTTAACATGGAAAAAAAATCCAATTTGCTGGAAATTCATTATCAAAACAGTGCCGTTTTGATTTGTCCGCACGAAATGACCGATGCAAAACTGGGTTCTTTTGCTTCTTCCGCCCTTATCTTGTTATTCCCCACATTAACAAAATAGATGCGTTCCATTGACTGGACAAGTAAATATCGATATATATACATGAGAATTGATTGATTGATCGGGAAGTGGTAGAAGAATCCAATGGATAAAATAGTAGAAGCAAAAGGAATCAAAATTCAAGTACGAAACTAAGAAAGCCGTACACTCCTTAATCGGTTCGTTTCTATCTAGTTTTGTCTACATAAGGAATCAATACACTCCACTCGAGTCTTCTACACCTACAACACCTATCCATCGGACGACAATAATTTTAAATAAAAAGAGGACGGCCAGTAATTCACACAAGGTGGGACCGCCCAACAGCACATACACTAGGACAGAACAATCCTGGTGGCACGTGCATGGCAGAAGCCCCAAAAATGTTGTGGTAATGGCTTGTCCTCTAATTAATACGTAACTGCCAGCTTCTTTTCGGATTTTTTTTTATTATTACACATTACCATTTATAAAAAATAAAATAAAATAAATATAATATATATATATATATGATTATAACTCAAAATTTTTACTCTCCAATTTTTAAAAAGAAGTCCGCATGAAATGAGGGAATTTATATATGTTATATTTTAATTAAATCAAAAAATTAAATAGATAAATCAAATTAATTTTTTTTAAAAAATCTTATATATATATATAAATATATTCTCAATTCATACACTCAATTAATTTGTAATTTTATATTTATTTTTATTTAATAAAAATACTAAGATTTTCTTTTACTTCACCTATTATTACTACAGTAAATGAATATATACAAATAGAATGCAGAATTAATTAACACTAATTATTAATTTAAAATCAAGAGAATTTGAAAATTTTAATTTCTAAAATGCACAAAATTAAATTATTAATTAATTCATAATTGCAATTTTATAAAAGCATGATTAGAGTAAAAAAAAACCAATAATTGCTATTTGTTATTAAAAAAATCAATAATTACTCCAATAGAAAGTTTGAATATGAACTAATTTTAGTGAAAGAAATAACAAAATAAATTAAAAATATGGTTAAGAAAAAGAAAGGAAAAATATACTATAATATATAGTAATGTAATAGAAATAATATTAGCAGCAGGTGAAGCCGTGTAACATGCGCGTACGTATCAAATCATTGCTTACTTCACCTGCAAATAACCATTTTTTTTTTCCTCTATTGTCCTTTGCCATGAATTTGGCTATTTCTAGTCCCTTCCACCCAAATTCTCCACCACTACAAACCCCTTACTTTCTCTCTCTTTCTCTGTCTGTCTCTTTCCCTTATATTTCGTGGTTTTTGTTAAGCTTCTTTGTGTTCTAAAACAAAGGTGTGTACATTCTAATCTATAATTCCAATATGGTTGATTTAAGGATAAATAGGTATTTCTATCTGAATTTGTTTTTGATTTTTGGGTTCTTTTGCTTCTTTACTTCTTCTTGCATTCCACATTTTTTTTTGTGGAATCCATACGTGGAATTGAGGAAGTAAGAAGCAAAAGAACCCAGTTTCTGCCTTGGATCTATTGATATATGCCCAAATATGCTTGTTTGGTAATATTTATTTTTGATTTTCTTTTATTTTGCTATTGATTAATGTGGGTTTCTTGAATTCTCTTTGTTAACTGTAATTTCTGAAATTTGGGTTTGTTTGTATGATTGATGGGTGATAATGGGTTTTTATTTTTTACAGGGAAGGTTTTCAAAAAACATTTCGTGAAGCTTCTGGAGAGAAGCTGTTGCTAGTACAACTCTGGCCGACACCCTTGTGAAATTTGCTCGAACTAGGGCAGGTGGTGGTTCTCTGTTTTCTGGTTGTTGTCCATCTTCATCCTCATCATTATCGTCTTCATTTTCACCATCCTTTTCCGTTTGTTCTTTGCTTTGGCACCTTCCCATTGATTATGGCTAAATTTTGATTTAACAATCTTGTATGTGATCCTTATTTTACTTTTTTTTTTTTAATCAATCCCTCCATTTTATGCCTTAATTAGCATCTTGTAGAGAGATGTAAGCATTAGTAGCATAAATTTTACTCTTAAAAAATAAAGGAAGAACCAAAAGAGTAAAAAAGAAAAAAAGGGATAAAGAGATAAAGAGTGCTTATTTGGACTTCCTTGGAGGAATTTAGCTTAGCTAGTTTTCTGAAATGGCAAAATTCGTCTGCTGCTTTCGACTGACTGCGGAGAAGGAAAAGAAGGTGAGAATTGATTAGGTTTTGATTCATTATGATTTTGCTGTTTGTTGTCTGATATATTTCATTCCTTAGTGAATTTGTTGCTTAAATTTCTCCTTTGTCTGATGTTAGGTTGGTGAGGAATTATTAAGACCTGTTGACTTCAACAAGGGGCGCAGAACCTTGAAAATTAGGCTTGAGCATCCAGTGAAACCTTTTGAGAGTGATGAATTGAAAACAACATCTTTCAATGTATCGGTGGAAACTATAGCCTTGGATATCGAGAAGGATTCTTCAAGCATCAATATGATGCAACTTCAAATTCCTGCAGGGGGTGAAGAACCGGAGATTGCGTATGAGGGGGAAGATGAGCATGAAGAGATTGCCTCGATGAAGAGGGACTTGTCTGATTTTGATCTCCAAGCTCGTATATCTAATTCAGTCGAAGAATTCGATCCAAGAAGTCCAAATTTGAGGTGCTCTAGTTCAATTGATATCAAGGCCAATGAGCAATTTCCAAACAAAGCTGAGAGAGAGAGTGAAAAGGGTAGTGATGCAATCCAAACTGGACATGTTAGTGATCCAGGGATTGGAAGGGCTGAGTTCTGGGGTTCACCTAAGCTTAAGCGGTCTTGCTCTAACCTGGAAACAAGCAAGGTTCTAAAAAAAACAGCTGATCAATTGACTCCTTACAAATCTGCATCTTCTAGGGAGACACATGAATTAAATGAGAAATTGAGGGATCCTGGCAGCCCTGCATCTTTGACAAGCCACTGCAGTGCTGATAGAGTGATGTTAAAGAAGCATTCTTCAAGCCAGGTTTTACCCTCCAGGAGTAGAAAGCTGTGGTGGAAATTGTTTCTCTGGAGCCACAGAAACTTGCATAGATCATGGACAGTGAAACCAAAGCAGCAAGCTGTTGCTGCTTTAAACCAGCACTGTGGGTATTCTTCAGATACAGTCGAGCCAAGTCGAGCTATCGCATTGAGCAACATGCAGTCACCTGGCTCTTTTACTGGAGAATCCTTGAACAAAGGCTGCAACAACAATGAAGATGACAAACAAAGCTGGGACGGGTTTCATAGTGGGATTACTGGTTTGTGGCCTCAGAAGCAGTGGGTTGCCTTCTCAATAGAAACTTCCCCCTTTGCAAGAGTAGATGAGTGGGTAAAAGATCTTGAGACCCAAGAACTACCTCATGCTTATGATGATAATGCTGCTGGTAACAGTGATGAGGGCATTGCCTTCCCGCCTTCTCCTGAGACTGATAGGTCACTGGCAAGAACCAACTTGACTCGACATCCAGACATCAATCTCTCAGAGGAGACTTTACATGCCAATGGTGTCATCCAGTCTCTGAATTCTTCCTCAACTGTGGCACACATCTCTGGTATTAGCTTAAAAGCCATTCCCACCATATCATGCTTCACAAGTCTTCGATCAGTGAATTTGTCAAACAATTTTATAGGTAAGCTCTTAGCTGACGCCAAAAAAATGCCTAGTGGTTAAAAATACTTGATCAGTACTAACATGGTTGTTCTTCCTCTGTGCAGTCTACATTACCCCAGGATCATTACCAAAGGGTCTTCACACACTCAATTTGTCAAGAAATAAAATCAGTACCATTGAAGGACTCAGAGAATTAACTCGATTGCGAGTGCTTGATCTCAGTTACAATCGCATTTCTCGAATTGGACAAGGTAACTATCTTTTATGAAACTAACGTCATCAAATCCTTTTGATGGGATTGTGTAATTTTTTTCCTGTAATGTGACATAATCCTCAATAAGTCATACTCTAAATCACACTCTGAATTTTTATGATACCAGGGCTGTCAAACTGTACAATAATCAAGGAACTCTACCTTGCTGGGAACAAGATTAGCGATGTGGAAGGGCTGCATAGGCTCTTAAAGCTTACAGTTTTAGACCTGAGCTTTAACAAGATAACAACAACAAAAGCTTTGGGGCAACTTGTTGCTAACTACAACTCACTGCAAGCTTTGAATCTATTGGGCAATCCAATTCAAAGTAACATCAGTGATGACCAGCTTCGCAAGGCAGTATGTGGTCTTCTTCCAAAGCTTGTTTACCTGAACAAGCACTCCATCAAACCACAGAGAGCACGAGAGGTCCTTACAGATAGCGTTGCCAAAGCAGCCCTTGGGACTGGCAGCAGTTGGAGCTCTCGCAGAAGAGCAGCAAAGAAAGCAAGTCCCAGTGGTTTAGCCTCCTCTAATTTTCACAGGGGCAGTGTTGGTGCAAAACAGAAAAGTCGGAGCAGGTCAAACAGCCGAAGTCAACGCCAGAAGACAGTGCCACCCCTGCGTTCTTCCTTCCGCTAAATGCTTTTCCCACTCAGAAAAGCTTCCCTAATAATTTGGCATCAGTTTGATTACCAATTTTTCCTTTCTACGTTTTCACTATTACTCTAGGACTACTTCCAAGCTGGACTTTTTCTGGCTTCTTCAAAACCTGTACATCGTGTTTGTTAGTTCAGTTTTGTGGTCCTCATGGCTGTAATGGAATGCAATTGAAATTTCTTAATTAGTTCAGTCAATGGCGTACAACTGTTCTCTATTTTTCTTTTCTTTTTTGTTTGTTTATTTGCACATCAGCAATGTTTTGAAGGGAAACAACTATCAGAATTTGAAACTTCCATTTCTCGAACTATCACAGACAATTGATCATTCCGTTGAATTGTGACAACTGACGAACAGTCAAAACACTGATCGAAACCAAATCCTACATTCTGGCAGAAAAAGATTGGCTGGTGGGTTCCATCTTCGGCTTGGACAGTTGCACGTTAGTTATTGACCTGCAAGAATTTTATTGTGGTCATCATTAGCTCACCCCACAAAGAAGAATCAAGAGCATAATTTGAAGTCAGGGCCAAACTAAACATAGCCTAAAACCGTTGAGTTGCCAAGGGCCGGTGTCCCAATGTAAGTAGTAAATGACTAGTAACCCTTAATAGTCTTCTTTTGTTCTTATCTACAAATCATTCTTTAACTGGGCAAAATAGCATCCAAAGGTACTATCAGCCATAGTTTTCAACCTTCCAACAGGCGGTGGCAGAGATTCATGACTCAAGATGTTCAATTAAAATTAAATCAAGGATTGAATTGAAAATAATTAAATTAATAATAGATATTTTATCATATAATTGCTATTATGAATTTTTAATTTATATAGATATAACATAATTTGTGAAAGAAATTAGTATTGATAAACATTTAACTCAAATAGTTGGAGATTATGTCTCTTTAAAGTTAGGGGTTAGATGACAATAAGATGATTTTTTTTTTTTTTTTTAACTTGAATATGTTGTGGATAAATTATCAGCTGGTCTGGTTCGAGTATGAAAACATAGTTATAAATATATCCTTAAGCAATATTTTCAGACTGGCCCGATTTTTAAAGTAATAGAGGTAAAAGATCATGGGTCAAAAGTTTAAATAAAATCAAATTGGAGTTGAAACGAAAATAATTAAATTAATATTATATAATATAAAAAAATATAAATTTTATAAGCAATTTAATAGAATAATATGAAATAAATTTCAACACGACAAATTTTCTTTGATAAATAATATAAAAAATGATTTTAGAATTTAAGATAATAACATAATAAATAAGTAATAAGAATTTTAAAAGTAATAAAATATTGTGTAAATAAAAATGAGAGAAATTTAATTTTTAGTACTAAAGAACATAAATTTATTTCATAATGTATTTAAAATTTTATTATTAATTTATGCTGGAAGGTTGTTATTAAAATTGATTTTACAAATAATTTGTTTTATAATGAAATAATAAATTTTTACAGAGAGTTCATGTTTTTTTTTTTTTGTGGCCAAAACAGAATTGGATTATAAACCAGAAGCATCAACAAACAATACGTGAGACAACTTGGGTGGACAATTAACAGACCACGAAGGATACAAAGAATTACTCAAGGAATTTCTTGCCACCCAATCAACCACTAGATTGACCTGCCTATTTATCCTAGCAAAAATAACAGCGTCAAAAAAATTCTGCAATTTTCTGATAATTGAAAGCTGAGTTTTCAATTCCCAAGGACAATCTTCATCCCTGCCATTGCAAACTTCAATCAGACTTTTATAATCAGACTCCATAAAACATCTTTTAAAGCCATTTTTAACTGCAATATTAAGAGCAAGGATAAGTGCTTCAGCTTCTGCAACAAGACTAGAATGAACCAACTTCTGAAAGGCCTCTCCATCTACTAGATCAGCGTTGTGATTCCTACAAACAGCTGCATTTCCAGCCCAACCAGAGGATTGACAAAAGCTAGAATCAGAATTACATTTAATCCAGGAAACTGGAGGAGGGATCCACTTACTAACTCTTGAAGATTGGGGAGCCCCGACTGAAGTTGGATTTAAATAAGCATTTTGATAAAACTCAGCAACTGTTTTCCTTGTTCTCTCCACTGCTTTAACTGGATCAGGGAGCACATGCTTAAAAATCCAACCATTTCTATTTAGCCAAATATTCCAACACACATAAGCAGCCAATTCCAAATTATTTATATCACCATAGAGATTTTTCATTTCAATAAGGTTTTTCCACCATGAAATAAAATTAGCAGCAATAGATGGATTAGGACAAAATGCTAAACTTGAGGCAAACCATGTTGCCCGCGCATGATGGCACAAAAACAGCATATGTTCTACTGATTCCTCAGCATTTCCACAAATATCACAAATACAATTATCAACCATATGCCTTCTAAACAACCAATATTTTGTTCTAAGGCTTTTCTACACACCCTCCAAATAAACATGGAAATTTTAGGAGGCACACGGAGTTTCCAAATTGAGGACTATACCAGTTTGGGAACCAAAGCTGGAGCTTGACTGTTAGAAGGTGATGCATTCTGAGTTTTGCTTCCAGCTATAAGGTGATAGGCAGATTTGACTTCAAATCTGCCACTTCTCTCCCAATGCCATACCAAAGTATCTTCGGCCTCAGTTTCTCCAACTGGAATTTTAATTATATTAGAGACCTCATTAGGAGAGAACACTTGCATTAATTTTGCCTCATCCCAACCGCCATTCAGTCTCATCAACTCTTTAACCAAAAACAAGCTGCTATTCATTGGCGGATTAGATTGAATTTTGAAATTTGGTAGATCTGGTTCCCAGGGGTCATCCCAAATCCGGACTTGATTCCCATTACCAACATTATATCAAACCCCTTTCCTTAACACTTCTCTGGCTGCCAACAGACTGGACCACCCCCAAGAAGCTTTATAACCTTTCTTGGCATTCCAGAAATCGGAGAATGGGAAATTTCGTGCTTTCATTATCTGAGCTCATAAAGAGTCTAGGCTATTAATCAAACGCCATGCTTGCTTTGATAGCATTGCAAAGTTGAATTCTTTGAAGCTTCTAAAACCAAGACCGCCTGTCCCTTTGCTTCTTGCAATTTTGTCCCACGATAAAAAATGCAGCCCCTTTTCTTGTGAATTTTGACCCCACCAAAATCCAGCCAATATTCTGTTCATTTTAGTGCAAAATGAAAATGGAATTTTAAAACAAGACATGAGATATGTAGGTCAAGCCTGGAGGACTGCTTTAACCATAATCTCACGCCCACTATGTGATAGGAGTCTTCTCTTCCAAGAGCTAGCTTTTTGCTGGATCTTTTCTAATAAAAAGGAACATACTTCTGTCTTCGAACGACCCCATTTGGATGGAAGACCTAAGTGCTCAGAATTATGCATTTCTTTCATCCCTACCAAATTAGACAGCTGCTCCTTCAAATGAGGGGGTGTACTTCGACTGAATAGAATCGATGATTTTTCCGTATTAAATTTTTGTCTGGAAGCCATCCCAAACTTTGACAAAATACACATAATATTTCCAATCTCTTGATATGATGCTCTTCCAAACAGCATTGTATCATCGGCAAACAAAATATGGGAAATCGGAGGACATCTCCTTGTTAGCTTCACACCATGAATGAGCCTCTTTCCTGATGCAGATTCAAGCATTAAAGATAAAGCATTAGAAATAATTAAAAATAGAAAAGGGGACAAGGGATCACCTTGCCGATGGCCTCAGGTGGGAATAATGGTCTTGGAAGGTATACCATTAATTATCACTGAATAAGATACAGAGGATATACATTGCTTCACCCATGCAACAAAAGTTTCATGGAATCCCATCTTTCTCGTAACTTCCAATAGAAAAATCCATTCCACTCTATCATATGCTTTAAGCAAATCCACCTTAATTGCACGCTCATGATAGGATTTGGATGCAGCCCGATGCAGTTTATGAATAATTTCATGAACTATAAGAACATTATCATGGATAGTTCTTGTTGGAATAAAAGCAGCCTGATGCTTTGAAGTAATTTGATTCATCCATGGACGAAGACGGGATGTAATAATTTTTGAGATGATTTTATAGATGGGTCTAAATTGAGAGACCGTAGAAGGGTATGGAACCTTCGGATTAGGACTATATTTGTCCTATTAACTTCTTTAGGCATAATACCTTCTTCAAAAAAATTCTTTACAGCCTCAATGACATCATGTCCAACCTCTTTCCATGCTTTTTGATAAAAAATCCCAGGATAACCATCTGGACCCGGGGCTTTGAGGCCACCTAAACCAAAAACTGCATTTCTGATTTCTTCTTCTAAGACCGGTGCAACCAAAGACTCATTAGCTTCATTAGGAACCACAGTTGGGATACAAGCTAAAACCTCCTCCACACCCTCCACCCCTTCTGAAGAAAACAGATTAGAGAAGAAATAAAAATATTCCTCCTAATGTCTCCTTCATTTTCACACCAAACCCCATGTGCATTTTTAAACTTTACTATTGAATTATATTATTTTCATTGAACTGCTGTAGCATGAAAAAACCGAGTATTACGATCCCCATCTTTGATCCATTGCAACCTTGATCTTTGCAACCAATACTTCTCCCCCATTCGCCAGAGATGATTCAATTCTGAAAGCCATTGGTCCTCTTGAACCTTCTCTTTCTCTGATAACGGCCTCCTGTGGATCTCATCAATTTTCATTTTTAACTCTTCAATTTTCTTCTTTGTATTTCCTACCTCCAGCCCATGCCAAGAGAGCAAAGAAGAAGCACATTGTTTAAGTTTCCAGTTCAGATACTGCAAATTCATTTCCCCGATGTTAGTAGCCCAAACCTTACCAACCACCCTAATCCAATCTGGATTCTCCGTCCACTTTAATTCAAAACGAAAGGCTTTGCTCTTTCTCCTTTGGATATGATCTAAACAGAGGTCGATGATCAGACCCAAAAAGTTTTTCATGGAGCACCTGGGCTGAATCAAAAAGCAATCTCCACTCAATATTCCCCACTACCCTGTCCAATCTTTGGGTAATGCTCTACTCCCTACTCTTTTATTATACCAAGTAAAGA
Source organism: Reutealis trisperma (assembly GCA_947687605.1). Taxonomy (NCBI): domain Eukaryota; kingdom Viridiplantae; phylum Streptophyta; class Magnoliopsida; order Malpighiales; family Euphorbiaceae; genus Reutealis; species Reutealis trisperma. The sequence continues at coordinate 3,725,608 of CANTUT010000051.1, read as the reverse complement.
CAAGGCCTTTGAACCCTATGTCAACCAAGGAACATGAAGTCATCCATCTACGCAACCTAGGAGAAGAACAAAATCCAGGAGCACCCCATAATTTTTCAAAACTGTTAACAATATCATTGAAGTCACCAAAACATACCCAAGTATAGGCATTAGCTGGTTGAAGTTTTTTCCATGATCAAGAACTGCCTCCCTATTCTCCCTTTGATGATCTCCATAGACAAAAGTATGATACCAACTTATACCCTTGTCCCTTCTTATACATCTGGTGTGAATGAAATTCTTCAAACTAGATATAATTTGAATAGTAACTGCTTGATTCCACCATTGAAGGAGGCCCCCTGAATAATTTGAAGGCTCAACATAAAAACTGAAAACATAAAAACGGAGTTTGATTTAACTGATTGGAACTCTATAAATATTCCCATAGGTTGAGGTTCCAACCTTCGTTGTCATGCGGATTGAGATTAGTTTTAATACAACCGGGTAAAAGTTAGACCGGACTGGAAATGAGATCAGTTCCCAGTTAATCTGGTTCAGACAACTATGTTCTTAAGGCAAACTATTGCTTCATTAAGCAGACATGAAAACTGCTATAGAAGCGTTTTCCAAACTAAAAATTTTACGGGGACAGACAAAAACTAACTACGAGAACAATAGAAAGAAAGAAGAATGCGAGAAGTAAAATCTGTGTGAGCATTCCAAAGAGCAGTATTACTGGTGAACTTTAGATCCCAAAGACCCTTATCAGATGGTTAGGAGCAAACTCGAACAGTTGTGGTTGTCAACCTCTCCAAAGCAAGAAAAGCAAGACCTGTTGGCTTTTTGCTACAATCGTATGCCTTTCGCTATAATACTAGTACACTAAACTTACCAGAAAGAGAGAACTATAATCGAACAGAAACTTGCAAACAGAAGGACAATATTTGTCCCGCTTCTTTAGGTGTCCGAACCCACAAGAAACATGGCACGTTTCATTTGTTTCTAAAGACAATAAAATACTTTCAGATGCTCCCAAACATTAGAGGCAGAGATATGCGAAAGTTAGTCTTTATTGAAGACATGCTTGACTGTGAACTCATATAGAGTGGCAAGTTCTCATGTGCTGATAGTCACAAAAGTAAAATGAAATAGAACCAAGTCAAGGACTAGCAAGATAGTTTCTAAAGAGAATTATATACATATAAGAAGATATTTGGATGATGGTAATTTGAAAATGATTTGAGTATAATTTTATACCAACACAATTCCAAATTCTCAATGGTTACGAATATACACCTATCTAAATGGACCCTTGGCTAATTTAACATGAGTGTGTTCACTGGGGAAAGTAGTAAAAGAACATAAATGACTTCCCAAACCCAACATCCTAAATGAAAATACAAATGTCAACAAAACATGAGAGACAGTTGAGTGAATCCTTAGCATCAGTTTGGTGAGAAAAGAAAATGCAACTATCGCATATTAGATCCTTTCTCTGTTAAAAAATGACTGAACTTGAGTGCAACAAAGCAATTATGATTCGCAGTAGAATATGTTCATCTCTAACAATAATGGAACTTTGAATTGCTACTACAAAACCTGTAATTAGCCATTATACAATCACATATTTTACCGTCAGAAACTGTATGACTCAATATAATTGATTTTATTTCAACCACAGTTCATTAAATGGAATATAGCTTCATATCAAATATCAATTTAACTGCAAGTACATTAGCATAACCAAGTCCTTGAATTTAATATTATAAGAAAAGAAGAATGAAATCGTCAATTTCTAGCTTACTCTTATAAGGACGAACGATACAGTGTTATGGTTGTCTGTGAATTGTTACGAACGTATTATAACTTCTGAAAAAACATCCCACCTATTTTGTACTAAGAAAACATATCATCAAACTCCATGATTGTCAACTCATGCAGCTGCACGCTGCACCCATATTTCTCTTATAGATTCAGTTAAAATTGTGAGACTAAATGGAAGAACAGATTTAAATAAAATAACTTTTCAAAATTTAATCATCAACAGTCTGTAAAATAAGACAGAAAAATATAATTGAATAAATCAACAATGTTGTTTACAACTTTCCCTTGCTGGGTAGAAAGGAAGGATAGGGGGATCAATAAATATTTACACAAGTCTAAAAAGACCTTCGTAATCTTTCAGTTTCTGCTAATAGCATACCAACAACAATACAACGAATAGTTCTGTGTCATGAAAAAGATAAACAATTTTGAAGTATAATTCAATGAACAACAAGGAGATAGATCATCATTTTTTTTTTTTTTGGGCACCCGGGAGAGAGATCTAAATTACAGCTTTTTTATTTTTAAATGCACAACCTCTTCTGCAACCTCCATAGTGCCATATATGTGGTCAAATATGTCCTCAGAATGGCATTGGCACCGAATACAGCAAGCTGCATCAAACAAAAACTGCAAATAAAACAGAACAAGGGATTTTATGAAGCACAATAAAAGGTTTATAATTATGAAAAATGGAGTGCAACCAAAATCAGAGTTTGTACACCAGAAGCAAATTCTGAGATGGTAAAAATCCAGTTCATATGTTATTTAGTAGATTAAGTTCTCTCTCTCTCTCTCTCTCTCTCTCTCTTGCATGAGTAAATGCAAACACAAACACATACAGAAAAGTAGAGCATTTCATTTACCACACAGAGAAAAGAATAGCATTTCATTTAGCCAATTGATTTTCGTCACTGTTCACTGCAGATGACATTCATAACAGCGACAGGTTAGACGGTCTACAATGCAGTTTTTTAGGAACATTTTCTTGGCCAGAATTTTTTAAATCCAATAATAAATTTTCCCTCGATATCATAGGATATAATTATTCACAGTCCCCCCTCCTCCCAGAAAAGACACATGATATCCGAAGCGACATTAAGCTCTAAACAGAAATAGGGACGTATGACTTTCCAAACCATCAAAAGTAATCATAACTAAAATTAATTATGTATCCTGTTTATATAATCAACACAGTGAATTTCCAAGTTGAGAGAAAGTATTTGACTAAAGATAATGAAAACAATAAAATATCATCTGCAGTAGATGTAAAACATAATTCAATTAAAAGATCTTTACAGAAATAAACTATAGAATGCCACAGATCAATTCGAGATACCTGATACCTTGGACTGTGACTTCAATCCGCTAAGTACCCCAACCAAAGAAAAATTCCCTTCGCATCCCAAGGAGCTTGTTGCATATTATAAATGCGCCAATAACAGTCACCGTAGACAAAGAAAAGTCAATCTTAATATCATTTCCTTCCTAAATTATAATCCAATTCCTCTTCCTTCATTTGAGCATATTTGTACAGCTTCTCATTGAGAAGCACCTGTGGATCCTTATTAATCAAATTCCCATTCTCATCATAAGCATCTTTTAAAAACACAACCCAGTTCATCTCTGTCCCAGCAAGATAAAATGTCCGTGGCTGCTTCTTAAGCATATCATATGTACGCCTAGTCAAGCAAAATTCCTCCTTAAACTCCACAATTTGATGTATAGATGCTCTTTTTTCCAAAGTTAAGCTTAGAAACTCGTGCAAAACCCCAACCCTATACTTCTCAGCCTCCAAACTCCAAAGCTCAAATCTTTCCCCATCACTATAAGGCGAAACCAATGGTAAAGTGGTCAATAAATTCAACTTCCTTATATCCTCCTCGTCCAAATCCAAATCCTTTGCGTGTTTCAATGTAAACTTAAATGCCCTTTTAGCCTTATCCTCATTGACCATGAACTCTTTCTCCAATTCACTCACCGCCAAATTGGGGTCCCAATTTACTAATTCCAACAACCTCTTCCCATCATCCCCAACCACGATTCTAAAATAATCTGGGTATTTAACCACTCTATCTCGAAAATCATCAGGAATCCCAAATAATAACCGGCAATGATGAATCGTACTCAAAGGAATCTTCTTGTTCTTAGACATCATCAATAACTTCCTTACCTTATTAACCCGATCACTCTCCATGGAATCCATTATTAATCTCTCTTCCTCAAGCAATTCCTCCATTAAATCCGTGAATCCGAACCACATTTTATTGTCAGTATGCCGATAAGTTTGGAAGATAAGCGGGTGGCGCTGGATGGAGCGGGTGACTCTGCGGCCCCGTTGGAAGCCAAGCTCCTGATAGAGCTTGCCAGCATCGTCGAGGCGGAGGACGAATTCGGGTTGCTGGGAGAGGAATTGCTTGGATTTAATAAGAAATCTGAAGTAAGAGTCGCGCTCGACTAGGGATTCGAAATGGGGAATTAGGGTAGAAGCGTGTTGGACGGGTTTGGTGCGTGGGGATTCAGATTTTTTGCGCTTTTTCCTGAATTTTTTAGGGGTTTTGGTGACGAGAAAGGAGGTGGAGAATGGGGAGATGAAGAAAAGAGAGAAGGGATTAGGATTAGGGTTAGGGTTGTGGAAGAAAGGGGAAGTTAGGGTTTTAGTATTGGTGATTTTGGAGAAGAAAAGGCGCCAAGCCATGGGATCTGTATTTTGAAGTTAATTAGAGAGTGTTTTGGCCTTTTATAGCATCGGATTCTTTTTTTTCGCCAAATGGTTAAAATTGCATTAAAATAGCGCATCAATATACAATAAATAAGCCAACTTGGGGGCTGCATTACACTCCAACATGAGTACAACAAACTATTTAAACTGACATTAACAACCCAATCTGCTGAATGATTTAACTCTCTTACTAAACTAAATAAAAGATACTCACATCATTCTAAAAAAAAAAGACTATTAAAAAAATTTACTATTTTTAAAATAGTAATAATTTTATCATAATTTATTAAAAAAACTCCTATTAATTACAGTATCAATTAGAAAATATCTTTCATATTTGGAAAATAGAAGAGTAAATTAGACATTTTATCATTTTTTTATTAGGTTGCTAAATGGCCGCTTATTTATGAATAAAATTAATTTTTTAATGGTCATTTTTTTCAGAATGGAAAAAATACATCATTAAATGAGTTTTGAAAAATCTAATAATAGATAAGTAAGCATGTAGTTCCCAAGGAAAGTCATCATCATTGTTGTTGCAGGCTTGGATTAGAACTATGCAATCAGACTAAAAAATGCTATAGACTGCATTAAGCTTTATTGCCAATCTTATAGCCATAATCAAAGCTTCCGCTTTAGCTGCTAATGGAGAGATCACTATCTTCATCATGGCCACACCATCTATCAACAACGAATTAAAATTTCTACAAATCACAGCTATGCCCGCCATATTTGTGCTAGAATTATTACTAGTATCATAATTAAATTTGAAGAAAGGCGCTGTCTATTGAAATTGCTAATGAAAAATATGTGTCCTTGGGGAAGAAAGAGGCTGATCTTGAGCTTGAATGAAATCTCAATAAATTCTTGAAGTTCGGTTTTTGCTGCTTCCAAAGGGTTAGGAGACTAACAATTAAAAATGGCATCATTTCTAGTGTTTCAAATAGACCTGCAAATTGAAACCACATTCTCAAGAAGAAATAATCCTTTCTCGTTTGTACTTGGTAGAGAAATCAATTGCTGCCACCATTGTGAAAAGCTGCCAATTTGGAGTGGATGAAAATTAAAGCCCAGGTTCGAAGCAAACCAAGTGGCTAATGCATGTGAGCAAAAAAATAGCATATGTTCAATTGATTCCTTCGTTGTTCCACATATATCACAAGTTGTGTTATCTACCAGTTTACGTTTAAAAAGCTGATCTTTTGTAGCAATAGAATTACTCAACACCTTCCCAATAAAAAGACAAACCTTGGGTGGAGATTTCGGCTTCCATAATGCAATCTAGACTTCTTTTGGAATTAGATAGGAGGTTGAGGAAGAGATTAAGAGGGCCTTTTGTTTCTTCTGCTCCATTGACGGAGAATTTCTCATTTTTGTTCGAGTGCCATACCCATTTGTCTTCATCATCTGCACTTCCTATGTGAATTTTCGAAATTTCAATCACCTCCCTTTGAGTGAATAATTGATTGAGCTTTGAGATATTCCAAGTTCCATTGTTATTCATAAGCTCATTAGCCCTTACAACAGAACCATTACCTGGAGTGCAAACTACAGTGGAAATCGTGGGAGAGAAGGAATCCATGTATCTGTCCAACATCGGATTGATTTACTATTGCCCAAATTGAGCCTAGTACCAGCTTGAATAATATCTCTTGCTTCCAAGAGACTCTGCCAACCCCATGAACTGCAATTACCTTTGCTTGCAGACAAAAATCAAAATTAGGGAAGTATTTTGATTTTATGATTTATGCCCAAAGACTCTCCGGTCTAGAAATTAATCTCCAAACCTATTTTGTTAGTAAAGCAATGTTGAACAAATCGAAACATCTGAAACCCAGACCTCCCTTGAATTTCAATTTTGCCAGCTTGTTCCAAGATAAGAAATGTACTCCTTTCTGCTCCTCTCCTTTACCCCACCAAAATTTCGATAGAATACTATTCAATTTCCCACAAAGACCTATTGGAATTTTGAAGCACAAAAGAAGATAATTGGAAAGAGCCGTTAGCATATATTGCAACATAATCCTTCTACCTCCATGAGATAGCAGATTTCTTTTCCAAGATTTGGCTCGTTGAGACATTTACCTTGTTGCAGGCCTCTCGTAGGTTTGAATGATCTTATTGGATAGCCATTAACAAATACGAATAAGACACCGTAGAGATGCATTGATAGACAAGGTTGACAAAATTTTCAGTAAACCCCATTCTTCACGTCACCGCAATTAAAAATTCCTATTCTATTCGATCGTAGGCTTTGAGCATGTCTAGTTTCATGGCACAATATGTTTTCTTTTTTGCCTTGGAGAGTTTGAGCTTATGAACCAGCTCATGAACTATAAGAGTATTGTCTTGAATGGCTCAATTAGAGATAAAAGCTACTTGATTAGGTCTAATCATGTTATCCATCCAAGGCTTCAGTCTTGTGGTGAGTTTTTTTTTTTAGACGACTTTGTAGATGAAATTACGAAGCGATATTGGCCTGAATTGAGAGAGGGTTGTTGGATAGGAGACTTTTGGGACTAGCACAATGTTTGTGCGATTAATTTCTTCTAGCATAACTCCTGAAGCAGAGAATTCTTGCACAGCCCGTGCAATTTCTCGACTCAATTTGAACCATCCTTTTTGATAGAAATTCTAGGATATCCATCCGAACCTGGAGCTTTTAGCCCTCCCAACTGAAATACTTCTTTAATCTCCATTTCTGAAACTGGGGCCATGATGCGATTGTTAATCTCGGTGGATTCCCCTGTATGAACACAAGACAAAGCTGGAGCCCAATCCCAAGAGCCTTTGGTGCTATACAGATTCTTGAAAAATTCTCATGTCAACTCTCTAATGCTTCTTTCTGCTTCCACCCTTTCCCTATTCTCTCCTTTCATTTTAAGGATCAAGTTCAGATGTTCGTGTTGTACCGTGGTTGCATGGAAAAACTACATTTTTTTATCACTTTCCTTTAACCAGTTGAGGCGATAGCAAAACATTTCTTCCATTTTCCAACAACGATTCGATTCCTCCAATCAGCCTGCTTCTATTGGATTCATTAATTACAGTAAAACACAAACAAATATTTGGATCCATCATTTCAAATTTTCAATTTTCGTTCAACATGTATATTCGTATTTGATAACTTCTACAATTTTTTTAAAAAAAATTTCAAGTTATTTACTTTCATATCTAATTGCTTTAATTCTTACAGGTTTAAAAAATTAAAATATTGTAAATTATATGATATGAGTAGTCAATATTAAAATAAAATCCTTATTCTTTACTATAATTGTAAAAAAGTAAAGAAATAATCATTGGCATATCAAAAACACAAGTGGGAAAATCATACAAATTAAAATCTAATTAACAATTAATGTAAAGTGTTGTTGTCATCCATTATCCTATAAATTGATGAAAAATTCTTGCTTATATTAATTTCATTGATTTATCTCATACTTGTCTTTTTTACTCTATTAGTTTTTATTTTATTGGATTAATATACACACTCTCAATGTAGGCAAAAATTTTTCATAAATTGATTATTTATTTCAATAAATTTAAAAATTCAAAAAAATCAAAATTCTTTTTTTTTTTTCAAAATGAAATATCAAAAACAATCCGACCTGCCGGATTCGAACCAGCGACCTGAGGATCACAGTTACAACTACAGTCCTCCGCTCTACCAACTGAGCTAAGGTCGGATGTTGAAAAGGATGTCTTATTAACATATTTTTCCAGTCAGAAGCTTCTCTAGTATCTAAAACAAGTAAAAAGGTTCATTTGAAAAAAAAAAAAAAAAAGGATTTATTTTGTTAAATATAATTTTAATCCAACACAGATTTTTTTATATCAATGTATTCTACAGTCTAGCATTTATAGTATGGCTTTTTATGTTAATTATATATGAAATTAATAGAGTTTTATAAAATGATTGTGGTAAATAAAATAATGACACAATTAAAATAAAATAAATAAAATTATGGAAAATCAATTAAAAAATAGAATTGATATAAATATTTGGGACAAATTATATATTCAAAATAAATTTTAATTTTTTTTATTTGGATATTTGTTTAGCTTGGATTCTACAAAAGGGATAATACTAAGATGTTTTTTGGTAAAACTAAAAATTAAGTGTAGAAAATTTAAGTGTTGAATTTTAATTTGTTAAGTAAAATAAGGGATATAATTTTTAAATTGTAAAATATTTAAAAACTTAAATCACTTATTATATTCAATCCATATTTTAAATAAAAAATATCGACTTACCATTTTAAGTGATTTTTAATTTAATGTAGATTTTTAATATATACATGACCAAAAAATTTAAAACAATTAAATATTAAAAATTCTTGTTTAAGTGCTAAATAATATCATCAATCACCACTTAACACTCGCCTAGCACATCCTTTCTAAACTTCCTCTCTCAAATTATCTTTTGCTTTCAAATTCCATGAAGCAATGAACTATTTAATTAATAATTGGATTAAGTTCATTAAAATTGTATTATTTGGATCAATTTTATTAGTTGATCACCAGGGTACTTTCCTTCATGGCTTATCACTGCAATTTCCTGGTCTCTGGCAACCACATGAATTAAAGAAGTTTTATCTTGGGTAAAGAATCTGGGATACAATCGGGTTCTCTTTGAGATGGAATGCAAACGAGTGGCTGTGGCTGATGCTGTGCTATCATCTACCATACACTTAACTGAGTTTGGCTCTTTAATTTGTGATTGTAAGGAGTTGTTTGAATCAGTATCTCTTTGTGAAATTAGATTTGTGTACAGGCAAGCAAATGCTGTTGCCCATTGTCTTGCAAAGGCTTCAGCTCAATATGCTAGCCTCCAAATATGGCAAATAGCTCCCTCCTTTGTAGAGCATTTGCTGGTCTCTGATCTTGATTAATGAATGAAAGTTATTCTATTTTCCAAAAAAAAAAAAAAAGGCGAGATTAAAATCTTATCAAATGGGCAAAAAAAAAAAAAAAAAAGTTGTAAACTGTTCCAAACTCTGGAATGCAACAAAAAATGCTTAGGTCTTGTCTAGTTGTCTTTCGTATATTTATTTTGTCTGTTTTCTTTGGGTCCAGTGATGTAGTTAAATGGAGTTGATTGGGTCCAGTACAACTTATCGTTGGACCATAGAATTTTCTAGCTCCCATGATATTTCATTATTTGCAGGAGTTTTAAGGCATTCTTTGTCCTCAGATGGTAGGCCATGTACATAATACAGTAATAACTTCTCATGGTACCTTAAAAAATCCATTAATGGGACACATGTTTTGCAATTCTTTGGATTCAAGGACAAGGTTAAGCAGCTTGAACTAGCAGCTTTTGCAGGAGATTAAAGAGGGAAAAATAAATTAATTAAATAAATAAAATAAATATTCCTTCACATAAAATGAGAACTGCCAACCATTTTTTTTTTTTAATATAATACATCAAATAAGACTTGCTTATTCTGTAATCATCTTCACAATCTTAATCATGTAGTTGTATAAAAAGTTGTAATTTGACATTGCGTGGAAAACGGATAATTAAATCTGATTCTATACTTTGTAATTTGCTTGGCACCTCAGCTGAGTAATTACATGGCCCTATGTATGCCTTACGGCTTCACAGGAAATGGTGGTTAGATCCACCAAAGTTTGTTTCCTTCCTCTCCTTTGCTTTCTGGTTTCTTTTTTCTGTTCAAAATTTTTGATTTCTCCTTTCTATGTTGGAGCTTTATGATCATTAATTAACATTGCAAAATGAATATGAATAGTAGGATCTAATTTCCTGGGATCCCTTCGAGACCTCATAATCAGCTTGCTTGCCTCTTAAAGAAAGGTTTCTGGCAGATAAGGAGCCTTTCGTCGCTGTTACTTTCAATTTCTATAACTCTTGCATCCCACTTCAGCTTTGCTGTTAGAGCTCTAGCTGATTCAATGAGTGGTGCTGTGTCATGTATTATCACCCAACCCTGCATCCAACAGCAAACATCAGTATATTGAAAAGAAAAGGCCATCTTTCCTATGCAATGCAAATCATAATATATCAGCTCTGCTCTTCAGCATTCACATATATTTAATATGCTATCAGAAACTTTATTTATACTAAAAGTTACTGGTCAACCTCTCAACAATTTTATGAAGTTACTTCCTTTTCTTCTCAATTACATTCTGAAGGTCAAAGAAACTCAAGTTGGTCATGCATGGAAACATGTTTCTAAGAACGCAATCAAAAGTCCATGCATCTATACTGTATTTGTTTAACATCAAATGCATCCGTAGTTCATCTATAAAACATGATGGGTGTCTTTTGCACAAAGAGTGATGATAAACAGGCTAACTTCAAAACTTCACGCAACAGAGGCTCAAGCTTATTAAGCTCAATCATACAACAGGAAAAAAAAAATGATTCCATGTTAGGACAACGTTAAAGTGATTCATATGGCATATAAGTGTCCCAGTGGAGAGAATACTATCGAGTGGCGATAAAAATGAAAATGGATTGACATCAAGAGTCATGCACAAGCATATGAGGGTAATGGAAGAAACTTCTAAAGATGAGCACAAGTTTAGAAGGTGATAATCAACAGAAATTGAAAATTTTAATATTTTCTGTTTTTTCAAAACCAGATAGAATGAAGTTAAAAATTTTATATTCCACAAAGCTGGTACTCTCAACATGAAATAACATACATGTTAGTACAAGCACAAGATCAAATATGCCACCAAGCATGGTCCTTGCGGAAGTCCTCGAGCTCTAATATACAAAAATCGAATATTTAGTTCATTTCAGGTTGATAATGATTTAGCATCATAAGTCAATAACAATGGTTTAAATCTGATACTGACATTAACATATATAAATCCATCCGCACAACACATCAGATGCTTAAATTAATGATGGGACCACAATGCATAATTGTGATACAGAAATGTGTACTGAATATTTGGTTCATTTCAGGTTGATAATGATTTTTCCTATCCTTAGTCATTGATAATTTAACTTTTAAGATATTCAAGGTTTTGAGAAAGTGGAATTTAAGCTCAGTAGAGTCAGTACCTCTGGGCGAAGTACTCGATCAATCTCAGTGAATATATCCAGCATGGTGCACCTACGCTGATGACCAGCTTCCAGGGATAGAAGTCCCGCTGCATGCACTAAATCATAAGTTCTAGGGTATGTTGGGAATGCTTCACACCTGACATGAAGAACATTCAAGCAATGAACATAGTGCAAAGATAATAAAAGCATAATTTCTTTAGAATAAGTAGAAATTACTTATACAGATTCTAAATGCTCTAAATTAAACTATAGTTCCTTCTCATCTACTGATTGTAATCAAAAACTGATCCTTGATATTTTCATCAATTCAAGACATGAAAACTTACTCCATCTACCTATATTCCACCATCCTTCTGTGTTACAAAACTAAAATATACTAAAAACGAGAAATGATAAACAATTTTTCTAAATTCAAGTGAAACCATGTGTATCAGTAAGCACTGTTTCGGAAAATGTGTCCTATGAAATTCTTCAATTATATGAGCTTTTTAACTGACTTCAGAGAGGAAAATTACAATAGTGCTGTTGCTAAGCTCAACTATGACCAAAATATTTTCTGTTGAACACCATTAACTGAAATAGAGTAAAAGCTTTTCCTGTCAATACTTTCATGATGACCGAAAGCTGAAGGTCCTCCGGGTTCTGAAAGTTTGCTGTTTCTGTGATCTGATCAGGGTAATCCACTCAGACAAAGAGGTCTGAGTAGGTCACCCAATTGAAGAGAAGAAGATGGGGAACAAAGAAGAAATCTAAACACAGGGAATTTTGGTTTGGAGAGACAACCTACTTTCTAGCACAAATCCTTTCTATTTATCAGTTTTCTGTTTCTAACCCAGTGTGAGGCATCACAACTCTCAGAATTTTAACCTGTTGCAATAAAATGCCAATTGCTTCTGATAAGTTAATACAGAGACAATGAGCTACCAAAAATTGGCAGATAGATGAGAGAATTACCAGTCATGCAATACACCAACGAAGCCCCTATCAAGAATCATGGGCAGGTAATTAGGACCACTTGTTGGCACCACATTCATAACCCAGACAGACTTCCCAGCTTCCAACAGAGCAGAATTAAAGCCACCAAAATGAGCATTCATATCTAGCACATTTCTGAGCATGTTATAAGGTGGAGAAGGATCTTCATCACCAGGTCTCTTCGGATGATCTGAGAATATTAATGGAGACAGAAGTGACCAATAATTACGGAGGGCTATCCTCCAGCTTTCAGAGTCCTCTGTGAATTCTTCTGAGTGCAGACCTGAATAAGTATAGAAGAAACTACCATAACTACAAGGTAAAAAGGGAAGAGAAGAACATAAAATACAATACAAAGGATATGAAGGGTAAATATTTTCAACCTGGTCTCTATTTGCCGAAATCTATCTATTAAGATGCTGTTCTAAAACTAAGTCAAACAAAGTAGCAATTACCATATATTGCAAGCTCATTCTTGTTCAAGTGAGACCTTGAAGGCCAGGTTGTCCTCTCTTCTATTGGAGTCCATCGACGACTCTGTGTTCCTGCTATGCATGCTTGGAGTGGTCGATAGTAAGGAGATTCAATATCATGGCCTCTACTGCAGACAGAAGGGCCTGAACCAGACTTCCTAGAAACACAAAACAGTTTGTCCAGTAAATTATGACAATATCCAGTTCTCATGAACTGAAGACACTACTTGCTCATGTATAATCAAACAACATCACATATGACATACTCCTATACTGACTCTTCACTTTCTACACCTTTATCCAATACATATTCATGCATAAAGTAGACATTGGCTTTCATGTATAATCTTTCTAATGTAAGAAAAAACATACAAAAAGATAATTTATTTTGAACTTGGGCATGTATCTGACACCCTCACCCAAATCCATGTAATAATGATGTCGTAAATATTGATGAAATTATCTTGGTAGCTGCCTTACCTGGAACTATAGCAATTCTTTTTAGTAGTCTTTTTCCAAACAACGGTTTCATCTTGTTGAGACAACATCTCCCAACAGATATTTTCTGCAAAAGCTCGAATAAAGTTCCACCTTTTCAGATTCTCTTTGTTACGGGCATTTGTAAGAGGTGAACTCCATACAAAGTATCCACCAGGCTTCAAAACTCGATCAACTTCGATCAAAAAAATACCATCTGCACCAAATCATGTAAATATTCATTTATTTTTTTATGACCAATTATTTAAAAAAAAAAAATCATACATGGTACTACTAAAAAACAGTTCAATATTTTTAGCTCAATAAAATGCAAATATGTGCATCATATTGTTTTTTAACTGTTAGTTTCAAAGAGGATACCACAGCTAATAATTGCTCAAGACCCCTTATAGCAAGATACTCCCAGTTTTGATGATCATTGACAACTGATTCAAACAATGAACAATTAAGTCTCTTATTTGTGATTCAATATTTGAATCATGGGCTTGGGAATGATCAATAAAAAGGAAAATGAAGATGAACAAGGTTTCCTTAAGCTATCATTAGATGAATACTCAACTACAATCAGAATCACTAGGCAAATCAACACACCACACTACTGACCATGAAGAAAGATAATATAATCAAAATTATCAAACTCCTAAAAAAATTTTATATAATTGGCAATAATATTTTAGGTTGGCAAAATATTCATCTTTCTGAAAAAAATTAGCAAATTAATGGAACAAGTACCTTCAATGGATATCTAAGATGCTCTTCATGGAATATCTTTCCCATACATCAGCAAGATTAGATCTTAAAAAGTGAAGCATGATATTCATTATCATTTCAACCATTTATTTAACTCAATGATAATGAGAAAAATACGGTCATTTGGGCATTTGATAAACTTATGTCTATTGTACAGGAAACATGAAAGCTAGGTTTCAGAATATTTCCCAACCAATACGTAGTCAAAGTGAATTGAGTAATAAAACATAGCTTTCTTAGTTGACATTTAATTTCCTACCCAATGATCAAGAAGAGGTAAAAAGAGTAAAAGATAGCCAAAAAAATATAGGCTTAGGAGTTTGACACAAATCCACATTTGAGTTAATAAGCACCCATATTGATTACCAATTTAGATACCGACTTAGAACAACTACCTTTTTTGTCCCAGTCAATGCCACACCGAGCACAGTGCAGCATATCAAAAGAAAGAGAAGGATATGGCAACTGCGTTGAAGTAAAAGAACCAATCATTGCAGGAAGACCTCTTTCAAGAGTAAGTTGAACTTGACTGCCTGAAGCTTCATAGTTTGCAATGCACATAGTTAAAAGCTGTTTTGGAAAGAGATGAGCTCCAAAGCTACCATAACCACATCCTATATCCAAAATGGTTCTTATCTGCACAATTTAGGAAAAAATACAAATTATCAATAAGTCTACTTCAATTAGAGGATAACTAATATCATAAACACAATATTGCGAGTGCAGGTAGGCACTGCAAAAAACATGCGCAATTGCAGGCATAAAGAATTATACACAAAAATATTATGCTAGTGAAAGCAACGTAACATAATATACTGCTTTTTGGCATCCAACCAATAAGAAAGTCTTGTAACATTATCTTTTATCCTAAATACAGAGTCAAACAATACTGGAAGCATATTTAGAAGAACTTCATAGCATCATCGAATTAAAATTTCCATTCTTATTAGAATTAGATCTTCATGAATGAATTTCTATCACATGCTTCCAGAATTACATTTTTCTGACTGAAAATTTTGAAAAGTTAACTCCTCTCACTAGGTCAAAAGTTTTCCCTGTCCAGGACCAGTCTATAGCACTATCATGTCGCCAAATTAAGAAAGCACTTGAGACAGAAAATGAGTTAACTTTTAATTAGTGTGAATGAGGGAGATTGCATAGGTTGACTTACCCCAGCATTTATGAAGCTAGATTCATTTCTCAGTCCAATCATTTCAGCAATTTGATGCGAGTAATCTTCAACACCGTCAAACATAGAGGCTGAATGAAACGAAATTTGCTCTTCATCCAACATCATCATCCTGACAAGCAAATTAAAAAGAAGAATTAAATGAAAAGTTGAGAATAAAAGCTCAAGACAAAAGAGTTTGTTAGTGGAAGAATTGCTGCTCACCTCTTGGTCAGACTACCAGAGGAAAGTACCTCCTGTGCAGTAATTCTAACATTCGAAACCCAGATGACATCCTTTCCAGTAGGCCATCGAAGAGGAATCCTATAATTTACTGGTGGAAGCACTAAACAACTTTGCCTTGATCCTTGCCCGCAATGACGGTCATTCTCAGCACCATCAGAATAACCCAATTCAAGATTCTCAGAAACATTGAAGCAAGGAACAAAATTTTCAGACTCCTGAGGACAGAATTCCACTTCCTTCAACTTTGAGGAACCAAGTGACAACTCGCCAATATCCCATAGGTCCGAAACAAGTTGCTCTTGAAGTCGCCTATAATTATGAAGTATTTGAACTCTTGATGAGGTTGATATTGAGATCGTCCACCAGAAAGATCCAGTAATAGCAAGAACTAGGATCGCAGCTAAGCTCAACTTCAATAGCAGCAATGTGAATTTGTGCCTGCTTCTTGGAGTCCCAATGCTGAATGGATCAGAAGCAAAGCCATTTTCACCACTTCCATATTTAGATGGAGAATTATTATCAGGGAAAAGTACCCGAAAAGGAAACTTCAGGGCTAAATAACTGTGATCTGAAGAACGGTTCCTATCCAAATCTTCCTTTTCTGTTTTATCTTTCATTTGGGAATCCCATGAATCGTGATTGTTCCCGGAGATCCGCATCCCTGATATGCCTCGCAGCAGAGGCCTAGACATTTTCTAACCTGGAAACCGCACAATCAAGAAATAAATTGTTTTATACATTACTAGATAAACCCAGTAAATTCTTCACAATTTTAGTCCAAACAGTAGAAACAGAGAAACCCATATGAGATTTTTAGACCCAGAAAATGTTCTTTAAACTAACCAAATCCTAAATAGAGGGAAAGCTAAAAACATTGGATTGCTTACTCTTAAGTCGAAAACAAGCTGAAACAAAAGAAAGAGTAAAGATCAATTCCCTAACTAATGATTCTAGATCCATAACCCACACAAAGTAAAGCCTGTAAATTAAAATGAAAAATTACAAATAGCTAAGGGAAGGAATTTTGTTAGTAAAAATTCTAAAACTAAACCCAGAAAAGAGGCGATTAAAGATTTAAAGAAAACTAAAGAGCAAGTAAAAACAGAGACTTTTCTCTTCTGTCAGTGAGGTTCTTAACCTTGAAGAATCAAAAGGGCCAACTTAAATTTACCCGAAAACAAAGAAAGAAAACCATAGAGATCAACAATCAAGTAGCCAACAGAAAAGAGAGAAAAAACATTCGCAATCTATCTAAATCTAGCAAAACATAAAAATAATAAGGAAAGTAGTTAAAATACAGCAAAGAACTACCTTATATGGGAGCACAGAACAAATGCTTTTGGTTTAAACCCAAATGAGCAAATAAGAATCCCAGAAAATCAACAAGAATTCAAGAAGTGTTTTTGGTTTAATCCCACAAGCAGCAACACCCACTTTAGTTCTTGTTTTTTATCTTCTTTAGACGTCAAATCCCAATTATATCTATCCCTCTTAAACCTTTCTCCCTCTCCCTCTCTCTCTCTCTCTCTCTGATATATACTTCTCGAGGTTCTTGAAAGAAAGAGAGAGAAAGAGATTTTGTATGGATCCAATCAAGACAAAGCTCTCGTGAAAATTGAAAAAACTATTCTTTTTTATGGTATTTTCTTTGATCTGAGGTGGGTATTGGGTAATATACAAATCTGTAAAAAAATGGTTAATGGTAGTGTAAGAAGCCAAACGCGCTTATCACCATTCTCCAGTTCCCCACCTGCATAGCATAACTCCTCTCTCTTACCAGTTACCCCCCTAAAGGCCAAACCTTTTTCCAGTTTTCTACTCTTATTATCATTTATTTATAGTTCTCAATTCCTTCATTTTTATTACACTCTGCATCCAACTATTTAGCATTTCCCCAAGTTTACCTTGCTTATGACACTATTTAACAGAGTTAAGCTGTTCTTGTTATTTTTCCATTATTATAACGTCCCTTATAGCCTCATTTTAATTGCAGTCACCTCTCTTTTGTCTTTTTCTTTTCTTCTTAATTAAATTCTTCTAAAACCTATTTTTGAATAAATAATCATTTAAAATAATTGAGTATTATCATAAAATATTCAATTTAAATACATAATTATTTACTTGCATACCTTATTTAAAAAAAAAATAGATTTATATCCATTTAAAGTGGATGAATATTTGAATTCTATATATTGTGTTAATTATTTTATAACTTTTTATTTTATAATAAATTTTGTTTTGTTTTATAAATTTTATAACTTTATTTCAAATGTAAAATTATTGATGAGTAAATCATTAGTTTATCAGAACCAATTATCTTCAAAACTATGAAATCTGAAGTTTAAATTTTAATCAAAATTAAAGTAAATTTATAAATAAAAATATCTAAAAGATTAAAAATTTATTTACAAATACTATAAAGACATGTATTGCTTTAGAAAATGAAAAAAAATAAATTCTAAATCCTCTTATATTAAAACCCTGTTATTAATACACTTAATGAATCTATTTAAATTGACCCAATAATGCCTTTCTATCTTGAACATTTTAATGATTTCACAAGATTTGTATTTATAAGGTTTTTATCCAAAAACTACATATATTTTAACTTCAACAAGTAATTGTATTTAGAAAGTGAATAGTCTGCTCTTCATCTGTTATTGAGAAATTTCGTCTCCTTCTCCTCTTTTTGAATTTAGAGTCACTTACTAATTTGAAGAATTATTTTAGGCTTAAATAATAAAATTTTTCTAATGAAGTATTTTAGGTTTATTTGTTTATATTTTTGTGAGTTTGGGTTTAATTCTGTTTGGAAAAGTATTATAGAGCTCTTCTGTATTTATGTAGATATATAACATCTTCAATTTCATTGATTGATATATATATATATAATTTTAGTAAGCGCACAAATTTACTTAAAAATTCGATTAAAATATTCTTATATTTGTATAAAGAAATGAAATTTAATATGTAACTTTATTAAATAAAATGGAATTAATACAGAGAATTAAAAAATAAAAACTACGTGAAAAGGAAACAAATGGAATTTACCATGGAAATGTGTGCAGATCCAAGGACAGAAAAGAGGGAGACGGCAGACCGCAAACGCATTTATGTAATATATATATACATTATAAATTAAATCTGAAAGTAAAAAATAAAAAAAATAAAATCGTTTGGTTGTGTCGTGTGAATAGATAATATAGATTTAGATTTGACCTGCGCCGGAATCGCCGGACATATGTGAATGTGCATAAACCATTTTTAATTATTTTCATGTAATTTTTTTAAATAAGTATTTATTGATTCTTATTTGTTAATATTGGATCCAGATTTAATTTTTTATAGAAAAATTAAAATTAATATTTAATAAGTTATAATAAAATATAATATAATTAAATATATTTTTAATATAATATAAAAATATTATTTAATTATATTAAATATTCAGTAAATTTTTCTCGTATTAAAAATCATATATTAATAAAAAATTACGTGTTCAATAAAAGTGAAGTGCAAAATCATCAAAAAGTGATGGTTAAAAATAAAATAATCTGCAGAAAAAAAAAAAGATCCTGCTATAAAAAATTAAAAAAAAGAAGGCATAACTGGAATTACTTTAAAAAAATATTATTGTTATATATATATATATATATATATATATATATTTTTTTTTTTTTTTTTCTATTTTCTTTTTTTTTTTTTTTTTTTTTTTTGCCAGTGATGTTATTGTTATAATAATAATGATGTTGTTTGAGGGTATATATGGTGGCCTTTTTTACGGGTCCAAAAGATAACAGTTTTAAGACAGATTTTCAACCCGTAATTACTGGTGCAAGTCATTCCAGATTCTGAGTCAATTTGTAGTTTAGTACAAGACTCCAAATTGCTAAAAGACATGGCTAGCTATTTTAAATACTATTTTATTTCATTTTATATAACAAAATAAATTAAAAATATAACGAGATAATATAATTTAATCAACGATAATTTATTTTGTATTATAAATATCTATAAATATTTAAAACCTAGCAAGCTAGCATCCTTTATCTTTTAGATTTCCAAAGAAAAAAAAAGTAATAATTAATTTAAAAAATACAATTATGATTTAGGATAATTTCAACTATAAAAAGACTTTAAAAAATACAATTATGATTTAGGATAATTTCATCTATAAAAAGACTTTTCCCTAAAAAAAGAAAAAACTATAAAAAGCTTATTTTAATGAATAATTAATATTTTAATATTTACACAAGATTTACAATTAACATTTTGAAATTAAACTCAACTAAATTATAGTAAATTTAAAACTAATATGGTGAAAATATATAATTATGATTTGAATACGATAATAACTTTAACTAGGGTATGTTATTTGATGATGTTAATAATGAAAAATAATCAAATGAATAATTTGATATGAATATAGATATCATATTGATTAAATATAAAATATTAATTGAATTTATATATAATTGAATTTTTTAATTTTAATAGTTATTTTTTAAAATTGGCACTCTTATAATTATATAAATTCTCAATATTTTTACAGATGATATCTACATATTTTAATTCAAAATTTATATTAAATATAATAAGCTATTAGACTTTTAAATAATTCAACAATTTAAAATTGTCAACATTGATAACACTTAGAATTCAATTCTTAAATTTTCTATTAGAATTATTTCACATCGCTCAATTAGTGATTTGCTATACTATATATTATGTGAATTTGATATTATTTTTCTCTGAATTAGTTTTTAAAAATGAATTTTATCCAAACTCATTTAACATGATATCAGAGTATCAACTAAATCCATATTATATATTTGTGCCCTCTTATATATATTATGTAAATCGTTCATTGTTAAGTTTTGAATTCTACATGTTTTTCTTGACACGAACTCAATATGCAATCGTGCCATATATTAGTCGGGTCTAGCACTAGTTAAGAGGTAATATTAGAATTATCCCACATAACTAAGTTAATAGTTTGCTATACTATATATAAAATGAATTGGGCACCATCTTTTTTTAAACTAATGTTTGGGAATGAGTTTTATCCAAACTCATTTAACATTTTTAGTGTTTAATTTATAGTTTATCAAACACCGTTTAAATTTATGTGTTTAATAATTAACCTCCTATTTTTATTATTATTATTATTTTAGCATTGAGCCAAAGGAGATCTGCACCTACAATTAATCTAAACTTGCAAGTTCATTAACCTTTTTAATTGTCATATGAATTTATCATCAAACTAGTTTTTTTTTTTTTTTTGGGAAATGTTGATATATTGATTATAAATTTAAAAAATATTTCAATTGAAATGAACATTATTTTAATATTATTATCACAATATTATGATTTTATTAAACGTAATTGTTCATAAAAATAATTAGTCAATACTCTTTAGCAATATACCGTAATTGAAATTTATGAGGAGAAAGAGCAAACTAGAAAAGGATTGAATATTTTTTTTCCATTTTTTGCACTAGGGGATGATTTTGCTAAGGAAGGAGGGAAATACTGTGCCTAATGGAGAGATGTTTCTGCTACTTGTAATAATCATGTAACAAAGTGCTCCCGCAGATAAGCTTTTAATGGGCAAAGAAAGAAACCTCCTTTCTTTTGTTTTTTTTGGTCGAGCCTCATCCATGGGGAAAATACTTATTCATAGATATTTTTGCCCTTTTCAACTTAATGATTAAATTGATGATAATTTCGTGATACTAAATTTATGATATTTTAATACAAAATCTCTTATTTTTCATACTTTTAATCACAAATGATTAAATTATTAAAATTTTAATTCTAAAAATTTATTTTTGTTAATAATTTAAATTTAAATAATAAAAATAATTTATTTTATTGATTAAAAATTACATTCTTTGTTATTTCCCACACTTTAAAACTAAACGTCTTGGCTACTCTATGCTTGGTACATTTTATTTAGACATTTAAAGGAATAAAGCTTATTTGGTAACTATATTTAATTTAGTTGATATTATTGTTTAGATTATTATTAAAAAATATATACTATAGCCATTAAAATTTATTTAAAAAATAATTTATATTAAATAACACATTCAAATAACATTTAAAATATTATATATATATTTTTATAAAAATAAATTTCAACTTTAATACTAGATAAATCATTTATAAATTGAATTTTGTACACCATAATAACAACAAAATGGATAAATAGATTTTTTATAATATATATAACCAAAAGTTAGTTAAATAAGTAAATAAGAGGATATAAGAATTTTTTTTTCAGTTTTTCAAAATATTCTCAAATTTAATTTAAGACTAATTTTTTAAAAAATTATCGAGTGCAAAACAAAGACCTCTCTCAAATCATTTTTTACATTCACAAAACTTAAATTAGAGATTTCATTTAAATAATCTAATGCTTTTTCCGCCGAACCAATATACGAATTTACAACTATGAAAATGAAAGTAGTAACAAGTATATTTCATTACAGAATGATGTAATTAAATATTCATTAATGTAACACTATAAATAATCATATTTTCTTATATATATATATATATATATATATATATATATATTTTTTTTTTAAGTTGAGGTGGGTCCACGCTTGCCGCGTTTCGTTGTCCGTGGACCGACTTAATGACATGTCTGCTATATATGGAATCGATTGTAGCTACGTATGTTACAGGGGATCATAACTCTCCACCTCGTCGCTTTTCCTCCGATAGTGGCGTAAACGCGGAGTTAGGAAATGAATATTATTATATGATTTAAAGATTTATGAATATTTTCACGAGATGGATTTGAAATTCGTGTCACGGGTGAATGAGGTGGCTAAATGCTGAGCTGGAATACAAATTATGATCACGAGAATTTTTGGAGTAGTGTACTATTTGGACTCACGTTCCAAAATGGGTTTTGGCCTCCAATTTTTTTTTTATTTTTATTTTTTTAAAATTTTATTTTAGCCTCCAATTTTTATTTTTATTTTTTAAATTTATTTTGGCATTATATGGTAGGCAAAGTACATTTTCATCTTCAAACTCACTAGTGGTAGTACTTGGTTTTTCCTTTTATCAGTGGGCTTGAACGCGAGAATCATATTAAAAATATTAATAAAAATTAATTTTTTTATTAAATTATAAAAAATTATAGAACAATTAAATAGCACTGCCAAACTGTGTCTTAATCTGCATTTAAAAATATTTTTAGAA
Source organism: Reutealis trisperma (assembly GCA_947687605.1). NCBI lineage: Eukaryota > Viridiplantae > Streptophyta > Magnoliopsida > Malpighiales > Euphorbiaceae > Reutealis > Reutealis trisperma. The sequence goes on along the minus strand of CANTUT010000051.1, from coordinate 3,702,713 downwards.
AAAGGCTCAAGGTTTCAAATTTCTCACTAATTAAATGGACTGTACTTGAGTATTTTTAGAGATTTATGGCACATTTGCATTTATGTAATTAATTACATTTGGATTCAATTTTATAGAATGTTTGGAAAAATTATTCCATAACGAAGTTTTTCAATTGTACTCACAATCTAAAGCTTCACTATCATGGGTAACCAGAATTTATTAGTGGTAATTCTTTGACAAAAAAAAAAAAAAGGAATTTATTAGTAGTAATTTTACTTATATGATATTGTTGGGTTATAAAGAATATATATATATATATATATAGAGAGAGAGAGAGAGAGATTCTTTCTGATAAAATGATCCTCTTCCATCTCTCATGACCCAATAAATGAAAAATATGAAAACAAAGTTTTTAGTTTTGTTCTGTCCATGTCGTAAAATTTGTATTCTTCTAATTATTTGTGTTAGGGGAATGAAGTGATATTTTGATAGTGATAGGATAATATATCTATAGCAATAATTAAAAGGACAGAAACTCACAACCAAACAAGTGGAATCTATCAAAATGAAAAATAGCAAGTGATGTGTCCATTGATAATAAAAGAAAATTCTTATTTACGCTAAACACGTAAATTTATTTTTATATCAAATTAATAATTAATAAAATATTTTAATTAATATAATTTTTTTATTTATTTTTATCTAATTAAAAAATAAAATATCATTTTATACTTTATATATATTTTTATTTTATTATTGGATTACAGTATCAATTCAGGGTAAATAAAACTTAGCTTAATAACAAAAAGACTTTGTTCTAATTATCTTCATAGCTAGCTAACTTGCATTGCCAAGTGTTCGGACTTCATTCAGTGAGAATAATGTAATTGGAGGAGCCCACCACAATACACAAAGTTGTTATAAAACCACAAAGCTTCTCATTGATGCTATTGTTGAGTGATGGCTACCATATTTACAAATATATGAATTGTCAATGAATTTGTCTCGAAGAGGAGATTCCATGCCAATATGATTATTTCTAACTAAGTCAACACATTAATCTTATCACTTATAATATATAATAATTTCTTAATTTCTTTAATTATTTTTATGACTAATATTCAACCTCACCTAGGTATTTAGACTTTTCTAATTAATCAAATCTTATGACTACATATATTGACTACTGCTGCGTCATAATTCTCTAGTTAGTCAAATTCTTACAAGATGCATCAATGAAAAATTTAGTCATTTCTGTAACTAATACAAGATGCACATGATTGTTGTTAATTAATTAATTAATGTTGTCATTATATATAATATCAATTTTTTTTGCAAATCACATAAAGTTTACTCATTAAATCTTTATTCAAATAAGTAAAATGGAAAAAAAAATATTTTACTAAACTAATAAAACTAATTTTGTATATTCATCAATGAAATATTAAAAATAATTTCATTGAAGAAAAATCTTTTTATTAAAATAGAGGAGAAATTAATTAATTGCATCAGAATGATATCATGCCACATGCTATTGAGCCATATATAAAACTGTAGGAACAATGGCCCTACATCCCCAATATGTCTATCCAAAAATTGTAATCTCCTTCCAGTAATATAATGGACCCTCACCCATATATATGTGTATATATAAATAAATATTACAGACCATTATAATAATTAAATAAAAAAAAAAATTGTATGCAACTCTAATGGTTTACCTCCGTACTAAATATCTGTTACCCAACAATGCATGAATTGAAATCCATTTTGCAGCGTGTATCTGGTAAACTTCTAAAAGCTGCCATTGTGGGGTTCTTTTTGCTCCTACAATTGTCTTTTTTTATTTCTTTTTTCCTTTAATTCTTTATGGTCTTAGCCGCTTTCTTTCGCACTTTGTTCGCTATGCACATGCTATTATTGCTTGCTTTGTAACTGTTTGCTATAGCAAATCGGGCTTTGGTATAGTACTGCGATGAAAACCTGACATTGAGCAAGAGGATTTCGTATTCAATTTTTATTTATATTAAAGTTGAATTCTCTAATCTTTTACATTATAAAATTCAATAGAGGATTAATTTATAAGTTTATAATATACATTTTTTAATTCTTAAGATTCTTAACATTAAATTCTTTTAATTATCACTGATCAAATTAATGTTTCATTCACAATCTTCATCATGGATTATATCATATTAATTAACTCCTACAACAACATTAATGAACATTAATAGAGGAGATGGAGTAGATGAAATTTTATACTTATATTAAAAGCAACTGCGAGCATGCATACATGTACATAAATATATATATTTTTATCTGTGGTTTTAAAAAATATTTTTTTATGTACATTTATTTGTTATCTCAAAAAAATAAGAAATATTAATTTTTTCACTTTTATTTATCTTTACTAAACGCTGAATAATTTTACACATATTTATAAAAAATATACTACTTCCTCAATTTCAAAATATTTATTTTTAAAATTTCGGCATATAAATTAAAAAAATTATTAAATTATCATAATTTTAAAATAAAAATACTAAGTTGTCATTTGCTGATTTTGATGTGCAGGAATAGAAATAATTAATGTCAATATTTAATGAATAAATAAATAGAGGATAAAATTGAAAAAATAATAAATGTATTGATTGTGAAATTTGGCATAAAGGTAAATTATTAATTGCGTAGGCATGTCACGTGTGAATAAAGATGTACGAACTTGTGGATTGCTTCTTTTTGACTTTTTATCAATATACGTGAATTCCCAAAATTTTTTATCACAATACGTTTAAACTTTCAGTAGCAGATAAGTAGTAACTATGGAGATAAAGTAATAATAATGGAGCAAAATAAATTTTTACTGAATGATTGTAATGATTACAAAAAATTTGAAAACGGAAAGAAGAAAAGGAAAAATATGCCCGATATAGTTGATAAAGGCGCATGAGCTATTGAATGATTGATTGGTTAGGTTTTATACATTAGATATCATTTAGTTTAAATATTCCCTAACATATAACTGTTCTACTACTATTATTACGTTTCAGTAACTGTTGCTTTATTTTTTATGATAGATCAATTATTGATAACTTCCAATAACTACTATAGAATCTCTCTTGAATTCTTCACAATTATCTAGAATATGTTTGAATGTTAATAGTTTTTTGATAATTTTGGTTCAAAGTATTATGGTGCAAATAAAATATATTTTTTAAATAATTTAAAAATTAAATAATAAATCTTTTAAAACGGACAGAATATATATATTTTAGAAATGTCAAGTTGTCACCTCACATATATTACCATTAATTGATTATCATAGTATAATTAACAAAGTCAAACACATAATCAAGATCCATTTGGGCTTTGGTTATTTTGGAATATGTGAACTTGACTTCCATGGCAGTGGGCGCTGGTATATATATATATATATATAAGTTGAGGATGAATTGAAGGAGGATCCGATGCGGTAGCTAATTGAATTGTCCAATTAAAATTTCAAAATGGATCAGAAGTCAAAGTTAACACTTCATCTGAGGTGGGGGGTTTGCATCCATCTTAAGAAGTTGTAATCCGCCAATTATTTGACCTATAGACAGTAGTAAAACCTTAGATTAGATTTGTTAAACCCAAACCTCTATGATTTGTGTTAATTTTGAAAAATGAAGATAGTTTCTCTAACTACCACACCCATAATTTCCATGATTATCGCCTAAAAGCGGCAACCGTCGTTGTCGGCTAAATGACCTAGACCCATTACCATAAAATAAGTTAGGAATTGTTTTTTAACAAGATAATTTAGTTTTTTATTTAAAAAAATACGAGTTATTTTTTAATAAAAAAATATAAATTAAAGTTTTTATAATGATTATCTAATAGCTAATAATTATCACTGAAAAATTAACCGAACAAGTTTAATACAATTGTTCAGAGCTGAAAAGTTAATAGTTTTATCGTTACAGATAATTAATTAGATATTACTCTCTCCATTCTGAAAAAAGTAGTTATTAAAAAAAATCATAATTTTTAAGATAGTAATAATTTTATTATAAATTGTCAAAAAAATCTCTATTAATTGCAGTATAAATTAGGAAAATATCTCTTATACTTAAAAGATGAAAGGGTAAATTAGCCATTTTATCATTTTTTATTGGATTATTAAATGATCATTTATTTATAAACAAAATTAACTTTTTAATGGTTATTTTTTTTTAGAATGGAGAGAGTATAATGTGTCATGGAATTTAATTTGTTAAATATATAATGAAATGTGTATGGAAAATCTCACATTGAGTTATGACAAAAAATACTTCATCCATTTATAAATATTTATCATTTAAAATTTTAACAAATGTATTAAAAAAATTATTGAATTATCATAATTTTAAAGTAAAAATATTAAAATATCTTTTATTAATTTTGATGTAGAAAAATAAAAGTAATAAATGCTAATGTTTAGTGGATGAATAAATAGAGGTAAAATTGAAAAAAATAATAAATATATTTTTAAAATTTTAAAATAATAAATAAATTAGAACAATAAAATTTTTTAAAATCGACAAATATTTTGAAACATACGAATTAAGTGAACGAGAGTAACCCAACTTAAATGCTTAGGTCACTTTTAATTATATATAAAACTGAAATTATTATAAGTTCAATACCTAATACCAATACCAATAAGTTGATTTTACCCCGACTTGACTTGGAAATTTTGATATGATATCAAAGATAGGTCTCGAAGTTGTTGCATATGGACTATGCTCCTAATTACCTATGAAGAGACCACCATATACTATCAAGTGTCAACCATATTTAATCCAATGATTTTACTTAATTACTACTTAAGAATAGTGTTAAATATATAATAAAATGAATGAAATAAAATTTATATATGTGGGTAATCCTACATTGATTAATGATAAAAAAAAATAAATAACTTATAATAATAAGAATAACGTAATATAAATGACATCGATTATTTTGTGTTATAAAATCCAACTTATAATGAGTCTAATAATTAATACTAATACCAACACTTTCACTTTATCTTAATTTGGTTCTTAAGCCCCAAAATGACTAAATTGTACTCATTATCCCTAAATTTATACTCATATTTCATTGTTATCCTAAATTTTGATTTGCAATGGAAAAATATATCAATTTTGATTTCGTTTCACAGTTATTTCTGAGTCACTTTTTCGGCTTATAATTTGCTGAAAATCATAGGTGACAACTATTTTACACATTTTTAAATTTTTAATATATATGAAATTTGATTGAAGAAAAAGGGAAAGATGAAAAAATATTTAATATGTATGAAATTTGATTGTGATATATCATTGAAAATGGTGAAAAAATTTAAAAATATGTGAAATGATTGCCATACAGGATTTTCAGTAAGTTATAAGCAAAAAAAGTGACTCACGGATAACCATAAAACGAAATTAAAGTTGATGTATTTTTTCATTACAAATCAAAATTTAGAGACAATTATGAAATACGGTATAAATTTAGGAACAACAAATGCAATTTAACTGCCCCAAGACATAATTGCACAATAAAATTTTCTTCATTAAATTAAATTGATGCCATTACTTAATACATTTTTTTTCCAAAATATAAATAGAGGAAAGTTAATTTTATTTAATTTAAGATATATGGATTCAAGTTAAATAAGGATAGAAAAGTCATATATATTAAATAAAAAAGAAGGCTTAGAAGTTTCAAGATGAAATTTAATTAAAATTTAAAAATTTTCTTTACTGGATTTTGGTAAAAATCCAATGGAACTGGTAGACTCGGCCAAATCTCTTTTTATTTATTTATTTTATTTGGGTTTGGAGTTCATATATGGATTTAGAAATGGATCAATGCCAACCAAAAATTGAATGTCATCCCTCCAATTGGGATAACTCATAGATGCACCTGCTTAATGAGCAATGCCCATTGTCACATCAATAATAAATTTTGTATGTCAATAAATTAAAATCAGCGACAATAATTATATTCATTGTTTGCTTATTAATTAGTATTTTCTTATTTATTATCGTTTTTTATTAAAAATGTTTGATATTTTTTGATATATATATTACATAAATTTAATTAAGATATTCGTCTAAAACATTTGAAAAAGATAATTATTCCAAAAATAAAATTACTCATTTGATTTTGGCAAAAGAGTGAGCAATAATATAACATAATCGAAATCACTTTTGACCCATTTTGGTGACATATCTCATCATATTTATTTTTAATAATTATTGTGTTGATTAACATTAAATATAAAAGTCTTCCACTAAGCACTCTTTTCGGGCCCTTGTCTGTCTTGCTATCAATAACTAGAAATAGACTTCACCAATTCATTCATTATATATAAATTTGAAATTCAACCCTTGAAAATAATAATATATAATTTAAAAAATAAAATGTAATAAATAAAATAATGTCACAAATAGAAGGAAATTAAGTTCATAAAAAAAATTGAGAGAAATGATATTTTTCCAAAAACAAATAAATATCTAATAGCTATTGTAATTTAATTTCAATTGATTTCAAATTATTTAAATTTCACTTTATAGATTATAGATTAATTAATAAGAAGGTCAATCAATCAATTATTATTAAATATAATAATATAATATTAATTACTACATAATATTGATAAAATTCATATACGATAATTTTAAATTTAAATTCTAAATTTATAAATAAAAAATCTAATCATTGATTTTTAATATATATACGCACACATGCACAGTGTAATGAAAATATACATTCTCTTCTATATATGCATATAAAATGATAAGAATAAGAATAAATATTATATACTTTTAATACTAATAATAATAATATTTTTTTTTTGTGGATTCTCTAATATTATTTAAATTTTTTCAGTAATATAGTTTTTGAAAAATATGCACGCATTTTTATCATATAATACAATTTATGGAAAGCATATACTTAATTTTTGTCATGTAATTATATTATGATTTACTTTATAAATAATATATTTAGCTTAAAAATATTATTAAATTACTTTTCCCTTCATGTAATATATCCAAACATACTACACTATAATACAAAACTATAATACTGTATTTATTTTTAATATAAAAATAAATAAATATAATTTAAAAAATATAATAATAATTTAATATAATTTTATGACGACGTACCGCGCATAAACAAACTAGTTAAATTGATAAAGCTGGAGTATTGAGCCCTTCTCCCATAGACCAGACCCTTGCACTCATGCAGCAGTCAATTGAACATTTGCCTTAATAATCTTCATTAATTGTTCTACATAATACTCTAATAATGTCGTCCTTTTATGGGTTTTCTTTACGAACAAACAACAAAATTTCTTTGTGAAGGAATTTAAATTTTTACATACATCTAAACTGGAAGTGCATATGCAATGTGGTAATAAACTCAGTCTCCCTCCTCCAATACAGGAAAAAAAAAAAAATTAAAAAAAAAACATATAATAAGAAATTAAAAAGACAAAAATAGACAGAGAAAATTGAGAGTGGGCCAGAGATCCCTGAAAGGAAACATCACAAACCCAATGGGCTAGGCAGGGGTTAGCTTTATAGCAGACCAATCACAAGATCATGTGATGATTGTTTTTATTTCATTTTTAGTTCACATTTGGCACTATTCTTAGAGAGATATTAGTTAGTGAGATAGCAGGGGGAGAGATTGTTAATTTAGGAGGTAAACTTGGCTATGACCAAAATTTGCCAATGAATCAAAGGCCCTTCAACATGTGCATCATAGCACATGACCACCAGAATAAGGGCCTGGTGGTCACAATTCTTAACCACCTTGCAGCAGAAGATGTATTTATATGCTGCATCATTTCTGTTTGTACTTAATGAAATAAAAAGCATTACATGTTATGAATAATTGAAATTTATGGTTATACGCTTATAGCATACCAAGACTTCAAGCCAAAAGCATTTTGCATTATTTGTGTGTATAACTGTATATATTATCTTATTAGTATTAATTGATCATGTGTCTGTCTTAAAATATTATAAATCAATTTTAGATATTTATTTGATTTGCTTTTTGTATTGTTGAAGAGGAGAGATTCCAACACGGCCAATTGCTCAAGTGATATATATATTTAATTAGTGCTAGGCTATTGTAATTTCACCACAATTTAACACAATCATTGGGTAAAATCATGGTTATTAATTTTGAATCGGACCAGTGGGTCGATCCGGTGACTCAAGCACTAAATTGATCTGTATTTGTTATTAGACTGGATTTATAATTGACTCATAAAAAATAATGTGACTCGGATGGTTAAACTAGTGACACGGCTAGTGACTTAGTAGCATCACAATTTCAATTTTTTTTTAATTTTTTTTTACTATAACTTGCTTTTATTTGGATAAATTATTATGATATGCACTTTTATTTTTATTTCTAAATATTTTTTTAATTATTTTGCGTTTTCATTCTATAGAGTAAAAGTTAAAAAATTTTCATTTTATTTTAATTTTTAAATTAATTTTAATACCTGAAATTTAATATTTTACTTATATTTAATTCTTAAATTGATATATAATAAAATATTTGAACTTATTTACACATTTTAATGAAAATGTAAGGATTAAATTATTAAATCTCAATTTCTTTTTTTTTTCTTTCAATCCATAATGTGATTCATGGATATAAAAATTTAAAAATATATAAAATATTTAATGGACTTATTTATGTATTTTTTTATGTTTGTAAATTAAAATATCTAGTTTGTTAATTTTTATCTTTGAGTGAAAGTTTATGTACTCATAATTTTTTTCATATTTTATATTTATTTTATTATATAAAATTATAAATTATATATTTAATTAATTATATTGACCCACCTGTTCAATCATTAACTCAGTAGTTGAACCACTGACCTGTTGATCCAGTTTATAAACTGGATTGATGTCTGATCCAAGTTTAATAACTATGAGTAAAACCCTAACTCAATTATCAACTCTGCAATTCAACAATTGGCCTAATTCTCAAACAACTAAAATAAAGAACATAAACTCCTTTTATAGACATGTAAGGTTTTACTCATCAAGTAATCGAGTTGCTTATTAAGTTTAATTAAGCTTTCTTCATTACTAAGCATATTACTTCATAATTAAGCATATTGATTTATGGGCTGGACACGATAAATCTCTACATCCAGACCATTAAAAAAAAAAAAAAATATATATATATATATATATATATATATATATATATATATATATATATATATATATATATATATATATATATATATATATATATATATATATATATATATATATATATATATATGTATATGTATATTTCAACTCAATATTAGAAATACACCTTCTTCATAGATGTCACTGTAAACATATTTTTATTTTTCAATTCATTGCTAGCTCTACCATGCACACTATTATCAGCAATTGTGCTTCCAAACAATCTATAAAGATTTTCTCTTCTAAATTTTTTGTCCTTCATAATCACGAGGTTTTATCTGCTAACTTTCATTACTCTACTTCACATTGAACATCCATATCACAAAGAATCTAACTTATCAAAGGAAATTAAATTTCTTTTAAACTTGGAAACCTCTCACACATTATCAAGTGTTTTAACACTTGTTGCGCGATTTCTGCAAGTGCACAGATCATTTACAAGTAATAAAGTGATGTATATGTATATTTCAACTCAATATTAGAAATACACCTTCTTCATAGATGTCACTGTAAACATATTTTTATTTTTCAATTCATTGCTAGCTCTACCATGCACACTATTATCAGCAATTGTGCTTCCAAACAATCTATAAAGATTTTCTCTTCTAAATTTTTTGTCCTTCATAATCACGAGGTTTTATCTGCTAACTTTCATTACTCTACTTCACATTGAACATCCATATCACAAAGAATCTAACTTATCAAAGGAAATTAAATTTCTTTTAAACTTGGAAACCTCTCACACATTATCAAGTGTTTTAACACTTGTTGCGCGATTTCTGCAAGTGCACAGATCATTTACAAGTAATAAAGTGATGAGTGAGTATCGTTCCCACGAGAAAGGGTTTGTCAAGTACCAATTTTTAATATTACTCTATTATTTAGAAAATCAATTATGAGATTTATATTTTAAGCTAAAATAAAATTGAAGTAAATAAATAATGATAAATATGAAAATAAGATTAAAGGTCTAGGATTTAGAATTCATCAATTGATTATATATGATTTCTTTATAATTTTTTTTGATGGATTATTTTTATTGGAATTAATGATTAGATTTCCCTAAATTATATGGTGTTCTCTCTCAAGATACAACATGTGTATTCATATTAACCTTACGTCTACTCTCGTGATAATAAGCAATTAATACAAACCCATTAAGTTTTATGGAAATCCCTTTTAAAAATCACAAAGGAGTATTCTTATCTCTAAGCAATACATTCCCTAGGTCAATTATCCTAATGAATTAATATTGTGCTTCCACTATCGCTACTTCACACAGTATCTTAAATCATGCAATTAATGGCCAGTTAATTACAAGCATTAAGTTCTAAGATAAAAGATTAATTCCAACAATCAAATCCAATCAATTAAATATAAATAATCATATGCAAATCAAAAGATTACATCTAAATCCTAGAAAAATAAATTTAGCTATTCATAATTAAAAGAGAAGAAACAATTAAATTAACAATAAAAATAATAAACATAATAATAACTTATAATTAAATTTAAGAATAGAGTTTAGAGAGAACTTGTTTTGGGATACAATCTTTGATGAACTCAAGCTTCCAAAAACTCCTCCTCTTGATCAAAATAAAAAATAAAACTAATCTACTCTAAGAAAACATATGAAAATCTCTCTACATATTTTTTTTATGGATTTTCTTTGATGCCATTTCCCTTTGCCAAGCATGGTATTTATAGACATGTTTGGTGGAAGAATTCAAGTTCCATTAAAACTCTTACATCAAAAATTCAACATTGATGGTTAGGTTAGCCACCAACCATTGAATTTCTTCATCAATATTCAAAAATAGTTAGGTTGGCTACCAACCATTGAATTTTGGCCACCAACCATTGAATTCCTTTATCAATATTCAAAAATGGTTAGGTTGGCCACCAACCATTGAATTTTGGCCACCAACCATTGAATTTATTTCTCATGGATTGAAAACTTGAATCATTGCTTGCATCTTTATTTTTACTGCATCATTTTGATCTGTAAAAATAAAATAAAAATACTTAAAATATGTTATAATTTATTTATAAATTGTAGAACTATTTATTTCTAAAAATAAGTAATAATATTATTGCATTCTTGAGAATTGGGCTAAAATTTAAGTTTAAACAATTAAAATAACTCTAAAAATATAGAGTTATCACACCCCCAAACTTAAGTTTTTGCTTGTCCTCAAGCAAAGGAAAATTCAAAACCTAAACTAGTCCACTTTCGTAGGAAATTACGATTGCATTTAGCGTATGCAACAAGCCTTTAAACCCCTAGGTGTCCCGTAGAGGACGAGTTATAGTCTCGTGAGGGCTTCCAGTGGTGATACCCACAAACACCTTTAAAACTCTAAATTTTCAACTATTTATTTCAAAAAGAAAATTTAATCTTCTCATGCTTAGTTTGAATAATTTTTCAAAGGTTTCAAGAAATTAATATTCACAAACAACATATCAATAGTATTGCAAATCAAGTTTCTATCTCAGGTTCAAAATAATCCTCATCTTAATCATGCCCTGAATAACTATGTATTAAATCAATCGCAAAGAAATTGTTGCACTTCAGATAGGCATATACACACTGATATCTTTAAATGCCTTTATCAAAAGATATAAAATAGATGTGCAAATCTCATAAGCATGTTAATGCAAACAATCTCCACTAATGGAATTCACAAATCAAGAGAGATCAATAGGTCTTAACTAGGCTTGTAATGGGGCTAACACGAGGTCTTTTGGCTTAACAAAGAAAAGGCTAAATGAACAAAAGTAAGATAATTATACCAAGTTTACAAAAGAAAATCAATAGCTTAAATAAATGGATTATGTTAATGAAGGATCCCTTCCATCTTAAGCATCATTCTTCTTCAATGTTTTCTTCTTTTAAGCCCCCTTCTTCCTCTTCTATATATTTTTTTATTTTTTATTTTTTTCTTTTTCTTTTTATTTTTTTATTTTTTTTTATTTTTTGCCAACAACATTATTCTAAAGATAAGCAAGAATTACTAACTTTTTATTTATTCAATTTTCTTGTTGTCCTCCAAACTTACTTTAAGCAAAAAGTGATCTTTTACAATGAATAATACTTTCAGTTGTTAGAGATTCTTATTTTCTTTTAAAACTTCAATAACTCCCTTTTCTTCATTAGAATGTAAACTTGACAAAATTATCTCACAAACAGGGTGAAAGTTAACAAAGAAAAGAAAGCTAAAATTATCAAGGCACAAAGGGGTGAACTAAGGAAAAAATTAAAATAAGGGTAGATACAAGTAACAGGCTAAACAAACAATGCCTAAATCATATCTCTCTTTCAAAATGAATTCAAAATTTCGCCTCAAAAGTTTGCAAAAACATGTTCTAAGATAGGTGAGGCAAATGAAGATAAAAATGTGTAGAAACCCTCTCTAAGTAAGCATACACAAATTCAATGCAATCAATATAATGCAAAGCAAAGCAAAACATAATCTCAATAAAAGTTAATTTCTTACCCAAAATAGTTGTTCAACCTGAAATACTTTAATAAATTGTCTATAAATATCAATTATAATCAATCATTAGCCTTTCATCAAATTATTTAATATAAGCATATTTTATCAAAAAAAAATTAAATTTATTCATCAAAACACAAAAGAAATGACTGAAAATAAAAAACAAACTAAACCTCCCCCAAACTTGCAATTGACATTGTCCTCAATGTCAAAGAAATAAACCAAAAGAAAGAAAATACTCCCTCTTGTAGAAAAGTGGATTCCAAATTATAAGCAGGATATGCATTTCACTTCCTTGTTTCCTGTAAAACATCTTGAAACAACACTAGAAGCAAGCATGAGAAATTAATCACACAAAAAGAAAATATCAATTTTTTTATTTTTGTTTATTTTTATTTTTTTTTTAAATTTTTTATTTTGGAAACTAAAAAAAAAGAAAAAAAAAGAAAAAAAAAATACAGATGCGTATCAAGAGCACAAAAGTACTCTTTACTCAGCCATCTTGTATGAATAACTCTTGAGTTAGTTAGTTAGTTAGCTAGCTAGTTAGTTTTTTTTTTTTTTTAAAAGGAAAATCACATAAATTTAAGATACGTATCAACAGTACAAAAGTAACTCTTTACTCAGCCATCTTACATTTAGTGAATCGAATCTAAAATTTCGCTTGATCAAGTGCAACAAAAAAAACACACACAAAACAAAAAAAAAATGCGATAAAAAAAAACTACAAAAGTTAGGGAAGTTATAATCGGAGATTCAGATCTAGTCCTCGCTTTTTACTGCTACTAGCTCTGGGGTGCCAAACTACCTGTGCCATCAATGGATCAGGTTCGGATTTAAAGTTTTGCAGTTGATCAATCAATTGATCAATAGTTGAAGCAGAGACTAAGATGCGTCGACTCGCCGGTGTCATAAAACCCTGTTCCACAGCATGATCGAGAAAAGATAACAAACCATTATAAAAACCATCAACATTAAGTAATCCCAATGGCTTTTGAAGAATAGTTAATTGGGTCCAAGATGCAATGGTGAAAATATCTTCAAATGTTTCTAAACCACCAGGTAATGCGATAAAAGCATCAGCATTGAAATTCATGCATGCCATTCGTTCGTACATGCTATTGACCTGTAACTCATTACCTATAGTTCCACCAGTGATTTGTTTATTTCGAGCCAAAGCCTTTAGAACTACTCTTAAGACTTTACTACCTCTAATATATGCAGAACTTGCGACACAACCCCTTAACCCTAAACTACCTCCCTCAAACACCAAATCAATTTTTCGTTCAGCTAAAATCCTACCAAGTTCATTAGCTGCTGTCAAGTACTCTCTTTTCTTGCCAGAGTTTGGACTACAAAAGACACAAATAGTTTTGAATTTGCGTGTTGAGGATTCTGCCATTTTCTCTCACAGATCTCTCGAAAGGGTTGTGTGCATATTGACAATAATGAATGTGCATATAAAGAAATTAGAAGAGTAAAAGAACAGTTCAATGGGATAAAATAATTATTGACAGAAAAAGTATAAAAACAAAAATGATAATAAAAACAAAAAATAATCAATGCTGTGTGTACAAATGTCAAAAGAAATATTTGAAAAACTAAAAAGAAACAGACATTGAAAAACTAAAAAGCTAACGAAAGTAGAAAAATCTGCAGCATGTGTACAAAAGTCAAAAAGAAAATATTGAAAAGCTAAAAGTAGACATTGAAAGACTAAAAAGTTGTCGACAGTAGAAAAAAATCTGCAGGAAAATAAAATCTAGGTGCTAAAAAGTCAAAAGTACTGCAAGATGTAGAAAAAAATAATGCATTGAAAAATAAAAAAGTTAGTGATACACCTGATTATAAACAGTAGTTGTGATTTTGGCTCACATCTTCCTCTGGTTTTACGTCCAGTAACCGCATACACGCCTTCTATGAGTCGAGAGTAGGCTTCCCATCCAGTTTTCTTATTAACTGGCAAACAGGGTCTTTTATCGTTAGATTCCCTAGACTGTAACGCTGCTTCTCTTCTTTGAATAGTTCCCATAAATCTAAAAGAGTGCGTTGAACTTGTCTACAAGAATGCGTCTCAAGAGTCTGTAAGATATTATCCATAGACTCCTTACTCAGTCCATCCTTTATGAATTTAATTTTGTCTTCTCGATTTATGGATGCAAATCCAATATTTCTACAGCGTGTGTTGCAATTCCATCTTGCACACTTGTAGCAGACTCCCATTCTCTTAGCTCTCCTCTTCTTTGAGTAAGAACTTCTCCCCGTACCTAACAAACATTTAATAAATGAGTCATCAATCTCACCTGCCAATCGTACTTTGGCTTCTATGATCCAGCGAATATCCTCAGGAAGATTCAGACGCCTAAATGCCTTCATTCTTTCTAATCTGCGTTCATCAATTTTCCTGAGTACATTTTGGGGAAGAGTTGGAAACCTGTTTTTTAATGCTGCAAGAGATGCTTCCATATCTGATTAACTTAGTTAAGAAAATGAAAGAGAAAACTTACAACGAAATAACTAAATAGAAATAAAAGAAACCTAATAAAGAGAAAACTTAGATTTCCTTCTAATAAGCTATTTAATAACAACACTAAAGTAAAATTAAAATAGAACGAAATAAACAAAAGAACAAAAGAAATTAAAAAGAAGTAAAAAAGTTAGAAATTTGGGTTGCCTCCCAAAAGCGCTTAATTTATAGTCTTTAGCTTGACTATAGCTAGATCTTCATCATGGAGGATAATACACAAAGTATATCATCTCGATAATTGTGAAAAGATAGACTTTTGCCAATTTTAATGAGTCCAGCCAGCTTAATTTGAGCCTGCATGGAAAAAGGTTAAGACAAGAATTATTTAATATTTCACAATTAGGCTCATAATTTCCAAAAGCTTTCAAACGAACTCTTTTTCTTGCTCTAAATTTTCTCAAGAAATTAAGATAAGAAGGCAGTGGTGTTGAATTAAGAGTTGGTGAGTCCTCAGTTAATGGTGGTGAATGCTTCTTCTTTTCTTCCAAGTCATCAAATTGATATTCTTTATGGTCTGACATATATGATGTTGTATTCACCAAACAAACTGAAAAAGTTTCCTTTGAGTGCTCTTGTTCAAATCCTTTTTCAATTTCCCCATCAATTTCAACCACTCCACAGATATTATTCATAAGAGAATAATATTTCTTGGGCAAATTAGGCTCAACTTCTTCCTTTTTTTCTTGCTTGCTTGAAGTATCTCCTTGATCAATCGTCTCTTCCTTATCATCACTCAAAGAAATTGCCAAGCATTGCTCTCTAGAATGTTCTTCAATTTGACTTGTCAGGTTTTCATGGCTTTGAGTATCTAATGGGCTAGTGAATTGTTCCATTTGTACATCATCATTTGTATTGTGGCTAGCCCATTGATTCCTATCTTCCATTTTTTCACATCGTTCGTAAGTAGCATTCATAAATTTTTCTAATGCTATTTCATAAGATGGTTTGTGCTCTTTAAATGGTGCATGGTGTTGAAAATCATATTGATAAGGATACCATGAATTGTTACCTTGATCGCATTGGTTTTCCCATGAAAAGCTCGAATAGTCACTCCATCCTGAGTTGTTTATGTTGGAATATGGATAATTCTCATACCTGTTATAATTTGGGAAAAATTGTACCTGCTCTGCATATTGACACTCAGAATTCAAATGATTACCTCCACACATATCACAACTCAAACATGAATTAAATAAACTATTTGTATCAAGTTTATCAATTAAGTTAACCAATGTATCGATTTTAGTATTTACCTTACTAAAACTATCCTCACCATACATGCTTGTTGCTATATTTAGCATCATTCCTCCATCACACCATTAAAAGTTGTGGAAAGCCATCTTTTTTCTTTATATATATATATATATATATATATATAAAAGTCTTGCAAAATAAAAAAAATAGAAAAGAAAAACAAAATCTAAAGTAATAGAGTATATCAATCTATTGATATTGTCAAAAATTGCCTTCCCCGGCAACGGCGCCAAAAACTTGTTGCGCGATTTCTGCAAGTGCACAGATCATTTACAAGTAATAAAGTGATGAGTGAGTATCGTTCCCACGAGGAAGGGTTTGTCAAGTACCAATTTTTAATATTACTCTATTATTTAGAAAATCAATTATGAAATTTATATTTTAAGCTAAAATAAAATTGAAGTAAATAAATAATGATAAATATGAAAATAAGATTAAAGGTCTAGGATTTAGAATTCATCAATTGATTACATATGATTTCTTTATAATTTTTTTTGATGGATTATTTTTATTGGAATTAATGATTAGATTTCCCTAAATTATGTGGTGTTCTCTCTAAAGATACAACATGTGTATTCATATTAACCTTACGTCTACTCTCGTGATAATAAGCAATTAATACAAACCCATTAAGTTTTATGGAAATCCCTTTTAAAAATCACAAAAGAGTATTCTTATCTCTAAGCAATACATTCCCTAGGTCAATTATCCTAATGAACTAATATTGTGCTTCCACTCTCGCTACTTCACACAGTATCTTAAATCATGCAATTAATGGCCAGTTAATTACAAGCATTAAGTTCTAAGATAAAAGATTAATTCCAACAATCAAATCCAATCAATTAAATATAAATAATCATATGCAAATCAAAAGATTACATCTAAATCCTAGAAAAATAAATTTAGCTATTCATAATTAAAAGAGAAGAAACAATTAAATTAACAATAAAAATAATAAACATAATAATAACTTATAATTAAATTTAAGAATAGAGTTTAGAGAAAACTTGTTTTGGGATACAATCTTTGATGAACTCAAGCTTCCAAAAACTCCTCCTCTTGATCAAAATAAAAAATAAAACTAATCTACTCTAAGAAAACATATGAAAATCTCTCTACATATTTTTTTTATGGATTTTCTTTGATGTCATTTCCCTTTGCCAAGCATGGTATTTATAGACATGTTTGGTGGAAGAATTCAAGTTCCATTAAAACTCTTACATCAAAAATTCAACATTGATGGTTAGGTTAGCCACCAACCATTGAATTTCTTCATCAATATTCAAAAATAGTTAGGTTGACTACCAACCATTGAATTTTGGCCACCAACCATTGAATTTTGGCCACCAACCATTGAATTCCTTTATCAATATTCAAAAATGGTTAGGTTGGCCACCAACCATTGAATTTTGGCCACCAACCATTGAATTTATTTCTCATGAATTGAAAATTTGAATCATTGCTTGCATCTTTATTTTTACTGCATCATTTTGATCTGTAAAAATAAAATAAAAATACTTAAAATATGTTATAATTTATTTATAAATTGTAGAACTATTTATTTCTAAAAATAAGTAATAATATTATTGCATTCTTGAGAATTGGGCTAAAATTTAAGTTTAAACAATTAAAATAACTCTAAAAATATAGAGTTATCAACACTATATATCATCATGCGTCTCAATTTTCACTTTGTTTCTCTTTTTTAAAATAACATGAGTTTCATAATAAGAATCAATAGTTATGATATCACTTGTTAGGGAAATCAAAATTATAAGTGCAATGATAAGAAAAGAGAAAAAATAAGTATTCATGGTATTAATGAAGTAATGGCAGGTGAATTAGTAGAATTTGAAGAGGGTATAATAGACATTACTCTGAATTTAGAATCAAATAATGTCGGTGTTGAGGAAAGTTTTGTAAAAGCAACATGAAGAATTGCTCTTTATTAAGATGATTTTTTAACTCGTCAGATATTTTTCTAGTATTTGGAGCACGAAAAATATGAAATAGATTACGAAAAATTATGATTCATACTTAATATGCAGATCTCGTGATCAAACTCTGAAAAATTTCAAAGAGTTAGAAGGTATAAACTAAAAGATTTTCTTATTTCAAACTCTTTATCTATGTTTGATCAAAGGACAAACCTTTCTTTGGATTTTTAATACAAATAATTTTTACATGATTTAATTTCTCAATAAACTAATGTTCATGGCTTATTGAAAGGATAATCTACTAAATCACATATTACAATTTTTGGATAGATAAAATTGCATATTCTCTCATAACATTAGGCACCCTATCCATGCATTTTATCGCATACTATTTCAACAATTATTGCTATGTAATTTTACCACAATTTAACTTAATTACTAGGCAAAAATTTGAACTCAATTATTGGGCAAAAGTCCTAACTCAACTATTGACTTTTCAATTCAACAATTAGTCTAACTCTTACACAACTAAAACAAGGAGCATAAACTCCTTTTATGCGTATTGCAAAATCTTGCTTATCAAGCAATCGATTTATTCATCAAATTTAATTAATTTTTTTTCATGACTAAATATATTACTTTATAATTAAATATATTAATTTATGGGGGCGGGCGTAACATTTTATCAACAAAAAAGAAATACAACAAGTCAAGATTAAAAGTATTGATGTATAATCCTATGATTGGGTGGTGGAGGAATGCACCCCACCAGGCCACAAAGAAAGATATTAGGAAAATTAGACATTATTGTTGTGATTATTGATAGCGAAGAATATGATGTTTTTGGCCAGAAAGGATCAGCAAATGGAGGATTATCACTCGCTAGATGCATGTTCTAAAAGGAAAGAAAGCAACATACGGTGTGCCAAGTCTTAAATATTTTCCATTGACACACCACACAACAATGGCTGAAATTTTTGCAAGCATTTTCCCTTTTGCAAAATCATATTAATAAGGTCCACGTGAACCTCATCATCAGAATCCCACATTCCATGTGGGAAGGTTGCTCAGTCGTGGTCACTTGTACACTCTCCATCTTTGTTGTTTTAACAGCCCATGCTTATTCATTTTCTTATGTACAGTAACAGTTACGGATTATTATCCATTTGCACAAGTTGCTTGAAAATTGAAATGATAATTTATCAAATACAACGTAAAAGAATTAAGATGCAAAAAATTTGATTGAATTTGAGTAGATTAATCAGTTTCAATGCTCTCTCTCACAAATCTAGACAAGCCAAATTAATTCATTGTGCAGTGATCGATCCTTGCTAGGACTGGGGGGATGTATCATTCCATTATCGCATCATCAAGAATGGAAGCATGGGAATATTGAATGCAGAGATTCATCAATAATTTTTCATGCTACCATGTGACTGCTCATTTTTCTTGCATCATGTGTACCTATATATAGTATGTAATCTCTCCAGTTATGCAATTTTTTCACTTCGATATATTATATAACTTTATGGTTATCATTAAAATGCTAAATCAAGAATCACATGTTTGATTATTACATTCAACCTACCTGTTTTTATGTAATTGGCTAATATAATTGCACCTGTCTATTTCATTTGATGTTTAGCCACATGTGCAGCTTGCAATTTCACATAAATCTATTAATTATAATTATGTAGTGAAATATTATTACCAGTTAATCAAACAATATGGTAAACCGAGTTTTGTAAATTTTTCATAGACAATGTAATTATTTCAGTGAAAATTCACAGAAGTGATATTATATGAAAATGCACAAAAATTTTATAAAATGGGATCCATGTTACACAAGTTAAATAAGAAAGTATTTTTTTTTATTTTTTATTTTTTGTTTGGGTACAAGTACTTCTTGTTTCTTTAATTCTACCTTAATTTCGAATTTATTAAAAAATTATTAATTATAAAGGAGCAAAGTATTAAATTGATCATTAAACTTATATTATATCGTATTATCAACTTAAGTTTTAAATTTTGATTGAAATTAATTAATTAAACTCTTTAACTTTACAAATTTGATTAATTAAGTCATTAATTTAATTATTAATTATTTATCAAATTCACAAAGTTAAAAAAATCTAATTAATTTCTATTGACATTTAAAAATTAAATTGATAGTATGATATAATATGTTTTAAAATCAATTTCACTTTTTCCCTTTAAATCAATATGAAAATATTATTTTTATTATTTTCAATTTAACTTTAGGGTAGAACCACAATTAAGTTTTTAAAGTATAATTGTAAAATAATGTAAAATTTAAGATAAATTTATCTATTAAGCTATCTTCTTTATTGATATGTAAATTATTGGGGGTTCAATTAATAATTGAATTGAGTCTATAACATAAAATATATATAGATTATTAATTTTTTTTTTTTCAGAGACATGAGGTCTAATTAATAATTAAAGTTAGAGAAATGGGGTCTAATTATATATACACCTCTCTCTGTCTATGTGTCTCTCTAAAGAAAATGTTAGTGGGATTCTGAAACTTCATATCAGGTCTTGATATTAGTTATTGAAGCTTTAATAACCAAATGTACTTAAAAGATAAAGGACACCCTTGCTTTTGAGGTAAACAAGAAAGGTCTGTATATAGAAAATGGAATTATTGATTAATTACTTTAAAATTCAAAGTGCAGGTAAAAAAAAAAAGAATGAGCAATGCATGAATCAAGATCACATGTGTTAGCTTAAAATCGGCACATTAAACACTTGTTTTTTGCCCTATATATTTATATAATCGGACAAACACCGACACAATTTTGATAAAGAAAATGACAGGAACCAAATGCCATTGAAATCAATAAATGAATCAGAAGTATGATAATTTCTACATTTTCAATTTCAGGCTGCTTCTTGGCCGTATATGCACAAAACAATAATCAAAAGTGGAGACCTTTGCCATCTTAATAATTAACACATAAAGAAAAAAGAAGGAAGATAACAATTAGAAATTCCAAAGACACAAAAGAAAAAATTTATTTTGAAATTAGAAAATAATAAAAAATTTATTCAGGAAAGAAAAATTAGAAAAACAAGAAAGGAAAATAAATTAAAATAAAATCTGAACTATATACCGTTGTTATTTCACTATGGGCTTAACCTGCCCCCTGAAAAAAGTATGGGCTATTGGGCTTTAAGTCTCGATTGACTATATACCAACGTTGATAAATAAATAAAAATTATTAGCTTTATTATTATTATTTTTTAATTTTTTTTTTCCTTTTCCATTTTAATTTTTCGACTATGCAAAAGAGGGTTGACATATTTTATGGGCCAGGTTTAGTAATTGAAGAGATTAGTATTGAGTTGGGCCAATCAACATGTGCAATTGGATTAATGGTTGATCTGTTTATCCAAGTTGAAGTTACCCTTTGTTGTTAAGACTTGCAAATATGATTTTTTTTTATTATTTAATATCCTTCATGTTTACAATTTCAACTGTTAATTTCGGAATGAACAGTCGAAATTATATTATCCAATAGATAACTACCTATTTTATAAAACTTTAAAATTAATGTATAATAAAATTTAGACTATTTATTATTAAATCAACCATTGAGATTGCACAAATATGAAATCATGTTTGCACAATACGAGAGAATGCTATTTTTTTTTTGTTTTTCTTTTATTGGGCAAAGCCCATGTGAATTTCTTGTTATTCTGTGCAATACAACTTTTTCGGTTGTTTTAATGTAAATAACTTGGTAGATATTTCCTTTTTTTTTTGAGCAAGGGAGGAGGAATTTAACTTAGGTTTTTTTCCTAAACTGTATATGCACTTAACATTAGATCATATCTTAATATGCAGATATTTAACTGTATATTAAAAAGTGAATTATTAGTTTATATATATATATATATATAACTTTACTTTAAATTAAATAAAAGAATAAATTTAATAAGATGAATAAAAGTTAATTGGTTTGCAATATCACTTTCTTGCAAAAGGAAAAAAATATATTTTAAATATAAATTTTTCATTAATGGGGCTAATTAATAAAGTGCAACTTAATATACAAATGCATTGATTAAGTAATATAAAATAATTAATCTTTTTCATTGGTAATAACTTCCTTAAATAATCTTTGATTATCTTTGTTGACACACTGAAATTGACAATTGAAATAGTGTAAAAACCACAGAAAAGAGGAATATATATCAGTGTGCATACGAATAAAATTTAAAATAATGGGCAAAGGCCCACAATCACATATCAAAATTACTTTGTTAATAATTTAATCGGCCATCCTCCAACTTGGATGTTTTTGTAAAGGCCATGACGTGAATGGACCATCTTAAATTGGCTTGGGCTTGCCCTAATTTGGCTTTACGAACACTAATTACCAATGGATTTTCAATTCAAATGATACTTCTCCTGTTCCTTGCGTAATTGGATGAATATTATCCGCTCTATTTATTCAATGGGACAAGTTTAAAATTTAAAATTTGAGTTATATTTTAGATGGAGCAGGTAATGAGATAACCCATCTCGAACCCAATCCGATTATATATATTATATATATTTTTAATTTTTTAAATGTTAAAGCGGGACAGGCACTAATAATGAAACATCGGTTTCATAATTGCCCGTTGCCATCCTTATTTTTTAATTGGAATAAAAATTGATATTAAATTTCTTTTTATTTTCTCATTTCACGAAAACAAAATTAAAAGTGGTGATTTAAATTCTTATTATAGCTCACATTATTAATTGGGCAAAAAAAACATAGCTCACATTATTATGGTTAGGTATTTTTCTTCCACATATGATAGATTTTCCTCTTTAATTATCATGAATAAATGATATGATCCAAATACAAATGTATCAAATATCAACCAATAAAATTTAATATGATGAATAGGAAATAAATCTTGAAAGCTAAATCTGTAATATTTCAACGTCTTAATTTTGATTGACTTATTGATGAATCAAAACGTCATTCGTCATGGACAAAGTCAGAACATTTATGTAACTCCTAATAAATAAATTCAGAACCATTTAATAAGACAATTCTACGGCTGATTTTGGATTTCGTTTCTTCAGGCAATGCCACAAATCGAGTATGCATTAGCTGCATGCTACTGTCCGTCCTGTACATATTTTACTATTTGACCTAATTAGGACAGTTAATAAAATTCACCAAATCACTAAAAAATACTAACTACTATAAAAATAATAATTATAACATGAACCAAAAGAGTTGGAAAGGGCAGTTAAGAGTAGTTAAAAATTCTTATAACTTGGCCACGTATAAATGGGGTAGTTGAAATCCAAGAGTTTCTATTTACACACATGAAATAATCACCAATTGAATTCTTCTTCTTATTTAATCAACTAATAAGGATTCAATTCAACTAACTCCAATGAAATAATCACCATTGAAAATGGTACCTCTCGTATTGTAAAGGTTAATTAAGAGTTAAAATTTTCATTTTAAAAAATATTAATCTTATTTCATTTCATAGATCAAGTATATGAGACAATTAAAAATAAAAATAAAAATACTATAAATAAATATATGAGAAATTATTTAGAAGTGGATATATATTAAGTTATAAAATTTATAATAAGTTTTTTTGGCTTATTATTCAATTAGATTCAAAATTAATTTCAGAATAAAATTAGCTCTTAAATTTGAAAATTAGTTCAATTATACCTAAAATTAATTTTAGGACAAAGTTAATCCCTTACTTTTTTATTCTCTCCGGTAAATTAAATTTAATTTCTATTAAAAAGAATAAAAATTTAATTTTTTTATATTTTCAACAATAAATATATTTGAAATGTAAGAATATATTTTTAAAAAGAATAAAATTATTTATATTTTTCAAACAATTATATAAATTTCAAAATTCATTATTTTTTCTCAGTTTTCCCAACCATCAAACATTTTTATTAAATTTTCCACCTAAAATACAAAATTTTCCTTTGTTTTTCTTAATTTTCTAAAATCATAATATTCTTATATTCATTGATTTTAATTTTCAAGTTGTAAATATAACAATTATTTTCTAATTTTTAACTAATAGGTTTTGCATTTTTTATTAAGAAAAATTTTATTCTAAAAAAATAAAAATTGCTTTTTTTTGACAGAAAATTAGATCAAATAATCTTGAAAAATAAAAATTAATGGACTAATTTGAGTCTAAAATTAATTTTGGGTATGATATATATATATATATATATATATATATATATATATATATATATATAATAGGAAATTTAAGCTTTAATTCTTATATATATACACACACACATACAAGTAGGGGTAATTTTTTTTGAAATATATATACTAGAGATGGTAGTGGGTGGGTATGGGACGAGTTTTCAATTACTTATATCTGCCCCGCTAATATTTTTTTGTACTCGCCCGCCATCTGTCATGAGCGGGACGTGTAATGAAGGATAGATATCCATGGGTATACCTATTTTATTTTTTATTTATTTTTCTTTTTTCTTTAAAAATAATTTTTTAATATTAATTTTTTACACACACACACATATATATATACAATATAATTTATTTTTTACATAAAAAATCTATAAATTAAAAATAATATATTGAATATAATTATATATATATAATATTTAAAAAATTAAAAATATATATATAATATATAATCGGGCCGAAGATATCAGTACTCTATCCAAACTTAATTTGAATTTTAAAATTTAAACCTGTCTTATCCCATTTAATAAATGGGGTATGTATTCACCGGAGTGAATAAAATTGTCATTTTTAGTATATACACACAAATACACATATATAAAGACATGAAAAGAATATACAACTTAAAATCATACAATTTTGAAAAAACACATTAATCCTTATATTTTTTATACACTTTTTTTACACTACCGAAGTGAGATTGAAACCTTTGGGCACTCTTTAAATAAGGGTAAATAATTTATAGGAATTAAAGAAGTGAGAAGGCTGTAGTTGTGGGCTCTTATTGCTTGTACTATTGGTGTACTAATAATTTCCATGTGCGAATGAAAGCGTCTTTGCACCAAAAACACTAGCCACGAAAAATAATGATTTCCATTGAACAACATATGCAGCATTATCGCTCTCCATATATAATGTGTTTCACCCACAATCCCTAGCTCCTTATATAAGCAATAATATATAAATGAATATGGGAGCGTTCGCTATGCACGTATATATAAAAATATATTTATAGTGCTCTCATATAACGTGTAAATTAATTCTGTATAGTTTCATTCTTGAAGCATTGAGGGACAAGCTGTTTCACTTTATTTCCTTCCATTTTTAGTTTTTGTTTTGGTATTAAGGTGTAAATGATTGAGCCAAGCGGATGAAGTGTATTCAAGATTTGATAGAGATTCAATTTTTATGTTATTATATTTTGATTCAATGAAGTAGTTGAGTTAAATTCGATTTGATTTAGTTGATATAATTAAATTTTTTAATAATTAATTTCAAATTAATTATATGATATATATATATACATTATCTAAGTAAGTTTTAAGAACTATTGTTTTACTATTCCATCAAGAAATTAAAGAATAGAAAGTTAATAATTTGGTATGAGAAGATAGAGAAGTTAAGGATTATAAATCATGTCATGAAAGTACTGTACATAGACAGAGAGATTGCCTTTAACTGTCCAAGAAGATGGTGCCAGAGAATTGGAGCATGAGTGCCATAACACTCTGTGGGTATAAAGAAGGGTAATTAATGGAAGAGTATGATAGGGAAGGGTAGGGACGAGAATGGAAGGAGAAAAAAGCGTAAGTGTATATGGTGAACTTACCATTTTTTGAGAGAGGAATGAGGGAGGAGGAGTAATTAATAGAATAGTATATTTTAAAATTACAAAAATAATTTTATAATTTGTATATTTAAAACAAAAGAATAATATTATTTTATATATTTAATATGTCAAAAATTTTACTAATATTCATTCACACTTATATAATTTAAATAATTTCTATATTTATATATTACTTTTTTTTATAAGTTATTTTTTTTTTGTATAAGCATAAAATATGAACAAATTTAGTACCAAAATAATCTTATAAGTTAAAAATAATATAAAATAAGTTATTTTTTTCTATTACTTACACCTCCTCCTCTTCTTTACATCCCATCCAAACAAAGAATAAGTCGGAGACTTAAAAAAAAGAAGTTTTTATATGCATAAAAAAGCAAAAAGAAAGGAAAAAAATAGACCACTGATTGGTGGTTGGTGTTGCTCTACTAAGAAATTATGTTCCCAAACTCAATCCCATCTTAAAATTAGTGAAAATAAAATATAATGGATAAAAAAAATCAACCAAAATTAAATTGGATTTGAACTAAAATTTTCAATAATAATATATATTATTTATATTTAGCATTTGTTGATATGCATGAGTAACACAAATTATATATTATAAACGAATATTATTATTAGATAATAGTATATCATTTGATTTATAAATATCATTACAATAAGGTAGTAGAATAGAATATGTTTATTATTTATACTAAATATCTGTTAATATGTATGAGTAGCGCAAGTTACATATAATAAACAAACATTACAATATTTATTGTATATTGTAAATACTTTGTTACGAAAAAATCCAATTTATATATAATCCGAACCGATTTACGGATGGATTTATAATATTTGTATTCCGAATTAACAAACACAGTAGTAGAATAGGACTACAGAGGAACAGAAGGAGAGGGTTATTCTCTGGTCATGAGAGTAATTTTTGTAAGGAAAATGAGGTATAAAAATAAAGAAATATAAGAAAAGGTAGATGGAAATGCCAGCTCATTGTTCGTAAACGGTGATACGACCCCACGTGGAGAGGACCTGCCAGTTCACGGACTTGTACAAGTTTTCTGATCATAAAACTAGAGGTTCTTGTAGCTGTCTCCTCGTCTCTAATGCTGGCAATTTATATGGACTATAATAATAATAATAATGTTATTTAGTATTTCTTTTCGTTCTATCTTAACATCTTGTCCGTCAATTATTCCTAATTCAGTTGGAGAACACTAGTCTGCTTATGCTTATATAGAAAGGGTATTTGATTTACTTGACTTTATTTAATTATTAATATTATTTCATTAAAAAAAATACAGATTAAATTATATTAAATAAAATTTTAAAATTACATTCACATATTATTTATATATAAAAAATAATACGACATGGAGATGACGAACATGTATGTCCAATTACTGCGCGTGCGTCGGAGAATACTTCGAAGTCACAAAGTACAAAGTCATACCTTACTTCCAACTCTTTTCTCACCTTTTATGTGTTGTGTTAGACCCATGCATTTGTATATGGCCACTCAAAATATAATCAGCTTTGTAGGTTAATAATGGTCACTCAAAACACTCTATCTATCTAATTGTTATAATTTCAATTGTATGTAATCCCATATTAAAAATAGAAAGATTAAGGATCATACATATATATATATATATATATATATATTATTACCTTATAAGAAAAAAAAAATACAAGCAAAAAAATTCATAAATTTATTGCCTTAAAAATCTATTATAATTGATTGATTGAAAATGTTTTGATGGGAACAGATATATTATATATGTTACAGTTGTAATTTTGTTCAATGTTATTGACTTAGGCTTATTAATTTGCCGCCCATGATAACTTCGATTAATTGCACATGATGTGTTATCTTTACTCCATTGTTAGTTTATATTATAGTTAATAAAATGTTTTATTCGCCTGGGAGTTGGCTTGTTAACAGAATCTGGTATGAATGGGTTGGTTAGGATCGATGCTGGATTCATGCGCTTATGGGAGTGTATATATATATATATATATATATATAGAATTTGGATATAATAGGAATAAACTTTGGAATATAAATGTCAATTCCAATTATAGTTTTAGGAAAGACTCTATTTGGTTTGTTTTCTTGTTGAATTATTATTATTATTTTTATATAGTTTTACAACAAACTTCATCAGTTGATCATAAGAGAGGGTTCTTAGAATTGATCAATCCTCTGTTGCCTGTGTGATGATATGGTGGAATTTGTTGTTCTTTGGGTTCTTCTCTCCACTGAGCCCAAAAAAAAAAAAATTATCAGTTTATTTTCACTCTTGTTGAATTATTATTTTATATTTTTTACTGCTTCTTGTTTTGATATTGTTTAATTTTATAATTTTTTTTTATCTCAAGCAATTT
This sequence comes from Reutealis trisperma, assembly GCA_947687605.1. Lineage (NCBI taxonomy): Eukaryota > Viridiplantae > Streptophyta > Magnoliopsida > Malpighiales > Euphorbiaceae > Reutealis > Reutealis trisperma. The sequence continues at coordinate 3,674,020 of CANTUT010000051.1, read as the reverse complement.
AGATTTGAAGTTTATTTTGAGAGATAAAATTATTAAATGCATAAATTGAATGTGAGAGTGTGTCTTTAGACTCATTAATTTGGAGAGAGAATTTAATTTTAAGTAAAATAATTTGAAAATATCTTGAATCATCATATTAAAAAAAAATATCGATGTGACACTGATATGTGGTCACGTACATATTATCAGTGACACTGATATGTGGTCAGGTATATATTATCAATGTAAAAGAAAAAAAAAGGACGACAAGAAGGAGAATTAAAGTAAAGAAATGGGAAATTATTAAATTTTATGAGTTAAACAACAATATTTAAAGCTTAAACCTACTACAGTTATTAGTGTTTATGATAATACAAATAAAAAAATTTTATGACATTAGATAGTCACACACAGAGAGAGACCCCACAATGGGTACAAATGTTGGTACAACTAATATCCAACCAGACTATATATATATATATATATATATATATATAAATAATGTGATATGATAATTTATATTATATATTAATGTTAGGATCGAAATATACAACCAATAGTAAATTAAAACATTCATAATGAAATTAAAGACTAAAAAGAAAGGAAAGGATATGTTGAAAACAAAGGGCAACTAAGCAAAGACTAAGATCAAGAAAGACCCAAAACAAAAACAAAATAGAACCCACAATTGATTGGAGGGTGGGAGAGTATATTAATGTCCATTAGACAGAGAGGACAGACTCAAGTGCTTAGTCACGCAGCTGTCATTCGATATTACAAGCCCACCCTCTCCAACCTTACCATCTTCCTTTGTAGACAGCAAATTAGAGTTTGCAGCTGTCGGATTTTTCTCTTTCTCTTTTTTCTTTCTTGCCCACCTCAAACCCCTTTTTTTTTTCTTTAGAAACTCTTCTTCAACTCATAAAACTCTCAAATCTATTGCAATGAGGCACCCATCTAGAGCAGAGAACTGGAGATATGATTGATATAATGAGGTTCAAGGACAAGAATAATATTAGCCATTTCTTTTTTTTATGATTTGGATTGAATGCCATGGCTTATCATCCACATTATCGATCTCAGTTTGGAGACACTACTTTTACTAAAGTGTTCGTTGGAGGATTAGCTTGGGAAACTCCTACTGAAGAAATGCGTAAATATTTTGATCAATTTGGTGACATTCTTGAAGCTGTTATTATTACTGATAAGAATACTGGAAAATCTAAAGGATATGGATTTGTAAGTTTTTTTTTTTTTTTTTTCAAATTCATTAATTAATTTTCTTATCATTTATAATTCTTTTTCTTTTTAATTTCTTCCTCATTATTATGTATTATATTATCATCAATAGGTCACATTTCGTGATCCTGAATCAGCAAGAAGGGCTTGTGCTAATCCAAATCCTGTAATTGATGGTAGAAGAGCTAATTGCAATATTGCTTCTCTTGGGAGACCCAGGGCTTCCCCTCCTCGAGGTCCAATTACTATATATATGATTTTATTTTTATTCCCAATTAATGTACTATATACATATATATAGATGAAGTATAGCTTAAAATTAATTAATTATTATTAATAATATTGCAGGAAGACCTCAAGGTGGCCCTAGTACTCCATACCAAGGAAATCAATCATATAGTGGAGTGGCAACACCATTACCTCCTCCTCCACCGCCACCACCTCCGCCGCCCCTGCCACCACCACCACCTCCTGTTATCTATCCACATTACGGGTTAGTTGTTGGTTTGTATTATAGCTATATATGATTGTCCACATTACTTGCAGGAAATGGTCCATAACATTAAAAGTGGCATAGACAAAACCCTTTTTTTTTCATTAATCTTGGGACAGTTGGTATCAGCCTGTAAACAACAAATCATATAATTGACTTTAGTAACGTGCAAAAAAAAAAAAAAAAAAAAGATAATTTAATATTATATATAAAGACTTGGTAATTTAGAGGGGTGCGCAATGGTGTGTTTTTTGAAGTGCATAAGCTTACATATGCTACAGGACAGCTACGATACAATAATGTGACCCACCTGGCCTTCATGTATGAGTCGGCTTACCTGCAAATTAAAACATTTTTCTTTTAATCCCAACTAAGATTTTACTGCCAAAAACAGATTTTTATAAAATAATAAAAAAAAAATTATTAGGGTATACTTGCACAAATGATCAATTATATGACATCTGTTTATTCTCCCTGAATTGACAGACTAGTTGGATAATTAATTAATACACACATTAGCATTTCTTTTTGAAAATTCTTTAATACAGTAAATACAGTGTACTCTTATCAAATTAACGTAAAATCTATTAATTATTTACAATGTACCATACTACAAATAAAATACTACATTTTTTAATTAGGTTCTAATTAACATTTGAATTTACAATGTACATTAGCATTCTAGGTTTTTTTTTTTTTTTTATTAACAAGAACTCAAGCCTTTGAGCATGCAATCTAATTAATAATCAGGTTGCCTGAAAATTATTTTGAAATTAATTAAAGTTCATAATCAATATCAACTTTAGAATTAAGGCAAATAGCTAGTATAAGAAAAAAGTGATTGTGCTATATATGAATAACACATATGATATTTTTATAAATGTAGAATGTGGTCCAATGTACATTTACTATGATAATGATAATATATACAGGAAAAAAAAAAAAGAAATCCATTTTGCAGTTTATCACGAATTTATGTATACTGTTATTATGCAGTTTGTCCATGTTCAGTCCAAACTAAGACTGTATTGTATGTATGTATATACATATATATATATATATTGGTTCGAAAAACAAAGGAAAACGAAAGCTTTGTCCCTTCCCTAATACTACCATCTGTTGTGGAAATGTTTGGTCATAGTCCAGCCTTTATTTTCACAGTTAACGATACTCTCTAAATTACTGCATAGGACAAATTTTATTTATTTATTTTTGTAGATATCTCTGCATAGGACAATATTAAATTCATTTTTCTTTATGATTACTTTCAATATTTTGTAATTTATTGAACTTTTTCTTAGGTTTCATTGATTATAATTGGACGGGTCAATTTATTATATAGAGTGTGTTCAAAATTTTTTATTTTTAATAATTTGTTGTTGTATATTTATTTATTTTTATACAAATTATTATTATTATTATTATTATTATTATTCTTGTTAAACTTATATGAACTTTATTGTACTAATTATTTGTTTAGTTTCTATATAGAGGATATATGTTGAACGAATATATTCAACCATAATATTTAGCTACGAGGAACTATACAAGGCAAATTGATAGTGACATAGATTAATACATACGCCACTGCTTATAGGTTAAAGATTGTGGGTCAGTCGACTCAGTTCTCACGATTATAGGCACCTATAGTTAAGTGTTAAGATACCGATTAATACTGTATAGGATTAAGATCATCTCATATTAAAATGAACATGATAGGCTATATTAACACAATTCTTACCGTTAAATATAAGATTCTAATCCTACTTTATAAGGAATGCCTTTAGTAAGAGTGGACTATTCTCACTTCTCTCAATCATTTTCATATTCTAGTATCTTTTTTAGAGTATTTAATACTCAATTTCATGTTAATTAACTTTCATTAATTTTTCAATTTTTTTTTAAAAACAAATAAATTTTTTTTTCATTAATTTATCATTGGCAGCAGTTGCTATCATGGTAGGTCCTATTGGCTGCATCATAATAACTTTCATCATCCAACTCTTTCCTATAAAGTAGAACAGTAGCAATTTTTAGTAATTACTTATTTTAAGAGAAAAATTGATTACTTTTTTTTATTTTATTTTAATTTTTGCAGGTATCCACCCTATACTCCTGACTATGGGTACCACCAGGTTAATTAATTAATTAATTAAAATTATAAACTTTAGTTAAAGAAAAAAATAAAAAAAAGGAAATGAATTAAAAAAAATTATTAATAATGGATGCAGGCAATCTATAACACACAAGTTCAACAACCTCATCAATACTATCATCATCAAATGTATGGAACATCATCATCTGCAATGGGCTCACCATACTATTATCATGGCTATTCTTTGCAACCTGTAAGGGGAGCAATTTCAGGGCCTCAACGTATACAGGCGCCAACAGGACCTTCGTATTTTTACTATCCTACTACTATTACTTCAGCTTCTTCTTCTGCACTGGAGGGATCATCTTTCTCTGGATACCCTCCCCCACCTACAAGGCATTCCTTAGTACCTTCTTCTTCTACTACTACTACAACTGGTACGCATTTTATTTATTTCATATTATTTTTATTAATATTTTGTGAAATTTCCATAAGTTATATGTGGCACATGTCGTATGGGGGGCCACATGGGTAAACTGAAGCATGTGGATGAGCTGTATAGGTTATTGGTGTATGACCCAAATAATGGGTCAATGTGAAAGTAGTGACAGAGAAGCATATATATAAATATATAAATATAAATAGTGTTAAGTGTAAACGAATAGTGATCAGTGCATGTGGTTTCAGTGTCAAGATGATGCTTCATTCTGAATATGCAGTTCACTGGTCGTGTATATACACAGGCCCACTGCGCATGTTACATATCTATATATATATGTTGCAATGCTTTTTAATATGTAAAGTAAAATAATAGTTACATATATTAACTTTGTGAAATTTGCTTAGTTGGCAAAATGAGTTTGTTAATTCGATATTGTTCGAATTAACACTGAATTGAATACAGAAATGTAATATTGAATTCGTCAAAAAGAAAGAAATTAAAAAAAAAAATGACTTAATAATATTAAACATTGAATTTTATTTATATTATATATTGCTACATAATAGAAGTTCAATTGAACTTTGAATATTTTGAGATTTATAATATGATTGTAACAAATGAATTTTATAAATTTAAATATTTTATAAATTTTATATTTTTAAAAAGTTTTGTATTTTGGGATATTAAAAAATGTTCATTTCAATTTTATAAAAATTCGATTTTATGAAATTGAATATAACTAAAAAAAGGGGAAATTTCTAAATAAATTTCACAAAACTAACAAAATAATTATTATGGATAACATATCTTTTTTTTTTCTCCTTTTTTTTTTGATACTATGGAGGAAACACCTTACAGAAACATAGAAGATTACACAACAAAAGATAGTCTTCCTTTTTAACATTTTTCATCTAATTAGTGATAATTATTTGTATTTTGAGAGACTCAAACTCGATATATTTCACTTATCATTCTTTTAGAAGAGATAAGAAAATCAACTAGACTATACCTGATTGGCTTTTTTTTTTTTTTTTGCCCTCTTTCTCATGCTCTCTCTCTCTCTCTCTGTGTGTTCTTCTCTCATCTCTCTCTAATATTTGCCAATTAATTTTTTATTATATTTTACAAATTAAATATTAATTATAAATATAAAATATATTTATTTTTAGTTTTTTTATTTGTTTTAGTTGCATTTATTATATTGAGGGTATTTTAGAAAATATAAGAATAAAAATAACTCATTGATAAATTTGTTTTAAATATAAAAATATAAAATTCAATTAAGTTCATATTTTTAAGCTGTACCTTTCTAAACATTAGAATTCATTTCTTGGAATTCATTTATAAATGAATTCTACGTTTATGATTCATGTGAAAGAAATAGGAGGTTAGATAACTAGACTACTGTTGATTTAATATAATTCTGGGTTCTCGTTATATGATATACTGTTGATAAGTGCATCCGAATGAACAATTGCTGCATAATATTATGCCAATTATTTTCTTTATTAAATGTAAAATAGTTTGAAACTTGAATTGTTTGGTGTTTGGGTTCAGATTCAGCACAGACTCCACAGCATACGACTACAGAAACAGAAGCAGGTGTGGTTACTTCGGAAAGTACAAATCCTTAGCTAAAACAGCAAGTAATCATCAACATATATAAATTGATTCGGTTGAAATAATGAAAGCATAATTTAATTCGCAGAATTAATCTCTTATCGATCATCTCTTTAATTATTTGATTATCATCTCCTATATATTATTATTCTATCTACTATTTATTTTTTCAATCTAAAGCATTAATTAAGTAGCAGTGGCCGATCGATGGATCCAGACAGAGAATTTATTCGCATTGTCTCTCCAAGCTACTGCAGAGAAAGAGTCGAACTAATTGATGACAAGCCCAGCTTATGCACATTTTATAAATTCACCTTAATTTTATTTATTTATTTATTTTGATTCCATGTTAATTTGAATTTTGAATTATATCATTCTTATTATAAAGTATAAAAATCTGAATTTCCATCTTTTACCAAAATTTGTATGAACACTATAGTAGGCAAAGTACCACACTATTCCCTCAATAAGAAATTTTGTTAAACTTAATTAATTTTGAAGAATTTATTTTATATATATATATATATATATATATATATATATATATATATATATATATATATATATATATATATATATTTATGAATTAACAGTTATATACTACTTAATTAAGCTGTTATTAATTTCTTCTTCTTGCGGTTTGGTGAGCGGGAAAGAACAGAGGGAAAGAAGAAAAGTAGAGAGAAGAGAGATGAGGAAAGAAAGATTAAAGATGCAGAGACAGAAATTGATATTGCATTTACAATATCAAGAACTAACTTTATCATACTCAAAACCAATTCTAACATTACAATTTGAATTGTAACGCAGCGTAAAGGCGTTCTAGAAAATTAAGACCAACAATAAAAGTAGGATTTTTAATTTGAATATTATTGATTACCCTAAAATAGATAAAATAGGGATTTAAATAAGATCATGAAACTCTAAAATACACAAAAAGTAAATTTTACTAAAAAAATGGCAAAATCGTAAAAATATGCCAAAAATCAAGTAGCAACTGAAATAAGAAGAACGTTATAGATAATGTTCAAAACGAAGTTTTCTGCTGAAAATTATAAACAAATAAAACTTTGTAAAAATAATAAAAATACAAATTTCGAGATCCAAAAAAACAAAAGAATTTGGCTTAAAAACAGCGGATGTTATAGTCAAAAGTAATGTATTTTGATTGTTGGACCGTTTTCTATCAAACCATGTCCTCGAAATATTGAAAATTCAAATTTCTCTGGATTAATCCAAATTTACTAACCTGCTTTGACTTTTACCTATCTAAGCGGTCCAAAATTTCTTTTAATAGTGCTTTTACATCACAATTCTAGCTATATTATCTTCCCCCAAATTTAATAAAACAATGCTAATCGAGCAAAAATTCAAATGTTGAATTGGACGATTTTATATTGTTTGATGATCAAAATCATGTGGCAAGTAATGGTTGGAAGTATATGTGTGTAGGGTCTATATATTTTATAATTTAATTAATTATGAAAATTCTTGTCTATACTTTACGCATATTCATATCTCATATATTTAATAAATAGATGAATGTGATTTACATTTTTTTTTACTCTTATAAATGTTAATTATGTCTATTTTTTTATTAGTGAAAAATATTTATATTTTTTTATCCATATATATATATGTTATTATCATATTAAATAGTGAATTTCACTTCAACAAGTAAAAAAATATTCGTCACAAACCATTTTGAGAAAAAGAAGATATAGTGTTTTTTCAATAGGATGTGAAGAATACTAAATAGACCTAAATAACGTTCTATATATATATATACACACAGCCAACAATAATAAAAATATTAATATGTAAAACTTATTAATTTGGTATGATTATAAATGAGAGGTCAAAATCATGCATGTCCAAAGTTAGAAACTAATCATCACTGCCCTGCGATGAAATCCCTCTCTAGATTTCTCTCTCGTCTCTCTAAGGCCAAAATAATTAAGTTGACTGTAGTGGGATATATAAGTTAACCTCATTCACAAAATGCATTGCCTTAAACTTTTAACTTTCTGGAGTGCAATTCTTGCCAAATTCAGTTCCTATGGGCCATAGAAATTAAGGTATTTCCTTTCCATCCCAAAAGTGGATAAACAAAATTATCAGAATAGATTTATTATCCCCTTCACAAAGGTTCTTTTCATTCAACCACATTATTCTCCAGCCACCACCCCTTCTCTTATTGCCTTTACTCTTTATAAAAAAATAAGAACTCTTTCATTAACCAATAACATATTTTATTTCTAGCTCTTATAGCAAATGCATGCATGGAGTCTTCACGTTTATGTACCACTAATTCCTTATTATCTTCTTCTTCTTCTTCTTCTTCTTCTTCTAGTAATTATAATATTATTGAGCCACTCGATCTTTTTCCAAGCACTAGTTTTAAGTCTTCTGAGCCAAAGACACTGATTTTCAGCGAAAACACTAATAAAGCAATAAGCACTAGGAATGATGTTGACAATGAAGGGGTTACTGTAGCCTTACACATTGGCCTTCCTAATTATAATTCACATAGCTCCATCGATCCAAATAACAAAGGTAATAATGCAAATATTGGTGACACTAAACAATATTGGATACCAACTCCTGAACAAATACTCATCGGCTTGACTCATTTTTCTTGCCATGTTTGCTTTAAGACCTTCAATCGCTACAACAATCTTCAGGTAATTCATCTTTGCATTCTTCTTCTTCCAGCACATGTGTTATTGGAGAATGAATCCCGCGTTAAATAAATATTAACACAACTTAGTAGTGAATAGATGTTGGATTTGGTAAAACTGATCAATTAGAAGACAACAATTTTGTACAAAAATGATGAAATTTTTTGAAGGAAAAGCCTGTCAGTATTTGAATTTATAACATTTTACGCACATAAATAAACATCTGGCTACTAACTCGATGGCTTAGTTTCAGATGCACATGTGGGGTCACGGATCACAGTACCGTCGAGGTCCCGAATCGCTTAAGGGAAGCCAACCACGAGCCATGTTAGGGATTCCTTGCTACTGCTGTGCAGAAGGGTGCAAGAACAATATACAACACCCAAGAGCAAAGCCATTAAAAGATTTTAGAACATTGCAAACTCATTACAAAAGAAAGCATGGATTAAAACCCTTCATGTGTAGAAAATGTGGGAAATTCTTAGCTGTGAAAGGTGATTGGAGAACCCATGAGAAAAATTGTGGTAAACGTTGGCTCTGCATTTGTGGTTCTGATTTTAAGCACAAAAGATCACTCAAAGATCATATCAAAGCATTTGGGTCTGGCCACGGCCCTTTTCCTCCTCCATCATCACTTGATGGGCTTGACCTACACGGTGATGCCTCTCCAACCAGTTTTTAAATTTTTGTTAGCTTGAAATTACATTAATTTGCGTGCTAGCTAGGCACGTTATGAATATGTAGAAATGGCCACTTTATATATATATATATATATATATATATATATATATATATATATATATATATATATATATATATTATTTGTTCCATGTTTTAATTGTAAGTTCTTTGAATTTACCTTGCAATTAATTAATTTAAGAGGATAGTGATTGATGTATACAATATTTCTCTTCTAGTAAAACAGAAATTATTTATTAATATAACTGTTATTTTTTTTTCCCATTGATCAAAAGTAGAAACACAGATTATTTTAATTTGTTATTTTAAATATTACAAACCCCAAATCACTTAAAATATCTAAAATTGTATATGCCTTCAATTTTGTCCAAAAACTTTAATTTTATCAATTTTTTCCCAATTTGTAATTTAATTACAATATTATATTCAAGTCAAAGAAATTAACGAAATTAATTTAAAATAATATTATATTCATAACCAAACAAAATAATTATATTAATTTTTTTTTCTCTTTACATCACATTTTTCTCTTAAATTAATTTTTCCTTCTTCGTCTTCTTTCTATCTCTTTAATCCATAGCTGTTAAAATCGAACTGAACTGATTAATTGAACTAGAAAACTCAGCAATTGAATCGATGGCTGATCTAGTTCATATGTTAAACCTTTTTTAAGAAAGTTTGAATTTAACCTACTTGAGTAACTGGTGAACCAGTCAGCTTAATCATGATTCAAGCATATTAACTGGTTTTCAAACGGGAAAAACTCTCTCTCTCTAAACAACTGAAAATGGAAGAGAGGGGCTGAAGAAGAACATGCGTCAACTCTCAAATCATTTGAAAGTGGTGATAGGGTGAAGTGGTTTGAGCACATTTATAGATGTGATTAGCAAAGCAAATACTTAGTGTTGAACGTCACAGCCAGAACCCACAGCTCCCGATGCAAGCTTGAGTCACATGTGCCATCAATTCGCTGGCGTCAACTCTCCTTGTCGCTGCTACTTCTTCGTTTGTCGTCACTGTTGGTCCAGTTGATCTAATTATTTCCTCCATCACTTGACCAACGAAGTCCCATTGGTAGCGGTTCTCTCTTTCTCTCTCGGTTATTACTTACAATTTCATTTTCAAAAATTATATCCCTCAATTAATTTTTCTAATAATTACAACCTTTAAAATTAATATACCTTAAATCTATAAAATTAATAATGTATTGAATTTATATATATCGTGTTGATAACGTATTGTAAATCGGCTGATAATAAGTTTACAAAATTACAAATATTTATGGCATAAAATATGGTAAAAGTAATTCTATCAAGATCCAATTATTTTTATTAGATTAACTTAGCTTCATATATATGTAGGAATAGGCAGGGCTTTGGTGTGTATATATACTCAAATGTGTTTAAATAATATCGATATATGATAATTTATTTATAACAAACACAACTTTTTTCCTTAATTTTATAATTTTTACTCCTACCGTCCCATAATAAGAAGTTTATATTTCTTTTTCTCTTATTCTAAATTATAATCCACTTTTCTTTTTAATAAAATATTAAATTTATTAGCTCACCAATATGCCTTTATAAATCATAATAAAATAATATGAGTCACTTAAAATTAGTGAATGAGTATACTAAAAATTTTAGTAAAATTTATTGATTTAATTATATTAATTATATTTTTCTTTATATGTGAGAAAATCAAAATAAATCTATTTCTATAGGAGGGAGGAATAAGTTATACTTTCAAAGTTTTACTTTTTTCAATAACATTAGTACTAATTATATTAATTATATTTTTTTAATATGTGGGAAAATCAAAATAAACCTATGTATATAGGAGGAAGAGAATAAATTATATTTTTAAAGTTTTGCTTTTTTCAATGGAATTTGTATTTTTTGGTTGCAATTTCAAGGGTAATTACTTTGATTTAAGAGATTTAGTTTCCATTAATATGATTTTTCTATTACTTCCCCATTCCATTTTAATTGTCTTATTTTTATTTTACAAAAATTAAGAAACATTTAATTATGCTAAATTTTAGGAATAAAATTGCTTTTTTAGATTACGCAAAATAATTAATATATGTATTAATTATAGAGTAATTGAGTAACAAAGATAAGGATAAAATTGAAAAAAAAAATTAAAATCTTATTGATTTTCTAAAATGATAAATATTTTTTAGAAAAAATTCTTCAAAAAATGATAATTAAAGTGGAGCAGAGTGAATATAATAATCTTTATTTGATTGCTATGTCAACGATTGCAAGTATTTAAGAATAACAAAATACTCCCTCTTTTTTTTTTTTTTAATTAAGTGACATTTAAGGTAATATATAATCCTTTTATTTTAAATTAATAGATGTTTTAAAGAAAATTCAAAAAAAGTTTTTATTTTAAATTAATTGTCATTTTAGAAGTTTGATACAATATTTATTATTTTTTTTTCAATTTTATCATATGCAAAATATTATTAGTGATAGGATTTTGATGGGAGAAAAAAAGAATGAGTTTTAATGATAAAATAAAAATATATTTGTCCATCTTGATTTATATTGAAGCTATTTAATAATATCCTTAATACATTTGCATCTTAAAATGTTTATTATTATGAAACATATGAATTATGTGTTAAAAAAGCATTAATTATGTTTTAATTTTAAAATTAAAAAACTAATTTACCCTTAATTAATTAACAGTATTCAAAAGGCAACTCACAGTCATTGTATTTTAATTAAGGTATTTAGTGCAGTTAAAATAGAGAGTAAACAAGGGCGAAACTAGAAAAGTATGGCATAGGGGCAATAAAAATATATCAGCTCATTATTTTAGTATTGAGTGTTAGCGGGGGCGGGGGGTGGAGGGGAGTGCTGGGACTGATTTTGAGGGGACTAACACACCAAAAATATTACGTATAATATAAGAATTGTTTTTTTTAGAAGGACAGTGGCTTCCTAAGTATACCAGTGGTTCCACCTTTGAAAGTAAATTTAGAAAAAAATAAATATAGTCTTGTTATCCTAAAACATCAAATAAAAAATATTTTTGGTTGATTTCCGAATTGTCACTCAATAAAAAACAGAGGAAGTATGATTATAAGCAATGTAGAAGTTAAAATTTTATTAATTTTATCCTTATAAGATAAAATTTGAAAAAATTAAAAGATCATTAGAAGTTGAAAATATATGAAATTATAGTGATTTCTTCTAGGGTTTTAGTGAGAAAAGCTCATCATTTTCAAGCTTTTGTCAGTAATTTTTTAGACCAATAGTGTATCATTCTCATTTATTTTTCATTCTGCTTAATTTTATTATTCAAAAATAAAGTTCAGATTTATTCTTATTTTGAACAGATTTGATTTTATTTTATGGTTATTTCCCTTTTTGTGGTTTGTGTTTTTATTTTTTATCCTTTTGTGGTGCATCTTTCTCTTGTTTCTTTATCTCCTTTACAATAGATTTTGGTTTCTTATTTGGTAAATAGTTTAATCAAAATTACAATATTTACTTTTGTCATCAAATCTACTTTTGTCAATATTTAGATTGAACTCGCAAAAAGACCATCATAAGAGTTGAAAAATTGGGCATAATTAGTTTAACTAAATTGTTGGTTTCGGTTTGAAATCGACGATTTTGGTTTAATAAAATGTTTAAAGTAAAACTATAATCGATTTTTTATAGTTTCGGTTTCAATTTAGAATCGATTAGTTTTGATTTCAATTTCTATTTAAAATCAATTTTTTTGTTATGATCTAAAACTAGTTTTACTTTATTACATTCATTTTGATTAAAAAATAATATAACATAATGGAATAATTTAGCATAAATTTTTAATAAACAATAAAATTTATTAAAATATAATTGTATATTAAAAAAGACTTGCACTTAATTTTTATATTAATTTATTAAAATACAATTATATGACCAGTTTAATCAAACCGTCAGTTTCGGTTTGAAACCGCCGCTTTTGACTTTTAGTCTGATTTTAATAGAAACTAAATCAAAATCAAATTCATCATGGTTTCAGTTATAACTGAATAATGGTTTTGATTTTATTTTATTCAGTCAGTTTTGGTTCGATTCAATGATTTCAATTTGATTTTGGTCACCTTGATGAAAAGTATCTATTGGTTACCGACGAGTACGATTTAATCTTTCAAGCCGAGATTGTTAACATTACTATTTGTATTTCTGGTTTATTTTTATATTATTTTTAAGGAATTATTATATTGCAAAGTATTATAATTTTGTAGTTTTTTAATATTTTACTAATTAATGAAATATGTAATTTTAAAATATATAGGCCAAATTTTTGTCTACAGTATGCGATCCCACTGGAAAATTCTAACAGATAAAATTTTTTTTATTAAGAAATAAATCCTATTTGTTGTGACAAGATTATTTTATTACCTAAACTATTATTTTTCTTGAAAAAAGAAAAAAACTCTAGAGCTAACATCGAAATTGCCAAAGAGTGGAAGATGAAGAATGATTAGATAATTGTCAATGATTCCTTAGATTAGTTGAGTCATTTTCACAATTATATTGAATTATTTATTGAAATTTATTTTAGTGCCTACCAAAAGATAAGAAATCCCTAAAGCTAGCATCGAAAGTCGAAACCACAAACAGATTGGAAGAGGAAGAATGAGTGAACAATTCTCAACGGTGGTTTAGAGAATTTGAGTCATTTTCACAATTGTATGAAATTATATATTAAATTTTTTATTAGTGCCTACCCAAAATACAAACAATAAAACAATTGCCAAAGATTGGAAGAGCAAGAATGAGTGGACAATTGTCCATGATTGCATAGAGTAGTTGAGTCATTTTCACCATTATGAAATTACATATTAAAAATCTGATTAGTGCCTAATTACAAAATAAAAAATTCCAAAAAAAGCAAAAATTAAAGCAAATATAATAATTAAAGACATACAATAAATACATAAAAAAATATTATTGGATGCATCCGACACATATAAAATTATTACATATTTTGCTAATTAGGTTGCGGTCACATATTTTTGCTAATCAAATGTAGTATGATTGATTTTCTCGTTTCCTTTAAGGGTGTAGAAAGTGAAAAATCTCATATTCGAATATATTAAATTACAAAGAATTATCAATTATCGAAAGATATTCAAAGGGAGAAGCTACCTCCTGCGTATTTCGGCTCATTGAACTTCCATTGTAAAAAAAATATACATGTTTTCTCACAATAAAATACAATTCATCTCTCATAAGTTTGAATGATAACTCCTTAATTGTGAATGTAAGATGATATTTGATAACGCTATTTAATAATTAATCATTTTAAATTATTTAATAACTAATCATTTTAAATTATTTAATAACATACATTTTAAAAGTTTTAATTAACTTAAAAATCACTTAAAATAGTAAGTTAAAATTTTTAACTGAAAATATCAGTCAAATAGAATAAGTAATTAGGTTTTTAAATATTTTTATAATTTAAAATTATATTACTTATCTTATTTAGCACTTAGGTAGCATTTAATAAAACTTAAGTACTGAATTTTAAATATTAAATATAATAAATATTAAAAATTTTAGGTGTCGAATATAATTAATTTGTTTGATAATTATTACTACTGAAAATTATTAAACCTTTTTATTGGATTTTTTTTATCATGTGATATTAGTATTTATGTTTTAACCATTAAACACAATTTTAAAATTAAAAAAATAAAAATCATAAATAAAAAAATTTGGAAATAATAATCATATTAGGATAGTATTACTCATAATTTTTTAAAAAATAAACATTATTAAATTTTAAATGAGTATTACAAAAACTGATAAATAAGTATCAAAAAAATAAGACAATTAAAAGTCAATACTCATATGATAAGACTATAAAAGTTACATTAATAAAAAATTTTAAAAACTCAAGAGTTGAGTGTGTTTGATAGAAATTTTAAATCAAATATTTTAATTTACTATTTTAAATAGTTTTCTACTTAATTGAAAATTTCAAATTATTATTACTTAATATTATCAAACCATTTTAAAATTAATAAGTGTTAAAAATATTAAATTAAATAATAAATTAAATTATTAAATACCCCGTAATTTTCAGTTTTACCAAAAAGAATGCAAAGTATCTTCTCTATATTGCATTCTCTTTATTTTTTTGTATTATTAAAACATGTGAAATCATTTAAAATTAATAAAAATAAAATGGAGTAAAAAGTTTTAATTGCATTATTATTATATTAGTTAACTTTTAGGATATTTTTATTTCAATACCTAATTTTTCCATTCTTACCTTATTCTTTTAAGCATAGATTTTTTTATCCATGTTATTCAAGTGCTTTGATCCATTTTTATTTTTCTACTGAAATTTTTTATTAATATTTTTTAAAGCTTTCACATAAAGAAAAATTAATTCTATAATTGATTCATCAATAGTTGTAATTAAAGTAAAGTAGATATTGAAAATCTGAAAATTTAAAATTTTATCTTACTATATTATGTGTCACGCCCCAAACCTCAGGGCACGTGACCGGCATTAAGACATGGGAAATGCACGTGGCTACCAGTGCCCGTAGTAAGCCTAACCCAAACCACAAGACAAAAAGCTCAAAACGCACAACTGAAAAGCCCAACTGAAAAGGGCTATGGGCCCAAATAAGGTAAACAAAACCAAAAGAAATCACAACACAATACAATTATCAAATTGGCCCAACATCATTTATTTCATATATTTCATAAAATAATAAATTACAGAAAGGTTCTGCTTAACCCAAGAATTACAGCTCTTTAAAATACATAACTGAAATAATACACAAAGCACAAATACAAAGTGTAACATTACGGAGTTATAGAATTACAATTACAAATGTACATCTATTACAGGTATTCTTAATATCCCACTAATACAAATCACTGCCGAAGGAAAATTGGAAGTCTACTCAATTACAATCCCTTCACCGGCTTATTCCTTGACCTGAAAGCAACAAGATGAACAGGAATGAGCGTTCGACTCAGTGAATGATACCAGCTAATATATTAAACTGGTATCCCTCAAATAGACTGAAATTCACATAATATGCAGTATGTCATAGAGACAAACAATTCATCCAATCAAGCAAGGACGGGGTATGGTCCACAGTACCACACTAATACTCAGTACTCAATATGGGGAGCCGATCTTCTTACTCTGGCTCTCTGAATCCAATAATCTGTCTCTTATATCCAAGGGGTCCAGCCGTCACTGGTCTGTACCATTCAGCCCTGACCTGACTAACAGCGGCCCTGGCGATGAGTAGGCCCGGCCAGCATCCATCAGTCATAGCTCATCTTCGGAATCCATCATAATCCAAATCATAGCCATAACAATCCCATAATCCTAGGTGGTACTGTATCCTCCCAACCTCCATCCACAAACATAGTATGGCACAGAATACAGAATATCAATTCATCATTCACAGTCAAATGTTACATGCTTATATATGCAGTAGTAGTGCATAATATACATATATATACACACAGCAATGCATATGAAATGGAAACAGGATAATATATCAGTGAGTATCACTCACCTAACTGTCGACGTTTCCGACCGGCTTCCCTCAGAAGAGTAGCCTTGAAACCAGGAAGACGCCAGACACCGACACCTTGCAATAAAGAACATGAACATGATAAGAATTACTCTCAACCCCAGAACAGACTCGACAACCTAACAAATACTCTAAGAACTATTAAATATAAAATAACTTATATAACAACTGAAATACAAGGGTTTCAGGTTCACCTTCACAAATTCCGAACATACGGACGTCGAGGATCATGCCAGAACGTCGAAACAGAATCACTGGACCTCTCCACGCGCCGGCACCACGCGCCGCCGCCTGTGGTGGCGGATCAGGGGAAACTCCACACCAGCAGGTTCACCTCAACTCCAGGAGCACAAAAACGGTCACCACTCGCCGGCACTCGCCCTCCAGCCACCGGAAAATGCCTCCAAAGTCACGGTTTTATATTTTTTGATCTCCTCCTCCGGTGGTCCTCAAGGGGCAAGACAGGTACCAAAATGAAGCTCTCATCATCAGGAGTAAAACGGCACCAAGATCGCCGGATTCCGCTGCCGGAATCGGCCGAAAAATTGATTTGAAGTTGCGGTGGCCGGCGGTACTTCTCTCCTCGCGTACGCCGCCGTGCCGCCGCCGATCAGAGCGCCGCTGTCTCTCTTGAAGTCGCTGGTCCTCCCTCTACCCAGCAGTGGTGGCGGTGCTTGCCACCGCCCACTGGAACGCAACCCACTCTCTGTCTCTCTCTCTCAGCCTCTCCCTTTCTCTCTCCTCTCCTCTGCTGTCCTGTTCTGTTTCTTTCTTCCCAAAACGTCCCGTTTTGCCACTGGCCAATCACATACATTCTTTTCTTCTTCTTCTTCTTAACTTAACCATAGATTATACTATATATATATATATACTAAACCATATACTATATACATATAATACTATATACATATCTTTATATAAACATAATACTACATATATATATATATATATATATATATATATATATATATATATATATATATATATATATATATATATATATATATATATATATATATATATATATATATATATATATATATATAAAATAATAATAATAATAATAATAATAATAATAACAATAATAATAGTGATAATACTAATAATAATAATAATAATAATAATAATAATAATAATAATAATAATAATAATAATAATAATACCAACAATAATCATAATAATGAAAATGATAGTAATAATAATAATAATTAACAATAATTCATAATTTACATATTAATAATAATTTACAACATATACTCACGAATATATATATCAATAACATTATCAACAATAATTATAGTAATTATAACGGAAATCCAAATATCCGATAAAATACTATAATCACACTTATAATATTAATTAATACCTTTATTAATACTCAAATATCAAAATATAATCCAAAATACAATTCTCCAAAAATCCACATTAACATAATCATAATAATATACATATATAATATTGTAATAAAATTACCATTAATAATACGTATTCACATAGTATGAATATTTATAATTTAATAAAATATAATTCTAATCCTCACTTTAATAAGGAAAATAATAAAATAATATGTTTTCGTACGAAAATAGAATTTTATAAAATAAATGAAAATTCGGGTTGTTTCATTATGTATCAAAATAAACACAAAAATTTCTCTTAAAAAATATACATAAAAGTGAAAAAATGCTAATTTTTTTAAAGGAAAAATATATATTTATAATATTGTAATGTTCTTGGAAATTACCTTTGAGAAAAGAAAAAAAGGAAAGTTATTAATATTAAAAAATAAGTAAGAATTAAAAAATTAAGTATACAAATAAAACTATCTTCAAAATTAATTAAAATTTTTTAGTCCATTTAATTTTTTTTTATCAATTTTAAATATTGTTGTTAGACCTGGCTTGATCCAACTAGTCGAACTAAAAAAATGGAGATAGTCTGGAATAGAGCTAAACCCTAGGTTGCCATGGCTCGAAGAAAAACCCAGCAAATTGGACTGGTAACCATCGACCCGGTTAATCCGACCTAGGTTTTACAGGTGAACCAGTTCATATTATTTTTTTTTCCATTTTTGCTAGTAAATTAAAAAAATCGCCATTGAAAAAAAATTGCAAAACCAAACTAACACACTTCAATTCATTTTGGCTTGACAATCATGTACACAAGTTGAACATTTATACATTGAAACTGCAGTTTAAACTGTGGATTTGAGTCTCAAAATAGTTACCTAGTGAATTAATTTATCCTTATTTCTTTTAAGTAATAGCCTCAAATTAATATTTTATCTAAGAAATATTCATTAATTACTCAGGTAATGTTCTTTAATTTTAATTATATTTATTTTTAAAATATAAATAATAAATATATAATATTATTTAAAATTTTGATTTGATCTCGGTAAAATCTCTAACTCTTAATTTTTAGTAATTTAGTACTTTTCGTTTTACAAAACACCACTAATGGTGCTCTGGGGATTGCTATTGCAGTAAAAAAATGTTTTTAGAATTTTTTTTATTTAATTGATTGATTTTTATTATTTTTTGAAACCAATTTTTAAAAAAAATTATTAATTTATCTGCTCTATTTAAAAATAATTTTATAAAAAATATAAAAAATTTTATTGAAAAACACTTTTAAAGAAATTTAATGCCAAATCGGTCCTAATTCAAACTATGGAATGCGCATTGAATTCACAAAATAGTTTTTCCTCAAAAGAATCATAAAACCGGATAAAAACGTAGAGTAGGGTAAAGCAGGATTCAAGGGTCATGCTGTGGTATACGTGGTACACGAGTATACTAGACAATGTCAACTATAGGATCAACAATATAAAATCTCAACCATTTATTAGAAGAAAAGTTTGATATAGTAATAACTAGTCAACGTAGTTAAGTGTTTAACCATGCTAAAAAATTGTGTGGATCCCATCTAACAATGTATTTATATATATTTATTATTTGACTGAAATGCCTTTTTTTCTTTTGGAAATCAAAAAAGAAATATATTTAAATTGTGTGAGAGATAATTCCTCAAATATCCATGTTTAATTTTTATCGTTTAGTCATCCATTTCAGTTATTAATTTTAGTTATTAGAGCTAAATTTAATTGAATCATATTGTTTAACTTAAACTGTAGTCAAATTCATGTGAAGAAATTGAAGGTTGTACTGCTTTTCTCATTGATTAAACAAAACTAAGTATAAGATATTTAGGTATTATTTGATATATTTTTTAAAAAGTTTATTTTTCTAGAAGTGGATTTCTTTGAACGTTATTTATTAGGAAGTAAATTTATCATAAAATAATTATATATTAGGTTTGCATATAACTTCCTGGTAAATAAATTTTTTTTACTTAATAGTAAAAAATACAATAATACATTATCTAATTTATTTAATTATATTTAATAAAAAGTAGATATATCAATTTATATTTATTTTAATTAAAAAAGTCTAACTTTCTTAATTCTCCTAAGAAAATGTATTTCTTCCAAATTCAAAAAGCAAACAATATATTTCTCAAAAACTTTTTTCAATAACGACTACGAAACAAACTAAATTTTTTAACTTATCACGAAATTCTACTTTTTTAATTTATTTATCCAAAACTAATATACAAGCTAATAAAAACTGATAGAAACTAATAGAAAGCTAAAATGGATGAACTCAAATAACCAACCTAACAGTGAGAAAAACTAACTAATTAATAAACTAGTAACAAAAAAAGTAATATAAGTAGCTATACTCTAATAATTGTATTATTTTATATTTAATATTTTCTATTTATTATGATAAAATATTATACTAAAAATGCTGACACCTTTAAAATTTATTTTAATCATCAAACTATTTAAAAAAATCACGTGCGGGAGCTTTCAATTAAAGCATTAACAGGGTTATTCCGGGCAATAAATGTAAAACAAGTGGATTGGATCCCACACTATTTAATATGATTAAATTTAACAATTCTCTACATTTTAAAAGATTTTGTCTATCAATGGTTAAAGTTCAATTGAGTTTTATCCTACGGTCAATTATTTTCCAGTGGTACCGCATCGGGTTGTACCAAAGAATCAGCCACGTACGACTGGTAGATGGAAGGATTTAAGGAAAATACTTGTCAATACATAATATATAGACTTATTTCGTATACTAATTTAATAAGTGATAAAAAATTTTAATAAATATAATTCTTTTATTTTTTTTGATTCAGTAAAAAATATTTTTCTTGCTCTATATGCTCTTATCTTATCTAATTAATATATATATTCAGTGTAAGTAAAAAATTTTTTGAATTTTAAAATCAATAATACATATGCATTAATGATTGAGAGCAATCTCCTTACACATGAGTGTAACAGTATATTTTATTGATATTTTATAGTAATAATATTTAAATTAAGTCAAGTTAACCATGTTTAGCTTTTCTTCTAAAACAATCATGATGATTAGTTTATATGCCCCATTTAGCAATATTCAGATTTTTCATCTCCCACCTATATTTTCTCTTCCATATATTTATTATTTTCAATTCTAATGCCAATGTGCCAAACACTGCTTAAAGTTATACTTTGAGAGGGCGAGAGAAAGATAAGAATAAATGATCGGAATTTGGTTTAATTAATAGTGGATTTAATTATTAGTGTTATAGGTTTTAATCATTAGTGTTACGTCATACTTTCTTTATTTCTAAAATATATATTTTTTAAGATTTTAATACATAAATTAAAAAAATTAAATTATCATAATTCTAAAACAAACAATTAAAATATTTTTTTAATTTTAATATAGAGAAATAAAATAATTAATATAAATATTTGGTAAAAAAATAAGGGGGAGTAAAATTGAAAAAAAATAATAAATAATTTATTGAAATTCTAAAACAATAAATATTTTAAAAAAAAAAACCCCTCTAAAATGGTATATATTTTGAAACTGGAAGAGTAATTGAAAAAACTTCATTGAAATAATTCAACTCAATTCTATTAATAACATTAATTAAATTATCGTATAAAAATTGTTCAAAACATTATATATATAAATAATCAATTCAATTTATTTTATTTTATTAATTATTGATATTTATTTAATAGTATATTTGTGTAATTTGACTTTAATAAAGTTTAAAGTAAATTAATTTTTTATTAAATAACATTATTTATATTTATTTTCATTTCATTTTTTATATATAAAATTAAATTTTATAAATTATCTCATTTCAAATATGAAAAATGATAAAATTAAATTCTTGTAAAATTTGAGTTATACTTGGATTTTCTACTTATTTACTTATAAATTCATAGATGCTGCAAAACTTTCAATTTAATAGTGCTATATTCCACTTTTGATGTTACAAAGCATATGAGATGGTTTAATAATTAATAGCTCGCTCATAAAGTAGGAATTCCCAGCTACTCTTACCCTTTGGAGCTCGCTCATAATCTAAAGCTTCCGCTCTCCGCTTCAGCCGGTTTAAAACATTTAAATTAAATATCATCTTTGTCTGAAAAAAAAAATTTGTCTGTTATTTTTTTGGATGTTGCAAAATATTTGTCTATTTTAAAAATAAATAAATATATTTATCTATTTTATTTTTATTAATTGAAAAGTATAGTATTTATATATACTTAAAATTAATAAAAAAGTAGTAATAAATATATATATATATATATAAGGGTATATATATAAAAATATAATAAAATTTATTAATTGACAAATAATTAATACTATTTTCTTAAACACTGTGAGAAAAGAAAATGGATAATCTTTTTGAGATTTATAAATTTGATTGGTTTTCTACGATATAAAAAAAATTGTGCATGAGTGAAATTTGAGATTTATGAAATCTTTTTATTTTTAAAATTTATTTTTCTTAAAATATTTTCATAATTTATATTATATACTAAATGATCAAATATTAATAATATTAGTGAATTTGACACGTAAATATTTAATAATGTAAATTATATGGACTCATGTATATAAAAAACAAATCACAAACATCTTTTAAGAAAAATGTTTTTTTTTCTTTTTTAACTTTGTAAGTTAACGGGCAAAAAGTTGTTTTAAAATGACAATTTTTTTTATACTACACCTTTTATTTTAAATTTTTTATTTTCATGCTAATTTATTTTTAAAATAATTAATTAAATATAAAAATATAATAATTATAAAGTTATATCAAAGTTTTCTTTCTTTTTTTTAGCTATAGAAGATCCAATGAACAAAAATAATATTGTGTATCATTTTTAATTTATAACTCTCATTATTTTGATGAAAATTCCAACCAAACTAATAGAGAAAAATTAAAATCTAAAATCCTTTACTCCCCAGCGAGGAGACCAACTAATTAATATGTATTTTTATCTTATTAAATTTGTACATACATTTAGTGTATGCAAAAATTTTTCTATTATAAATTTGTAATTTTAAGATTAGTAAAGATCGAAATGTATATGAAATAAATATCAAGATTTTTTTCTTTTTCTTTTGTAATTAATAAAAAAAAACTTAGCCAACATTTCATCTATAAAAAGGGGCTCTATCCATGTTCATAGGCACGCCCAAAAGCAAAGACATAAAAACAGGAAAAAAGAAAAAAATGAGTAATTTAAGAGGAGAAAATTGTATTGGTCATGCAGTATGTGTTCCATTCCCATCTCAAGGCCACATAAACCCAATGCTAAAACTAGCAAAGGTTCTTCACCAAAAAGGCTTTTTTATAACCTTTATTAACTCAGAATACAATCACCAACGCCTCCTCAAATCAAGAGGTTCTCACTCTCTCAATTGCCTCCCTACTTTTCAATTCCAAACTATTCCTGATGGACTCCCTCCCTCAACAAATGCAGATTCCACACAACATGTGCCATCTCTCTGCGACTCCACTAGGAAAACGTGCTTAGCTCCATTTAGAGATCTTCTCAATAAACTCAATCATTACTCTTCGTTGAAAAATAATATTCCTCCAGTAACTTGCATAATTTCTGATCTTATCATGAGCTTTACACTAGAAGCAGCTAAAGAATTAAGTATTCCTAACGTTCTTTACTGGACAGCCAGTGCTTGCGGGTTCATGGCCTACTCGCACTATCGCCCTTTACTTGAAAAGGGGTTTTTTCCTCTCAAAGGTACGTCGGTGGTAACCATTTATCTATACATATTAGGCTCTGGATCATACTGGTTGGATCTTATAATATTTTATAGTGTTAAACAACGACTACAATATAATTTACTTATATTGTTTACTCATAAAGAGTAATACTTAGATATGATTGATATGAATCTATTGAAAATAATTTCATCAATAATAGGATGATCTCAAATTGATTTATATTGATCGAGTTTAAATAAATATTTTTCATTCATAAGCTAAATTTTTTGTTTTAGCTGTAAAATAGTATTATATATCAATTTTCATATATTATAGTAAATCCATTTATCAATTTAGTTTAAAAAAAAAAATAGATTATATTCACACATTGGATTAGAGAATTTTTAAATAAGCAGATTCATAAAGGAGAAAGTTTTCTCATGTTTATATGATTTGACCCCAAAATCTGAATTTAAACCAATAAATAAGAAATAAATCTACCTACTCAATGAATTAACCTCTAAAATTAATAATTTATCTATAGTGACTGCTCGTGAGAAGAAATTTTGGGTTCTAATAATTTTTCTTTTTAATTACGTACAAGCAGATGCAAGTTACCTGACAAATGGGTTCTTGAATACTGTAATTGACTGGGTACCTGGAATGGAAGGGCTGTGCTTGAAATATTTACCAAGTTTTATTATAACTCTAGACTCTGAAGATGTCATGGTCGATTTTGCCATGGAACAAGTTGAAAGAGCTCGTAAGGCTTCAGCAGTCATTTTCAACACTTTTGATGATTTAGAGTATGAGGTGTTAAAGCATCTCCCTTCCATTCTTCCAAATCCAATCTTTACCATTGGTCCTCTTCAACTATTGTATCCAGATGATAATAATCAGGTCCAAGAAAATGGTTTGAATAATATAAGAGCCAATCTTTGGAAAGAACAACCTGGCTGTCTAGACTGGCTTGATTCAAAAGAACCTGAGTCTGTTGTTTATGTGAATTTTGGTAGTGTAACTGTGATGACATCTCAGCAATTAGTTGAATTTGCTTGGGGACTTGCAAATAGCAAGAAATTCTTTTTGTGGGTAATAAGGCCTGATCTTGTTGCCGGAGAGTCAGCAATTGTTCCTCCAGAGTTCTTGGAGGATACCAAAGAAAGAGGTTTATTAGCAAGTTGGTGTCCACAAGAAGAAGTTTTAAGACACCCTTCAGTTGGAGGGTTTTTAACACATACTGGGTGGAATTCCGCACTAGAAAGTTTGTGTGGCGGTGTGCCTATGCTTTGCTGGCCTTTCTTTGCAGAGCAACAAACAAATTGCTGGTTTTGTTGCAATAAACTGTGCGTTGGAATTGAAATGGAAAATGATGCTAAAAGGAATGAAATTGGGGAAATAGTTAAGGAATTGATGGATGGTAAGCGAGGTAAAGAACTTAAAAAGAAAGTGATGGAATGGAAAATAATGGCAGAGAAGGCCATTGCTAGTCCTAATGGATCTTCTTACGTGAACTTGGAAAGGATGATAAATGAGGTGCTACTTCGTAAAATTAATTAAATCTGTTCATTAAAACATGGGACAGAAATAAATTTAATTGTTATATTTGCTTGTGGTTTGCCTAAATGTAATATACTGCATAAATATATTTACTGTCTCTGTTCTGAAGTTTGCATTAATTGATTTAATAAGTACTGTACATCATGTGAAAAAAAAAATGGCAATATTGCTATCTTAAAACATATAATTCATGTTCTGGTTGGCGTTTGAAAAGCTCATGCCGGCCAGAAGTATCAAAGTTGATTGGCAAACTCAAACAATACCATTCAACCAACATTAATTACCAATTATCAATTTAATTGTTGGATTGATCTTAATTAGTTTGGAATAATAAGTCAGATTATATTGTTTAACTGGACTCAGTTAGTAGCTCAAATCAAATGTTTGTCTCGTGTAGCAAAAAATAATAATCAAAAATCAAAAGTTAAAATTTATGTCAATTCTCTTCTTATAAGAGTTTAAACAAATAGTAAGATTTAGTTTAAATAAATTAATTAACACGTTAAGTACTTCATTTATGTTAAATTATCTCGTCAAGTATTCTACATCAATAAAATAACTTAAATCTACAGTATATATGTAAAAGAAACTGTCAACCTTCGACTCAGGGATATGAAAAGCATTGTATTTAAGCGTCCACGCGGTCAACCAGTCGGTCAAGCACTGTAGACATCAATATGATCACAGCAAAACAACTTAGAGAGAATTTACTTTTGTATTGAACTGAGTGATATCTCTACAATAAAAATTTACAAGCTATTTATAGTAGCTAATTGTAGGTCAATTTCCAATCCTAAACTGATACTGATAAAGATAAATTAAATGTCCCAAGTATAAAAGTTAAACACTCATCTTATATTTATATTTATAGTTATACAATTACAAACTGGACTTTACTAACTGAGCCTATTTTTTGGGCTGGCACCAATAAATTTATATGATTCTACTTGAAATTATCCTATATTCTTAAAAAAAAAAAAAATTGAAACTATTCTAATTAATATTATTTAAGATATAAGTTTTTATAGTAAATAATAATTAAATTTGTGTATTGAAATTTCTACTATTTCGAGAAAAGCAAATTATATATGTATATATATATATATATTACACGCACGCAGGGAGAAACAAGATTTTTTTTTTTTTTTTTTATCCTTCCTTCCCTTTAAAATACGTTAGCTCGTTCTTGAGCTAATTCCCAATTCCATAGTTAATTCCCAATTCCATTTCTTGAGCCAACCTCCATTCTTGCACATAAGCCATGCAAGCCATGTTAACTCCCACATGTGTTGGAATTTTATTATTCCATAAAACTTCATTTCTCTCCTTCCAAACCGCCCACATGAGAGCTACCACCTTTTCCACCCAATCTTTGTCTTCTTCCATAATCACTTTACTCAACCAACCAAAAAAATTTCTGTCATATTATATTTTTACCATTTATTTTTAGTGTAATATAGTAATACATTATGTATTATTTAATATAATAGATTAAATTTTAAAATTTATCATATTATTTATTATGTATTGTTTATGGATAAGCCGGATTTTTATCAGATAAGAAAACTATTAAGACCACCTCAAATTAGTTGACAACAGAAAAAAAAAAAAATCTAAATTTTTAATCATTTGCACTTTCTTTTAAACTGATAAGCCCACAAAAGCACCAGCAAGTAGCAAAGTCTTTTTCTAGAAATGGACTAATGGGCTGGCTCCAAGTCCAACAATTAATCTGGCATCTAGGAGTCCAAGGGCCATAGATGTTCAAATTACAATATGGAGTTTAATAACAACAACGCGAGCGTTTTATTTTTTTAATTATTAATTTCGTTATTTTTACTATTTATATTATAAATTAAAAATAAATAAAAATTAATATAATGATTTAGATATACTCTAAATTAGGGTTGCAAATGAGTCAAACTGTTCGCGAGTGACTCAGTGTTCAGTTTGATAAAAACTCATTCGCATTCAACTCATTTTATAAATGAGTCAAGTTTAAATCTTAATTCAAAACTCGATTAATAAACAAGCCGAATTTGAGTAAAATGAAGCTCGACTCGATTAGGTTCGTTAACAGCACTATTAATATGCTTGCGAACAAGCTCATTTATATGCTCATTTATACTGTTTTAATATACACATTTATGATTTATAATTTGTGTTTGTCCTTATGCATTAAGAAGAGGTTGAATTAGTGAGAAATTAAAATTTAAATCAAAAGAAGATAGGGAAAGAAAGATGAAGACACAAGATTTATAGTGGTTTGGATCCAACTAATCCTACATCCACTCCCCAATCACACTATTAGGTATTTCTACTATTTATAGAGTTTTACCAAGTTTACTCCTAATTTAGTGTTTACGCTCACATCAAACCTTAAAGAGTTTTTCCAAGGCTCACTCTTAACCTAAACAAGAGTTTTGAGAAGGCTAACTCTAAAACCGAACAAAGTGTTTTACAAAGACTTACACTCAAATCTAAAAAAGAGTTTTCTAAGGCTCACTCCTCAACTTATACAAGTGTTTCAATGGGTAACACTCAACCAACCAACACAAGATGTGTATTACAAAGGTTTTATGTTTGAGAAATGAAATTGCAAGAGTTTGGACACTTGTTCAATTATTCTCATATGTCTAAGGCTTTTAGAGGGCGTATTTATAGCTTACCTCCTCCAAAGAGCCGTTAAAAATAAGTGCAAGAGATAAAAAATCAATTCCAAAACAACTTGCAAAAAGTTGTTTACCAAAAGCATAATATTGGTCGCGAACTTCAAAAATCTCAACGGTTAGTTAATTGGCACATGGTATCTTCTTATTGGTGCCTCAACTATCCATTGCAGTCATAGGCTTTTGTATAAAAGCCACGATGGCGACTCTCCATTCGCGATTGCAAATCCATGATTGCTCCCTTGGTCACGATTCTTCCTGTTTCTCGAGGTAGAAAATTAAAGATGTTGGCCTTTGAAAGTCTTGGTTGCGATAGAGTTGTCGCGGTCGCGATTATGGCATATTGGTTGCAACTCAAAGACTAAGTTTATAACTTTGAGAGATTCTTTGAATCTAGTTTTGGTATATGTTTTATCAGTTTCTGACTTTATCATCTGTTTTGGACCTTCTGAATCTAGTTTTGATGTCTGTTTCACCAGTTTTTTATTTTATCTTTTGTTTTGGGCCTTTGAATCCAGATTTGGTGTCTATTTTAACATTTTTTATTACTCTGTCATCTACTTTTGGGCATTCTAAATATGTTTTCAGCCTATTTTATTAGTTTCCTACTTTGTCTTCTATTTTCAACTTGGTTTACTAGTTTTCGACTTTGTCTTTTGTTTTCAGCTCCATACTCTTTAAAATAGAGAAACAGTTTTTCGACTCATTTTTAAGATCTATTGAGCAAACTCAAGCTAGTATTTGCTATACTACTTTGAGTTTGAGAGGGACTGTTAGTGTGAATATGTGAATATACATCTTATGCAAGTCAACAATGGCAGCCTTTCACATTTACTCACATGCACCTTCTAATACTTCAGCTAGCTCTATTATTCAAGCAACAAATGGAGTCTTTAATTACGCTTGCTTATTTCCCATCATATATGTAATTCTTAGCACTATAAATATAGGTGAATTCTTGTACATAAACTAAAGATTGAAATATACAAAAATATAATATCATTCTCTTAGTCTCCTGTCAATTAACAATTTTGTTACAAATGGTAATCTTTTCTTATTTATCTTGTCGATTATTTTCTATTAATTGAGAAATATATTGTCGAAATTTTTTTGTTATTATTTTTGTGGGGTGTAATCTTAATGGGAGTAGGTGTTCATGTCTCTATTCATAACTTAAATTCTAGATAAAACTTGTTTAGTCATGAAATTATTGTGATTCGTGACTAATCAAGAGACAAGTTGCTTGAGTTCTTTTTAATACGTCATTTTGTTAATAGAATCAAATTTAGTTCTGTGAACTCTTAATTTTATATTCTCATCATCCAAACAATTTTGTTACAAATGGTTATCTTTTCTTATTTATCTTGTCAATTATTTTCTATTAATTGAGAAATAGATTGTCGAAATTTTTTTGTTATTATTTTTGTGGGGTGTAATCTTAATGGGAGTCGGTGTTCATGTCACTATTCATAACTTAAATTCTAGATAAAACTTGTAAAATATGAAATTATTATGATTTGTGACTAATCAAGAGACAAGTTGCTTGAGGTCTTTTTAATACGTCATTTTGTTAATAGAATCAAATTTAGTTCTGTAAACTCTTAATTTTATATTCTCATCATCCAATCGCAATCTTAGCACCTGCTGAGTTCAACGTGCTACACGGAGCCGTTTCGTTGGTCCTGCTAACCGATTAGCTAGTGGGGGTTCAGGCGTAGTGCCTCCGAAAGAAAATTTTTTAGCTTTCGATTACATTGCACCAAACATCCAAATTTTCTAAATTCTATACTAACCAATGTCTAAAAAAAAAAAAAAAAAAAAAGGTCGCCACTTCAGCTGCAACACAGCAGATGTGCGGCGTCACACAGTCCGTCTATGGCACGCCACACATGGCTGACAAGGCGCTGCACAGTCATGGTACGGCGCCGCATCTGTCTGATGCGAGGGGACCCCTTTCCTGCATAGAAAATGACTATTTTACTCCTTTCAATCTAATTTTCAGTCATTTCTAGCCCTATCCGTCATTGTTTTTTCATATTTTCCCTACCTAAAGTATCCTCAACCCCATATGCTTATAAATAGGGCTCCCATTTCCTCATTTCTCTTCATCTCTTGAATTTGAGTATATTATTATTCTCAAATTCCTCTCTTCTTCTGCTTCCAATCACTCTCTAATTAATTAATTAATTTTTTTAATTAATTAATTATCTCACCCTAACTAAGTTAATTAATCTTTTTAATTAATTAAAACTTTTTTTTAATTAATCATTCAATTAATTAATTAATTAATCTTTTTAATTAATTAATTCATCTACCATTTTCATCATATTAATTAGTTAATTAATCATTTTAATTAATTAATTAATCTTCAGATCCATTCAATCACCAAATCCCGATAAAATGAAATTTCAATATGATAAGACTCTTTACCAATTAAAAATAAAAGTATCAACTTTTTTTTCATTCTAAAAATATTCAAATCAAAATCAATATGACCAACTCATAAATGTATCCACTTACACCTTTACGTCCGGCCTTTAATGAGACAAATAATTGAATCTATCTTTTATATATATATATATATATATATATATATAGATAGATAGATATATATGTTATCAGTGCGCCCAACTCATCCTCATTTTCTGGGTTTGGTATATCTTTTTCTTATGTCATAAATGCAATTACTTTGCTCATTATACGCCAGCAATGGCGGCAGTATCTACAATTGATTAATTTTTTTTTTTAACACGAATGTTCGTCGAAGATAGGACGATGACATATTTACACTTTCTGACGCTGTGCATAATTATCTAAATAGTAATACAATTTATTTTTTTCAAATGGATAAAAATTACAATTTATAATACTTAGAATATTGATTTATATAAATTATATTAATTAATGATTTAAAATTTCAATATATAAATTAAAAAAATTATTAAATTATTTTAATTTTAAATAAAAAAGCTAAAACATCCTTTTTTTTATTTTGATTTAAAGAAATGAAAACGTCTAATGTAAATATTAATAGAGAAATAAATAGAAGTAAAATTTAAAAAAATAATAAATATTTTATTGAAATTTTAAAATGATAGATAAATTAAAATAAAAAATTTTTCTAAAATGATAAATATTTTGAAATGGAGAAAATATAAAAAATATATTGCTTCGCATTAAAAATATATATGTTTTAGAATAATGGTGGTAAAATATTTATAAAACAATAATTTATTGAAATCTAATTAATACAAAATAATATATTAATTAGTCAATTTCGCATAGCATTCCATTATTCTCAACAAATAAATATGATGAATAATTGAGCCAGAAATTTATTTTTAAGGCAGCCAAAGAAATTTTTTTAAAGATAAGTGGATAATAGTAATTAATTATGAAAAGTATTAAATATAAATATAACAACACCGATATATTAATCATGTTTATATTTTATATTACAGCAATGATTGTGTAAATAATCAAAAAGATCATTTATGTAAGTATTTTTTTTTTAAAGTATGAAAAAAAATGGGTGTGGGGCTATAAAACAAAATTTATGTGTATATGTAAAATTTACAATGATAATTTATTAGAAATTATAACTTAAGCAAAGGAGCCACTACTTCTCTTTTAGACCTCATATTAATTGTTCGTGTAGCTATTAATTGTTAGTTGTTGTTGACAGCTATTAGTTTATCAATTGGTAGCTGATCATAATTAAATATTTAATAAAATTATTATAAATTGTTGCTATCAATATTTTTAATAATTATTAAAAATAAATATTAATATTTATTTTTTATTTAAATAATATTTTTAATAAAATAATTTATTGTTTTTATTTAAATAAGTAAAAACTATTTCAAAAAAACTCTAAATTGCTATAACTAAAATAAAATAGCAGAGAAAAAAATTAACAATGCATAAATTATCACTTGAACATATAATTATAAAAAGAAGTTACTACAAATTAAAAGATGGAAAGCATTAATTATGAAAAAAATACGAAGCGAAAAGAAGTAATTAAATAAAAAAATCAATAAAAGAGCATTATTCATTTTATTTTAGTCTAATAATTAATCTGTAGACGACAGTAGAGCACGGTTGATCAAGTTATCCAAATTCTTGAAAGATGAACCATTGGAACTCGTAGTAGACTCTTCTACCATCTTCTTCCATTCCATAGCTTTCTTCTTCATTTCTTTACCCTTTTCTCCTTCCATTAACTCTTTCACAAGGCTTTCTATTTCATCTCTTTTCACATCACTATTAATTTCCATGCCAATGCCCCATTCTTTGCAAACATATCTGCAATTGGTTTGTTGCTCTGCAAAAAAAGGCCAACAAATCATAGGCACCCCTCCACAAATACTTTCAAGTGTGGAATTCCATCCATTGTGTGTTAAAAACCCTCCAATTGATGGGTGGTTTAGCACTTGTTCTTGCGGACACCAACTTGCTAAAAGACCTCTTTCTTTTGTCACTGTAACAAATTCTGGTGGCAGAATTGCTGTGTCCCCTGCTACAAGGTCAGGCCTAATTACCCACAGAAATGTTTTATTACTATTAGCAAGTCCCCAAGCAAACTCTTTCAATTGATCGCTTGTCATTACTGTTATGCTTCCAAAATTGACATAAACCACTGAACTGGGTTCTTTAGAGTCCAGCCATTCAAGACAGCCAGATTCTTCTTTCCATAAGTTTGATCCAATTGATTTCAAGCCCTTGTCATTTACTAAATTGAGGAGAACTTGAAGAGAGCCGATGGAGTAGACAGGGGGCAATAGAATTGAAGAAAGTGCAGCTAAAACTTCATGCTCTAAAGTATTAAATGTATTCAAAATAATAGCAGTGGCCTTTTGAGCTCTTGCTGTCTCTGAAATTACAAAATCTAACATACCATCTTTAGGATCTGTTGTTCTAATAAAACTTGGGATATCCTTTAAACGGATCTCTTTCATGCCTGGAATCCAATCTATAACTGTATCCAGATAACCATTCGTTAAGCAACTATTATCTGCAATTCAAAAACATGTACAACAAAGTCATTAAACTTTGGTACTAATCTTAAGTATAGACAATCATAATTAGTTGGCTAAAATGAAAAGTTTGGCCTATCAGCTTTTCAATAAAGCAATTAAATTTCCTATCAAGGTACGAAATTTGATTGCTTTATTAAAAAGAATTAGATATATTAATTTTAAAACATGTCTAACCTTTGAGTGGTGTGAGACCCTTTTCAACAAGCTTACTATATTGAAGATAACACAGAAAACCACAAGCACTAGTAGTCCAAAATAAAACTTCAGGGATGCCAAGTTCTTGTGCAGCATCAAGAGTGAAGCTCATGGCCCCATCTGAAACTATGCAAGTTACAGGAGGAACATGAGATGAAGAGGTGTCATTAAGCTTAGAAAGGAGGTTTTTAAAGGGAGCTAAACAACTTTTTCTGGTGGACTGGCACAGAGAAGGAATATCCTGGGTAACATCAGTGTCGGTTGGAGGCAACCCATCAGGGATATTATGGAATTGGAAGGAAGGAAGACCATTGAGAGAGTCAGGGCCTCGAGATTTAAGAAGACGTTTATGGTTATATTCTGTGTTGACAAAGGTAATATGGAAGCCTTTGTGGTGGAGGAGTTTGGCTAGTTTTAACATTGGGTTAATATGGCCTTGAGCTGGATAAGGAATGCACACTGCGTGTGGCTTTTCAAGAACGGCTATGGAACCCATTTTCTTCCTATCTATTTCGGAATTTCCAAAGCAAGGGGAGATTTATCAATTAGCGGAGCTCTGTAGCTTTCTATTCGATCGAGAGATGGATGGTGTTGGCAAGAGAATGAAACGGGTAGTTTATATAGACCTTGATGGGAGTTCAAAACAATTTTAAACTTAGTATTTTATTTTTTTGTATATTGGACTTTTTCTCACTTTTTATGGATTTTTTTAATTTATATTTGAATTTAAGCGGAATATATTTATTTTTATTTGGCAATATATATATAAATACTACTACCTATAGTCACTAAATATAGCGACTACCAGATTTAGTGACTAAATTATTAATTTTTATCCTTCCATCAAAATTTTTTCATTTTAATGTTTATTTTATATTTAGCGATCAAATTGTCCTTAGCTAAAATTAAAAAAAAAAATTCCGCTCAAAATTTTCAAATTTGCTGCTTATGTTATATTTATTTTCATCGCTAAACTCATTTCACTTAAATTTTTCATTTTCCTACTTATTCGATAGATTAGTGATAGACTAATGATGAAATATCTCGGTGCTAATTTAAAAAAATTTTCACCTGATTAGCTACAAATTTTGCCTGTTACTAAATATAAATCTTTATAAAAATTTCCTTCTTCCTCAATCCCATCATTTTGTTTCTTTCTCTCTCTTTTTATTTTTTCTTTCTTTCACTCTTTTATCTTCTTTATTCTTTATTCTTTATTTTTTTTATTTCTCCTTTTCTACTTAGTTTATTTCTCTATAATTTTTTCTTTTTTCTTATCACTTTCATTTTTTTCTTCATCTCATTTCTTTATATATAATTAATATTTTCTTCTTCTTTCTTCTTTCTTCTTTATTTTTTATATCATTTTTCTCTCTTTTTTTCTTTATCATTTTTTTGCTATTTCTCTTTCTTTTTTCTCTATATTATTTTTCTTTATTTTTTATTGTAATTTGTTATTATTGTCAATTTTTTCTTTCTCTATCTTCTTTTCTTCTTCTCCTTCTTCTTTTATATATATATATATATTTTTTGCCAAATAAAAATAAATATATTCATGCACTGAAAAATGCAGTGTGTGCCGTGCTCAGGATATGTCAAATAGGTAGGCTGGCGTTTCAAATTAGAACCCAACCACAGTCAAAAAAGGAGTAGAGGACCATTACGGCTTCTGATTACAGCTGCCATAACCTGTTCCTCAGTTGGCTAATTGGACCTTTGCCAGACGCAATCAACTACATAATCAAAGATTAAATAATTAATTAATAAACCAATATTGGTTTATTAATTTAAAATTTGTGGCAACCGACTTTATAATCACAGCTTCAAGAGAAATCAAAAACGTTTGTGCGTGGTTGATTATTGTTTTTGCGCTGGCATGATAGACATTTGCGTCTACATTTACTCGAGTACCTCTTTTGGCGAATATCAAGTGTCGCTTTGGTTTAACGTTCTAAAGTTAGTGATCAGCTAATGACATCCGGTTATGGATATAGAATATTTGGTTAAAAAAAAAAATTAAAAGCTAAGTATTGTATTTCCAACTTGCTAGCTTTTGCTATCATAATTAAAAGTTAACTTTAAATGAAAAACTAAAATTTATAGCTTTTAAACTCAAAAAGCTATTTTTTTTTCTCTAATAAAATAAAATTTATTAATAAGACTTTAATCTCATATTAGTACAAATAGATAGAATAAATAGATTATATAGCCAACTGAACAAACAAATAATATCTGATAATAACTTTTTACAAAAGATTTTAAGCCCATAATTTCGGAGCATTGGTCTATAAAGATTATAAAAAGATATAAACAATCATGACTTAATGCAAACAGTCCCAAACTTGCATCCCAACTTGCCGTAAAGTAAGCCATAGAAAAGGACATCCATATATTAGGGTAAAATTATTATGAAAATACCACTAAATAAAATAATTACAAAAATTACTGCTAATTTTTGTAAAAAAAAATATCATTAAAATTTAAAATAATTATGAAAATACTGCTAAATAAAAAAATACATCATTATTTCAATTTTTAAATATTTTAATATATACATGCATTCATGTAATTAATATAGCATCATAATACTTATATTACGATGCGCAAATTATACCATGGATCCGTGTTCATGTTGCAACATGGACCAGGTCCATGGTACACGTGTAAAAGATTAATCAAAATTAAAGACACGAGATTTTTTCCGATTTTGTTACCGTATTTTGCTCCTTTTTTTTTTAATTATTTGATTTTTTAAAATATCTAACATTCCAAAAAATTATAAAATGGACCACAAAATTTTTTAAATTAATTGCTAATTATTTTTTTTATTTGTTTCAATACTTGGAATTAAAAATATAATAATTATTTTTGTTTCTCCCATCTAATAATTATTATAATTTTTATTATTAATATTATAATTGAAAATATATTTTATCATTAACTGACAATTCAAAAGTAATGTACATGTAATTCAATACTAATGTACAGGCAGTTCAATACTAATATACATGTAATACAGAACCAACATTAATATTGAATATTATGTACATTTGTTTTTGAATCTATATGCATTAGTGTTGAAAAATAGAACTAATATATATGTAATTAAAAACTACTGCATTTGAATTCTAACCAACAATCCAATATTGTACTTAGAGTTTATGATTAATGTTCATGCAGTTCAATATTAATGTACATGCAGTTTAATACTAATGTACATATAATAAATAACCAACATTGATATTGAACATTATGTATATTTGTTTTTAAATATATATGCATTGTTGTTGAAAAATATGACTAATGTACGCGCAATTAAAAACTACTGTATCTAAATTCTATTCAATATTGTACCTACGGCTCATGACTAATATACATGTAGTTGAATACTAATGTACATACAGTTTAATACCAATGTACATACATTTAAGTAATAATGTACCTGTAGTTGGAAAATCATGTACATACAGCTAAATTACAATGTATCTCTAGTACAAGACTAATATGCATAAACTAATTGTTATTAAAATATTTTTATCATTAATATTGTAATTGAAAATATATTTCATCATTAACTGATAGTTCAAAAGTAATGTACATCCAATTCAATATCAATGTATGTGCATTTTAAGTAATAATGTACATATAATTGAAAAATCATGTAAATGCAGTTAAGTTGCAATGTATCTATAGTATAAAACTAACGTAATAGGCTAATTATTATCATAATTGTATAAAACTAACTGATAATGCAAAAGTAATATATATGTAATTCAACATCAATTTAGCTGTATTTTGAGCAACAATGTACCTGTTAATTTAAAAAAATATATAATAACTCAATTTATATATTTAATTATAAATTATAAATTTTATATTTATTAGAATTATAATAATTACTAGATGGGAGAAACAAAAATAATTTAATTATAATAATATAATTTTAAGTATTGAAATAAATAAAAACAATAAAAAAATAATTAGCATTTTAAATTAAGAAAAATGGTGAAAAACAAAAAAAAAAGCAAAAAAGACGAGAATGGAATATTGAAAAAATCACGTGTTTTTATAATATTGAAAAATCTCTTGTTTTTATCTTTTGATATATATTTAGCACATGTATTATCAAATCGGTCTATGATATATCATGGATACGGACCCATGATATACCAATTGTTTACGATGGGCCATTCTAAGCTTAATGTCACGACCCGCGAATTGTGCTACGCACCAAGCCCTCCATGCTTGCAAGAATCGACCAAGACAGCCTCACTTGGCCAACCAATGGGCTGATGGGCGAGCAATTGGGCAAAATTGGCGAGAAGATGGCACCAATAACCCTCGGCTGGGCAGAAATGGGCAAAGCCCAGCACCAATTTGCGAGAAGGGACGATAGGCCAACCAACGGGCATATTGAGTGCGGCAGCATGCCAACGCGTAGCCCGTCTGCGGGCAGCAAGGAAAATTGGCGAGAATCCTCACCAACGCACAGGCCAACTACGTAAGACCAGCGAAATTGGTGAGAAGCCTCATCAACGATGGGCCAAGCGCGCAGTAGGCGTGCACGAGCATGCACAAGGCGCTACTAGAGCCAAGTAGGCCGGGCAAGGCAAGCATGTGCGAGAAACTCCCAGCAGGCACTGGAAACATCCAGCGGGCTCTAGAAGTTTCTGCCAGCGAGTGGTAACAGGCCTGGTAGGCCAATTTGTGGCAAAATTAGCTAAAGCTCTCCAGAAAGTTCTGCAAGCTTATGC
Source organism: Reutealis trisperma (assembly GCA_947687605.1). Taxonomy (NCBI): domain Eukaryota; kingdom Viridiplantae; phylum Streptophyta; class Magnoliopsida; order Malpighiales; family Euphorbiaceae; genus Reutealis; species Reutealis trisperma. The sequence continues at coordinate 3,635,875 of CANTUT010000051.1, read as the reverse complement.
CAACATGCCTAACCAACCTTGAAGCTTCTAGAGACTTCTTGAGCTGTATCTCTAGGAAGCCCCATTGTATATAATAGCTTAGAATAGTATAGAAAATTCTAGAGAATTAATTGTAGTCACACACTTGGGAGGCCAACAAGTATAAATAAGCCATCCCCCTCATTTGTAACATATATGCTAGTTGGTTGAAAGCTTGAAGCTGTCTCCACTCAACCTTTGTAAAGCTTCCATTGTCAATACAATTAAGCATTCCTTAACCTCTTTTTGCTCCCGAATCTCTTCATACACACAATAAAAGGCTTACTTAGCATCTTTTGACAAGCAAAGAGCTAAGTGCCGCGCGAGTTAGTCAAGGCGAAAAGCTAACTCCATGATAGGTGGTATCAGAGCAACGGTTTCAATCCTAGGTACTCCTGTGTGTCCCGTTAAAGCTAAGGAGCATGGCAAGTGAAGAAATTGCCGTTGGTGGGGAAATGCAAGAGCAAGTACGAGGATGAGAGGAAACCCATGCCTTTGCCAAATGTGGCAAGTCTAAGGCTACTGCCACTAGTGATCCTTTTAAACCCCGTATTGCGGGCTTGGAGGAACACGTCTCCAATGTCCAAGCTAATGTTGATGATCTTAGCGAACAACTCAACAATTTGGTGGAGGAAAATGCTGAGATCACACGTGTTGCCAAGACAATGATTGGGGAGCTTGGCAATTCGCTTAGTGGAGAAATATGCTCCATTGCCCAACTACTCACTGATTTGTGAGGGTTTATGGAGCATGAAATCAGTGGATTCCGAGGAGAAATGGATGAACTCCCCTCAGAATGGCAGTCTTTTCGACGCAATAGTAGCCCCACTTTGACGAGTAGTGTTGTGGCACACTCGCTCAAGGTGCCAAAGCCAGCTACATACAATGGCACACGCAATGCCACTATCATAGAAAACTTCCTATTCGGCCTAGAGTAATACTTCGAGGCCATGGGTATAGAAGCTGACCACGCAAAGATTAGCAATACCTCTACATTCTTGTGTGAAGCTGCCCAACTTTAGTGGCGAAGAAAGCACACCGAAAGGGAGAAAGGCATTTGCGTCCTCAACACGTGGGAGCAATTCAAGGCAGAATTGCGCAAGCACTTTGTGCCCCACAATGCGGATAAAGAAGCACGAGGAAAGTTGCGCCACTTAAGACAAACGAGTAAGGTCTCTGACTATGTTAAAAAGTTCACTACCCTCATGCTTGAGATAGAAGAACTCTCTGATAGAGACTCTCTTTTCTTCTTCATGGATGGGCTAAAAGATTAAGCAAGAGTAGAGTTGGAAAGGCGCAATGTGCAAACCCTTGATGCTGCCATTGCTGCCGCTGAGTCCCTCGTTGAGCTCTCTACTCGTTCCCATGACAAATCGCCCTACTCTAGTAAAAGTGAGGGATATGAGGGTGAGTCGGAGAAAGATAATAGACCTAAGGATAAACAACCAAAATCTGTTGGTGGTCGTCTTAAGCATGATAAGTCTTATAGTGTTAAGCGCGATTTTTCTCAACCGTCAAAGCCATCTAGACCATGCTTCATCTGTGATGGTGAGCATTGGATGAGAGACTGCCTAATTAAGAAAAAGTTGAGTGCTTTGGTAGCCAAATACCAAACAGAACAAGAGGGAAAAGCTGAAGAAGCTAGATTCAGTTCTCTCCAACTATTGAGCGCCATGCAACATAGTTCATCTCCAAGCATGCCCAAGAGGAGTGAACTATCATATGTGGACGCTACCGTTAATGGCAAGCCCACAAATGCTATGCTAGACACGGGGGCAACCCATAACTTCATAGATGTGCAAGAGGCCAATAGGTTGGGACTTGAAGTTGGCAAGCAAAATTGCTCAATAAAGGCCGTGAACTCAAGGGAACAACCTATCCAAGATGTTGCACGAAGAGTTCCTGTCTGAATTGGCAAGTGGCAAGGGAAGATGGATTTCTCCATTGCGCCTATAGATGACTACGACATTGTCCTAGGTCTAACCTTCTTCAAGCAAGCCCGAGCATTCCTCATTCCGCACAAAAACACACTAATGATCTATGATGGCCCCGAGACCCATGCGATCCCTGCAAGAAGCATTGGAAGCACCAAGGCTGAAGTGCTCTTTGCAATGCAACTCACAATGGGATCTAGTGGACTTGGCGATGCCAATAGACATGGCAAGGGCTTGGCTGGCCATGAGGAGAGGAAGCCAACATCCTCTCAAGCTACCAACAAAGGGCAAGAAAAAGTCCCGCAAGCACTGAGGTTTCCTATGAACACCCCAACCAAGAAGAAGTCGCGATGAGGACGCCGTAAAAACAAGTGGGGGAGGGTGTCACGACCCAGGGATTGTGCTACGCACCAAGCACGCAATGCTTGTGAGAATCGGCCAAGACAGCCTCACTTGGCCAACCAACGAGTTGATGGGTGAGCAATTGGGCAAAATTGGTGACCGGATGGCACCAATAACCCTCGGCTGGGCAGAAATGGGCGAAGCCCAGTGCCAACTAGAGAAAAGGCACGCAAGGCTGGCATGATAGGCCAACCAACGGGCACACTGAGCGCGGTAGCGTGCCAACGCGTAGCCCGTCTGCATGCAGCAAGGAAAATTGGCGAGAATCCTCGCCAATGCGCAGGCCAACTGCGCAAGACCAGCGAAATTGGCGAGAAGCCTCGCCAATGACGGGCAAGTGCGCGATAGGAGCGCACAAGGGTGCGTAAGGCACTGCCAGTGCCCAGCAGGCCGGGCAAGGCCAGCGCGCGCGAGAAACTCCCAGCAAGCATTGGAAACATCCAGTGGACGCCAGAAGCTTCTACCAGCTCTTGGTAGCAGGCCTGGTAGGCTAATTTGCGGCAAAATTGGCTAGAGCTCTCCGAAAAGTTTCGCAAGCTTGTGCTAACATGCCCAACCAACCTTGAAGCTTCTAGAGACTTCTTGAGCTGCATCTCTAAGAAGCTCCATTGTACATGATAGCCTAGAATAGTATAGAAAATTCTAGAGAATTAATTATAGCCACACACTTGGGAGGCCAACAAGTATAAATAGGCCATCCCCCTCATTTGTAACATATATACTAGTTGGTTGAAAACTTGAAGCTCTCTCTACTCAACCTTTGTAAAGCTTCCCTTGTCAATACAATTAAGCATTCCCTAACCTCCTTTTGCTTTCGAATCTCTTCATACACACAACAACAATTCTTCTCGTAACATTGGCCTCATCTATTATAATGATTGAGATAAGATGAGCTAGAATTGGTGGCTGATAGCTGGAGGCATACTTATCACCTCGTTGTAACTAGTTAGATCAGTGCTGCTGAGATGGCTGTGACCCTATTATTGGATTAAGAGATAATATTAGATTCAGAAAATTAGGATAGGGGATGGGCTCCTTATATTAGGGTTTAGCATGGCACTGTGAACTGCATTTCATTATTGTTTGTTTGATTTACTTGTCTCTATGACACAATGTACTAACATGAGCATTAGTTATCTGTATATAAGACATCAAGTTTATATATTGGTTAATCTCATTCATTAAATCTAATACTCATTCCTATTCAAATTATTTTCCCGGTCATGGATGAGCTCATGAAGAAATCCTTAAATGAGTTATTCCATCTTTATTCTTCAACAGTAATATGTATTTTATTAAATTTAATTATGTATTAGATTTTACATTATTTTGTAATATTATTCTAGAACTTCGCAATGCTATCTCTATTATCTACAATTTAATTTAATCGTCTTTTGTAAATTTCTTTTTAGTTGTTGAGTGCCTAATTAAGCATAATATTATTTCAATTTGATATTTAAAATAGTTGATATATTAAATTATAATGCATTGAATGGATGATGGAACAAATATGCTACTCATAATTCTGTTTTGGGATGAAAATAATGATTAATTTGATGGTTTGTCATTTTGTAAGTTATTAGACTTATTACGGGCACTGATAACCACATGTATGACTCTTATCCAAGTACCAATCATATGCTATTAGGTTCGAGTCATGACAATAATAATTTTTTATTTGTAAATTTTCTTTTCTCCATATATTTTAATGAGTAAAAAAAAATTTTATTTTCATTCATATCCAAACAAAAGAGAAAAAAATAAAGAAAGTTATTTTTCCTCTTTATTTTCTTTCCTCCTCAAGAAATTTTCTAAATATAGGGTAAGTCTTTTGGTTGTCCATTTGATTTCATTTGCAGTGAAAAGGAGGAAATTTTTCTTTTTGTTGAAAGCTTCATTTTGGACACGGGGTGTTTTAAAAAGGACAATAGATTTAAATTAAAAAAAAACAGGTAATTTAATCCATTATTATTTGATTACTCCGACTCATCAACAAAAAATTGTTTAAATCAAATTAATTATTCCATCTATCTCATTTTGTTTAGATATATTTTTTTATAAAACATTTAAGTGCATTAAATAATATGCTATTTTTTTTATATCCTTTATTAAATACAATTAAATTTTATTTTCTTAAAAAATTGAATTAATATCTAAGAAAAAATAGGTATAAAAGATAAAAAATTGTTAAAAATAGAAATTAGACATACTTTTTGAGACATTTTAAAAAGAAAATTATCCTAAATAAAACGAGATGGAAGGAATATTTTTATATTATCTCCTTCTCATTTTAATAGTATCATTTGATTTTTCACATAGATTAAAAAATTATGATTAATATAGTGGAAATAATTAATTTTATTAATTCATTTTCTATTTTACTCTTCAATTTCTTCCTATTTCTATATTTAATACAATTTATTGATAAAAATCACACTAAATAAGGATACATTAATAAATTACTTATTTGATTTTATTTTTAATAAGAAAAATATACTATAATTTGAAACTTTCAAAACAAATTCAAAACTCCTAAAATGGAACGGAGGAGTAAATATATTTTCACAGTAAAAGTGAACTTGGCATATATGCATCACATTGAGTGGACATTGCACTCTTTAAGTATTTTCTCACAAGTTGTTAGATATGACCGGTTTAATCGAATCGTAAGTTTCGATTTAAAATCGATGATTATGATTGAATAAAATATTCAAACTAAAACCATAATTGATTTTTACTGTTTCAGTTTAGAATTGATTAATTTTGATTTTAGTTTATATTTGAAATCAATTTCTTTATTATGATTTAAGTCTAATTTTAAACCGATTATTTTATTATATTAATTTTGATTAAAAAATTAATATAAAATAATAGAATAATTTAAAATAAAATTTTAATATAATAAAATTTATTAAAATACAATTGTATATTAAAAAACGGCTAACACTTAATTTTTACATTAATTTATTAAAATATAATTATATAACCGGTTTAATTGAATTGTTGATTTTTATTTGAAACTGCCAATTTTAATTTTTGGTCTGATTTTTAATAGAAACAAAAACAAAAACCAAATTTCTCATGTTTTAATTACAAACCGAAATTATAATCAAAAAATAATTTTAATTTTATTCAATTAGTTTCAATTCGGTTTAACGATCTCGATTTGGTTTTGTTGGCCTCTCTAAGTGGTGTCGAGTTGATTGCTATTTTGAGTAGTACAAAATATAAATAAATTTTTTGTCTGAAAAAATGCCTTACTCCAAATCTTTTAATAAAAAAAGGGAAAAATAAAGGATTTTAAAACAACGGGCCTGACGAATGGTAGCTGTTATGATTAATGTGGCCAGTGGATAAAGTTCAAACTGAGACTGATAGAACAAATCCCAATTGAGACTCTGATGGGTACTTTACTTTCAACTACCAACTTAACATTAATTTTCAAAATAATGAATTGGAGTAAATTTGATCGGATTCAAAACTAATCATATCAAAGGCCATTTGAAAAAGGTTACAAAAATATTATGTTAAAATATTAAGAGCACTATACATTATAAAAAATATTAAATAATTAATATAAAAATAAATTTTCAATCTTAATAAATTAGTTTATAAAATTAATTCACTTAAATTTGATATGGTATCAGAGTAAGTTGATTTTATTTATCTAATTACCTTACTAGTTTATCCTGTTTATCCAATTTACCCTAATTATCTTTATAATTGATCCGATTTACTTGATTACCCGATTAACTTGTCAGTTGGTCTGGTTTATTAAATTATTAAATTATCTTGCCGGATGATTTGATTCTAATTATTTCAAGTGATAAATTTGAATATTTTATTGTGACTTGAGATAGAGTGTTAAGAGTATCTCATATTTATTAAATATAAAAATGAATTCTCTAACTTTAGCAAACTAATTTTTAAAATTAATTGTTCTAAATTTATATTAAAAATTTAACATAAAAAAATCAAATCGCATATTTAAATATGATCTAATGATAAATATATGTGGAATGTGAACAATATTCAAATTTAAATTTTTTAAATGTTAAAATAAATAAATAATCAAATTGAATGTAGTTAAATAGATTATTTCTTAAGCAATTAAATTTGTACCATTCAATTTTCAAAACTTACAGCAGAGGAAGTTTTCCATTCTTTTTTCCTAGGTCTAGTACGCCCAATCTTGGCATTTTCTCATTCATTTGAATCGGCTATGCCAATATATATATATATATACACATTTTCTTTTGTTGTAACTATGTTTATGAATAGCCAAGGAAAAATATTTAATTATTTTGAAATTTATAACTTAAAAGAAATTGGAAAAAAGTGTGGGTCCAATTTAAACCGCACATGAATGAGATCAAATTCAACGCCATGACGTGTTCTTTTTTTTTTTTGGAAAAAAAAAAAAATTATATGCTATGAAGTGAAGGCTGGCTGAAGCAACCTGCAGGAGAGGGAACAGGGAACTTGACAGTTGATACTATATTTAATCTATAAATGAACAGTAAAGTCTCTGAATAAATTGTCGGCAGTCGTCATGTATAACATGTAAATCTTCCTCTCCAATGACAATCGAGTTTTGACTTTGCTATTAATAAATTATTATATCGGACCCACTTATATAATAACACCTTCAAAGCTTAGGTAGTTTTGAAAATGTTAACCCCAAAAATTGACTTATTAAAATTGAAAAATTCAATTACTTATTAGTTTATTTAATATATTATTTTTAATTTATGTGAGATTTATATTTTAGCATTGCCTCTCAAGACATAATTGAATCAAGATAATTTTTTATTAAACCCTTTGGTTAATACAAATGAAAGGCCAATATGGATGAAAAATTCAAAGTCTATCATTAGATGAAAGACAATTAAAAAAAAATACACCATGAGCAATAATTGAAATCAAACTTAATTGGAAACATAACAAAAATTAAAAAATAAATTGAAATTTCAGTTCGAATTATGATAGAATATGAGTAGGTGTATAGACAATTCCCATTAAGATATAAATCCCATGTAGATTAAATATAAGATGTTGAATAAACTTATATATAATTGAATATTACAACTTTAACAAGTTAACTTTTAAATTTAATTTTTCCAAATTTATATCTTATTGGGATTCCAATTTCTCTTTTAATTTTCAATATGTTCCAACTCCATTGAGAGTTTCTTTTAAATTAGCAATTTTTGCCCTGCGATGCTTTCTTTCAATAGGAGTTTAATTTCTCTTTCAATTTTTGATCTATTCCAAATTTAGTTTGATTTTAACTTTTAATTTCGTTGAGCCTTTTTTTTCAATTGTCTTTTATAATTCTTGTCTCATATGATAGTGAGACAAGCATTGCAAGTGTCATGAGCTTTTAAATTCATTTTTTCGTCGTATTGGACTTTTAATTGTATTGACCCAATTTTCATCATAAATTTTGTAAGTATCAATTGGGTTTAATAAAAAATTATCTTAACCCTATTGTCACTTTAGAGAAGGTTAAGATATAAATTTTATAGATTAAATATAAGATGCTGAATAAATTTATATAAAATTAGACTCTCTAATTTTAACAAGTTAGTTTTTAAAGTCGATTTTCTCAAATCTATATTAAAAAATTTAATATTTTTTATTATTAAAATAATATTGAGATTTTCTTTATTATTATTAAATATTTAGATTGCCTTTATTATTATTAAAACAATCTTTATTATTATTAAAACAATATTAAAATCATCTTTTTTTTTTTGAGCAATAAGACGGAAATTGAACCGGAGCAATAAGATATGGGAGAGGCATCCTATGTGATAGGAATTGAAATTTTCCGTGAAAAATTACAAAGATTGTTAGGATTGTCTCAAAAAGCTTATATCAAAAGAATTTTAGAGTGATTTAATGAACAAATGTTCAGCAGGAATAGTTCCTATCCAAAAAAAGGGACAAATTTAGTCTCATGCAATGTCTAAAGAATGATGTAGAATGAAAGAAAATGGAGTCAATTCCTTATGCTTCAGTTGTGGGCAGTATAATGTATCTGCAAACCTGTACAAGACTGGATATCAGTTTCGCAGTTGGAATGTTGGGCAGATATCAAAGTAATCCAGGAATTGCCCATTAGAAAGCTGCAAAGAAAGTTTTGAGGTACCTACAAGGAACAAAGAACTATATGCTCATGTATACAAAGTCTGATCGTTTAGAGGTGATTGGATACTCGGATTCAGATTTTGCTGGATGTCTTGATAGCAGAAAATCTACATTTGGTTATCTGTTTCTTTTAGCAAATGGAGCAATATCATGGAAAAGTGCTAAACAGTCTATCATTACTTCATCCACTATGGAAGCAGAGTTTGTGGCATGTTTTGAAGCCACAGTTCATGCTTTATGGTTGTGAAATTTTATTTCAGGACTTGGGGTTGTCAACACTATTACCAAGCTGCTGAAAATTTATTGTGATAATTCTGATGCAGTATTTTTCTCCAAAAACAACAAATATTCAAAAGGTGTCAAACATATGAAATTGAAGTATTTTGCCGTTAAGGAGGAAGTTCAGAAACAAAGAGTGTCTATTGAACATATTACTACTGATATGATGATTGCAGATCCGTTAACTAAGGGTTTACAGCCAAAGACATTTAAGGAACATGTACATAGAATGGGTCTTGGTTGTAACCTTGAATCATAGAAATGTTGACATTAACACTCTGAGCTTAATTATGTGTTTCTGATACTGCATTAATGATTTTCTATTACATAATGGTGTACACATTCATATTAATATTTTAACAGGAATGTCTTTAAGACATAATAATGAAATTTATTTATATCGTTAATTATGGACTTAGTATGGTGGGTAGAAAATATTGTAGTATATGAAATGAAGTACGTTGCATAAATAATGTACAACTGCCATAACTCGCATTTATTATTTCATCATATTAAGTCACTTATGTTGAACTTACAGGATTAATTTTTGTGCACTTAAAGTTTTGCTATTTAATTTTATGATTATCTTATGATTAGGCCAAGTGGGAGAATGTTAGAATGTGGCCTAATATTGGACTATCCATAAAGCCCAAATAATAATTAAATAGCTAATTAATCTTGATCGTTCATTTGGTTATGTGATGGACGTACCAGATTAAATTGTAATAATTATAAATTGGTCCTCTCTCTACCCATTAGGGTCTACACACATATACAAATATTAACCAAATAGTTATTCCATCAATTAAGCCGTCGTAAATAAAAGTGAAACACCTGGAATTTTCATTTATTTTATAAAATTCTATTTTCGTACGGAAACGTATTATTTTATTATTTTCCTCATTAAACTAAGAATTCAATTTATATTTTATTAAATTATAAATATTCATACTATTTGAAAATGTATTATTAATGGTAATTTTATTACAATATTATATATGTATATTATTATGAAAATGTTAATGTGGATTTTTTGGAGGAATTGTATTTTGAGTATTAATAAAGGTATTAATTAATACTGTAAGTTTAATTATAATATTTTATCAAAAGTTTAGATTTCCATTATAATTACTATTATTATCATTAATAATATTATTGATATATATATATACGTGAGTATATGTTGTAAATTATTATTATTATTATTATTATTGTTGTTGTTGTTGTTGTTGTTGTTATTGTTGTTGTTAATATTATCATTTTATTATTATGATTATTATTAGTATTATTATTACTATTGTTATTATTATTATTTTGATTAATTTGTATATATATATGTGTAGTATTATATTTATATTATATATGTATATTAGTATATATATATATGGGTATTAAGAAAAAAAAAAGAAGAAAAAGAAGGGAGAAGAAAAGAAAAATGGAATGTGGGAATAAAGGCTGGCCACGTGAGGAAAAAGGAAAGAAGAAGAAACAAGAGAGAGAGGAAGGGAGGCAGAGATGAGAGCGGAGAGAGAGGAGAGAGAGCTGGGGTGGAGTGCACCACCACCTGTCCGGCGGTGGGTTGCACCGCTACCCCCTATGGCCAGCCCACCGTCCGGCAACCCCAGGGGAGGTGGTGGATCGTCGATCGGCCGACGAAGGGCGGAGAAATCGCGCGAAGAAGGAGTCCGGCCACCATAACTTTAATTTGAGTTTTTAGCCGATTCTGGCAGCCAAATCGAGCATGGTCGGTCCCGTTCAACTCCTGAGGATGAGAGCTTCAATTTGGTACCTGCCTTGCCCCCTGATGATCACCGGAGGAGGAGATCAGAAAACACAATCTGAACCTTTGGAGGCGTTTTTTGGTGGCTGGAGGGCAAGTGACGGCGAGTGGTGACCATTTTCGTGATCCTGGAGCCGAGGTGAACCTGCTGGTGTGAAGGTCCCCCAGATCAGCCACCAGCAGTGGCGGCGTGTGGGGAGGTGCAACGGTTCCATTTCTACGTTACGGCGTGATTCTTGGCATCCGTATGATCGAAATTTGTGAAGATTAATCTGAAACTCTTGTATTTCTGTTATTAAATAAGTTATTCTATGTTTAGCAGCCTTTATTAATTGTTAAGTTATCGAGTCTGTCTTTAGGTTCAGTATGGTTCTGTTGAGACCTCAATCAGAATCTCAGTAATTTTTAAATTGTGTCTAGTTAAGTTTGATTCTTATCTTGAGAATGTCCATTATTGCGAGGTGTCGATATCTGGCATTTTTTGGTTTTAAAGGCTGCATTTCCGAGGTAACGTTAGTTAGGTGAGTGATACTCCCTAAAGTATTATCCTGTTTCCATATGCATCTGCATTTCTATGTGTGTGTGTGTATTATGCACTACTATTGCATATAAGCATATAATATTTGATTATGAATAATGAACTGATATTCTGTATTATGTGCTATATTGTGGTTGTGATTGACGGATGGAGGTCGGAGGATATAGTACCACTTAGGAACTTTTGAGATGAATATGGTTATGGATACTATTATGATTATGATTCTGTTGAGATTTAGAAGATGAGCTATGACTGATGGTTGCTGGCCGGGCCTGCTCATCGCAAGGCCGATATCAGTCGGGTCAGGGCTGTGTAGTACAGACTAGTGACAGCCAGGCTCTTTAGATATAAGAGACAGATTATTAGATTCAAAGAGCCAGTATGAGGGGATCGGCTCCCTTTATTGGGTTTTAGTGTGGTACTGTGGACCGTATTTCATCCTTATTTGTTTGTATGATTTGTTTGTCTCTATGACATAGTGCATAGCATGTGCATTAGAATTCCATCTCAAGGATACCAGTTTAATATATTAGCTGGTATCATTCACTTAGTCGGACGCTCATTCCTAATCATCTTGTGGTTTTCAGGTCAGGGAATAAGTTTGTGAAGAATTTGTAACTGAGGAAACTGCTAATTTCCATTCGACAGTAGTTTGTATCTTTGTGTATTAAGAATTATATATAATAGAGGTGTATTTATAATTATAACTCTAGAACTCTGCAATGTTACACTTTGTACTTGTACATTGTTATCATTCAGTTATGTATTTTAAAGAGTTGTAGTTTATTGTTAAGCAAAACCTTTTTGTAATTTACTGCATCTATGAGATAAGCAAGTTTGGGCCGATTTGATATTTGTTTTATGTTGGTATTCTTTTGGATCTGCTTAACTTATTTGGGCCCATAGCCCTTTTCGTTTTGGTCTTTCAGTTGTGTGCTTTTGTTAGGCTTACTACAGGCACTGGTAGCCATGTGCATTTCCCGTGTCCTAGTGCCGGTCACGTGCCTTGGGTTTGAGGCGTGACAAAAAGGGTTAAGAGAGAGAAATTAATTTATTATTAAAATTTGCATCATGTCAATCACATTAAATTTTTCAGATATGTGTTTTAATTTTGATTGTGAGAATTATATGTTCAAGATCCTTAATCAATTAATTATTGGGATTAATTAATTATTTTCCATAAAGTTTTACAGCAACAACACCCAACTCACCTACCTCTAAATCATCCTCATCTTCTAAACCAAATGTTGTCATCTCCTCTACCAACAACAATTCTTCTCATAACATTGGCCTCATTTATTATGATGATTGAGATAAGATGAGCTAGAATTGGTGGCTGATAGCTGGAGGCATGCATATCACATTGTTGCGACTAGTCGGGTCAACGCTGTTGGGACGGCTATGACCCTATTATTGGATTAAGAGACAATATTAGATGCAGATAATTATAATAGGGGATGGGCTCCCTATATTAAAGTTTAGCATGACACTGTGAAACTGCATTTCATCATTGTTTGTTTGATTTACTTGTCTTTATGACACAATGTACTAACATGAGCATTAGTTATCTGTATATAAGACATCAAGTTAATATATTGGTTAATCTCATTCATTAAATCAAATACTCATTCGTATTCAAATTATTTTCCAGGTCATGGATGAGCTCATGAAGAAATCCTTAAATGAGTTATTCCATCTTTATTCTTCAGCAGTAATATGTATTTTATTAGATTTAGCTATGTATTAGATTTTACATTATTTTGTAATATTATTCTAGAACTCCGCAATAATATCTCTATTATCTGCAATTTAATTTAATCGTCTTTTGTAAATTTCTTTTTAGTTGTTGAGTACCTAGTTAAGTTGATATTTAAAATATTTGATATATTAAACTATAATGCATTGAATGGATGATAAAACAAATATGCTGCTCATAATTATGTTTTGGGATGAAAATAATGATTGCTTTGATGGTTTGTTATTTTGTAAGTTATTAGACTTACTACGGACACTGATAGCCACATACATCACTCTTATCTAAGTACCGGTCATATGCCATTAGATTCGAGTCATGACAATAATAATTTTTTATTTGTAAATTTTCTTTCTCCATATATTTTAATGAGTAAAAAATAATTTTATTTTTATTCATATCCAAACAAAATAAAAAAAAAAAAAAGAAAGTTATTTTTCGTCTTTATTTTCTGACCTCCTCAAGAAATTTTCTAAATATAGGGTAAGTCTTTTGGCTGTCCATTTGATTTCATGTGCAGAGAAAAGGAGTAAATTTTTCTTTTTGTTGAAAGCTTCATTTTGGACACTGGGTGTTTTAAAAAGGACAATAGATTTAAAAAAAAAAAAAAAAAGGTAATTTAATCCATTATTATTTGATTACTCCGACTCATCAACAAAAAATTATTTAAATCAAATTAATTATTTCATCTATCTCATTTTGTTTGGATATATTTTTTTATAAAAAATTTAAGTACATTAAATAATATACTTTTTTTTATACCTTTTATTAAATACAATTAAATTTTATTTTCTTAAAAAATTGAATTAATATCTAAGGAAAAATAGTATAAAAAGTAAAAAATTGTTAAAAAAAGAAATGAGACATACTTTTTAAAACATCTTAAAAAGAAAAATATCATAAATAAAATGAGACGGAATGAATAATTTTATATTATTTCCGTCTCATTTTAATAGTATCATTTGATTTTTCACATAGATTAAAAAATTATAATTAATATAGTAGAAATAATTAATTTTATTAATTCATTTTCTATTTTACTCTTCAATTTCTTCCTATTTCTATATTTAATACAATTTATTGATAAAAATCACACTAAATAAGGATATATTAATAAATTACTTATTTGATTTTATTTTTAATAAGAAAAATATACTATAATTTGAAACTTTCTAAACAAATTCAAAACTCCTAAAATGGAACGGAGGAGTAAATATCTTTTCACAGTAAAAGTGAACTTGGCATATATGCATCACATTAAGTGGACATTGCACCCTTTCAGTATTTCTTCACAAGTGATCAGATATGGCCGATTTAATTGAACCGTCAATTTCAATTTAAAATTAACGATTATGATTGAATAAAATATTCAAACTGAAACTATAATTGATTTTTATTGTTTCATTTTAGAACCGATTAGTTTTGATTTTAGTTTCTATTTGAAACCAATTTCTTTATTATGATTTAAGTCTAATTTTAAATCGATTACTTTATTACATTAATTTTAATTAAAAAATTAATATAACATAATAGAAAATTTTAAAATAAAATTTTAATACAATAAAATTTATTAAAATACAATTATATGTTAAAAAACGACTAACACTTAATTTTTATATTAATTTATTAAAATATAATTATATAACCGGTTTAATCGAATTGTTGATTTTTGTTTGAAACTACCAATTTTAATTTTTGGTCTGATTTTTAATAGAAACAAAAACAAAAATCAAACTTCTCATATTTTAATTAAAAATCGAAATTATAACCAAAAAATAATTTTAATTTTAATTTTATTTAGTTAGTTTTAATTCGGTTTAAGGATCTCGATTTGGTTTTGTTGGCCTCTGCAAGTGGTGTCGAGTTGATGGCTATTTTGTGTAGTACAAAAATATAAATAAATTTTTTGTCTAAAAAAATGCCTCGCTCCAAATCTTTTAATAAAGAAAAGGGAAAAATAAAGGATTTTAAAACAGCGGGCCTGACGAATGGTAGCTGTTGTGATTAATGTGGCCAGTTGATAAAGTTCAAACTGAAACTGATAGAACAAATCCCAATGGAGATTCTGATGGGTACTTTACTTTCAACTACCAACTTAACATTAATTTTCAAAATAATGAATTGGAGTAAATTTGATCGGATTCAAAACTAATCATATCAAAGGCCATTTGAAAAAGGTTACAAAAATATTATGTTAAAATATTAAGAGTACTATTCATTATAAAAAATATTAAATAATTAATATAAAAAAAAAAATTTTAATTTTAATAAATTAACTTATAAAATTGATTTTCTTAAATTTATATTAAAAATTTGATATGGTATCAAAGTAAATTGATCTTATTTATCTAATTATCTTACCGATTTATCCTGTTTATCCAATTTACCTTAATTATCTTGCTAATTGATCCGATTTATTTGATTATCCGATTATCTTGTCAATTGGTCTGATTTATTAAATTAGTATATTATCTTGCTGGATGATTTGGTTCTAATTGTTTCAAGTGATAAATTTAAAAATTTTATTTTCACTTGAGATAGAGTGTTAAGAGTATCTCATATTTATTGAATATAAAAATGAACTCTTTAATTTTAGCAAACTAACTTTTAAAATTAATTGTTCCAAATTTATTTTAAAAATTTAACATAAAAAAATCAAATCACACATTTAAATATGATCTAATGATAAATATATGTGGGATGTGAACAATATTTAAATTTAAATTTTTTAAATATTAAAATAAATAAATATTCAAATTGAATGTAGTTAAATGGATTATTTCTTAAGCAATTAAATTGGGACTATTCAATTTTCAAAACTTACAGCAGAGGAAGTTTTCCATTCTTTTTTCCTAGGTCTAGTAAGCCCAACTATGTTTATGAATAGCCAAGGAAAAATATTTAATTATTTTGAAATTTATAACTTAAAAGAAATTGGAAAAAAGTGTAGGTCCAATTTTAATAGCATATGAATAAGATCAAATTCAACGCCATGACGTGTTTTTTTTTTTTTTTTGGAAAAAAAAAAATTATATGCTATGAAGTGAAGGCTGGCTGAAAGCAACCTGCAGGAGAGGGAACTTGACAGTTGATACCATATTTAATCTCTAAATGAACAGTAAATCCTCCTCTCCAATGAAAATGGAGTTTTGACTTTGCTATAAATAAATTCTTATATCGGACCCACTTATATAACAACACCTTCAAAGCTTATATAGTTTTGAAAATGTTAATATCGAAAACTGACTTATTAAAGTTGAAAAATCTAATTATATATTAATTTATGTAATATATTATATTTAATTTATGTGAAATTTATATTTTAGCACTGCTTTTGAAGACATAATTGAATCAAGACAATTTTTATTAAGTCCTCTAGTTAATACAAATGAAAGGCTAACTTGGATGAAAAATTTAAAGTTTATCATTGATGAAAGACAATTAAAAAAAATACACCATAATCAATAATTGAAATCAAACTTAATTGGAAACATAATAAAAATTAAAAAATAAATTGAAATTTCAATTCGAATTATGATAGAATATGAGTAGATGTATAGACAATTCCTATTAAGACATAAATCACATGTAGATTAAATATAACATGTTGCATAGACTTATATATAATTGAATATTACAATCTTAATAAGTTAACTTTTAATTTTGATTTTTTCAAATTTATATCTTATTAGGATTCCAATTTCTCTTTTAATTTTCAATATGTTCCAACTCCATTGAGGGTTTCTTGTAATTAACATTTTTTGCCCTGTGATGCTTTCTTTCAATAGGAGTTTAATTTCTCTTTCAATTTTTGATCTGTTCCAAATTTAGTTTGATTTTAACTTTTAATTTCGTTGAGCGTTTTTTTTTTTTCAATTGTCTTTTATAATTCTTGTCTTGTATGATAGTGAGATAAGCATTGCAAGTGTCATGAGCTTTTAAATTCATTTTTTCGCCGAATTGGACTTTTAATTATATTGACCCAATTTCCATCATAAATTTTGTAAGTATCAATTGGACTTAATAAAAAATTATCTTAACTCTGTTGTCACTTGAGAGAAGGTTAAAATATAAATTTTATAGATTAAATATAAGATGCTGAATAAACTTATATAAAATTATACTCTCAAATTTTAATAAGTTAGTTTTTAAAGTTGATTTTCTCAAATCTATATTAAAAAAATTTAATATTTTAGTTTTTAAAGTTGCTTTTCTTAAATCTATATTAAAAAGTTTAATATTTTTTATTATTAAAATAATATTGAGATTGTCTTTATTATTATTAAAACAATCTTTATTATTATTATTAAAATAATATTAAAATCATCTTTTTCTTTTTAGCAATAAGACGGGAATTGAACTTTATTTAAGTCATATATATACTTATTATTAGACTATATATTAATGTGTATACTAAAACAAACTTTATTATTATTAAAATAATGTTCAAGTAAAAATTTGTTAGTTATTAAATTCACTAATCTAATAAGAATAAAAATAAATTTAAAATATTAATTATATTAAGAGTTCGAAATAAAGTGTCATTCTTATAAGTAATATAAAATTAAAAATGTAAAAATGTATTTTATCTCACTTCAAAATGTATTGATGCATTAAAAAAGTTATTTTTATTGACCCCTCCACTTTTTAATATATATCAAATCGGCCATTACGATACTTTTTGGTTAATTTAAACACATAAAGTTTCTTATAAATGCCATTTAAATCCTCTTTTCACAAAACTGGCGCCTGTGTTACACTTATCTAGAAACTCAAGTGAATTAAATAAAGTATTATATTTTAATATAATTACATAGTAAAATATGAGAAATAATAAAATAATTATTTATATATATTAGATGTTCAGTAAGATGGGAGGACAAAATAATAATTATTTTATAAAATAACTGTAGGAATGTTTATTTTCCTTCTAATGAATAAACAACCAGATTTTCCACAGACAACATAATTTTTCAGAGATATTTCCTTCTTCCTTTATGTGGGCGTCTTCTCTTCAACAATTGGAAAGCATCACGTCATCAATTTCCAATCCTCAAATTTAAATTGTTTTACTTTTGTGTTTGGATGCCGAGAAAATATATAGAATAGAAAACACAGGTCTCTTTATCAATCACTATTTTTAAAATCATAATATCATTTAAAAAAATTAGAAATACGTAACTAATTATAGCAAAATTCCAAATAGAAAATCGCAATTTCTATATTTGTTTTAACCAAAAATTCTGGATCTCATATAAAAACAACAAAATCGCATTGTCTTCTTCACGATAGGGACTGCAAGAGACTCGGCGGGTAGCTCACTCGAGCAAAGAGTGATTGAAGCCAAAAATAGATCGAGGGCAGGTATAATTAGATCTCATACTCTATCAAACTCCCAACTCTTTTGAGGGAGGAAAGCCCATTTTAAAGTTGGACAAAGTACAATTGAAATTGATTATAAATTTTAAATAAAAATTTCCAATGCCTTTTAATAATTTAAATTAATGTGATATATTTTCCTTACTTCTCCACTCTTTATTATTTAAATTTAATTATTGTCAGATATTTCATCTTTCCCTTGCATTAAATAATGTTGTTAGATAATTCAATCAAACTAATAAGTTTAGTGAATATAACAAATAAATTCAATGTCCATATAGGGATGGTAATGGAACGGAGAATCTCCGTTCTCCACAGAGATTTACTCTGAATAGGATGAAGATTTTTTCATTTTTATCCCTATTAAGACGGGGATAAGAGATTTTTTTTTTCATTACTAGGGGCAAATCGGGGATGGGAAGTGTATTCCTAACTTCACAAAAATCTCCACCCCAATCTCCATGGAGATTCAATATTACGTTTATATAATTATTCTTAATATATATATATATATATATATATATATATAAGTTTTAATTTAAAGGTATTGGAATTAGTTTAAACATAATTAAATTCTAAATTCTAAATTTTTATACATTATATTTTACTATCTAAAAATATATAAAATTAAAAAAATAAAATAAAATAAAATTTTTAAATAGAAAATACAAATTTCCATATAAATGACAAGAAAAACTAAAATAGTTTTTATAGGTGAGATAGGGATAAAAATGGAGATTTTCTCTTAAAACTGTCCTAGGGATAGGGGACGGTACTTGCCCATTGCCATTCCTTTGTCCGTATTTCACTTTCTCTAATTTACTGTCACATCAATGAAGTGAATATAACATTATTTAGCAGCACATTGCGCCCGGGAGTTTATAATAAGATAAATTATAGGTTTGACCTAATTAAAAGAAAATTGTTAAATTAATTAAATAGCCCACTAGTTATTTCATCAATAAATTAATCTCCTTCATCAGTTTTTTTCCGTTAAAAACTTACAAAAATATGAAGATATTCGTTATTTTCTGTAAATTTTCCATCCCACCATGAAAATAAAATTTAAAAGAAAATACATATATTAAAAAAAGCAAAGAAAATGAAAAAACAAAATCACCAGATGAACAAAGACCATGAATTGCAGCAGTGGCAGTAGAAAAGGATTGGACAAACGAGGGAGCAAGAACTATTGGAACTTGTTGGTAAGCATCGCTGCTCGACGATGCGGGAGTCATTGTTGGCAAGCAATTAACGATTGTTGCGGATTGTTATGGTCCTCGTTTGTGGAAAGCGGCATCGATCTGGACTTGCAGAGATCAAAGTGGCACTGGAGAAAGACATTGTGCAACAAGACTGTTGTGGAACTCGGTCTGTGGTGATCCGATCGACGAGATTGTGGTGGTTGGTAATAATTGATAAGAAAAAGAGGAAGGATTAGTTTAGGTATTAATATTTTATTTTTTTTAACGAAATCTATAAAAAAAAAATTAAATGAAATGATTAGCTTATTAATTGAAAAATTATGATCTATTTAATTAATTTAGAAAAAAAATCATGGATAAAATAGTAATTTATCCCTCGTAATACTTTGCTCAATGTTATGTTGTAATTTTTAAATGGTGGGCATGGAACTTTTTTTAAGATTAAATGAAATACTATTTTTTTCATTTTTTTTCATATTAAAATAATGGAGTTCTTGAAAAGTTCAAGTTTTGCACTTCTCTGATTCAAATTAAAAAAGAGAGAAAATTATTTTTAACTCATAAAATCTATAGATCCTTAAAAAATTACCATAAATATATTTTAGTTCACACTTTATTGTACTATTATTTTATTGTAAAACACTTTAATTTCTTAAATTTATATTTCTCATTTAAATTTAAAACTCTAATAGCTTATTTCATTCACATAGGAATTGAAATTGAAATGAAAATGGATGTCTAAAATTTTGAAATCCTATCTAAACTTTATTTTATAAATAATTAAATATATTTTATTAATTAAATTAATAATTATATTTAAAAATATATATCATATTGATAGAAGTTGGAATTATTCAAATATAAAAATTATAAATCAAAGAAAAAATGAAATTTTATTCTAAAAATTGCATTTCATTCTCAATATTAGAGTGAACAAAACATGCTGTAAAAGTTTTGATTTTAAAATAATAAAAATTAAAGTCTTAATTGTATATGCCTCATGGTAATATAATACTTTCCACTTAAAAAGTTTTAGATGGTGGATATATCAAATATGCATGATTGGTTCTTCCCATAAACTTTTGAATTAACATGAATTTAGTTTAATGATGATCAGGCTCGATCAATATGAAAAAGGAATGGGCCGGATCTTCTCTTCTTGCGCCTGAGTCTGATGCCTGCGAAGGAGAAGAAAAAGGATCAGGGAGGAGCCAGGCCTTTTGCCTGGCTTTAACCCTCCGATGATCAAGTTAGTCCTTTTTTCAGAGTATTTTTGTGAAAGAAAAGGGATGAGAGAATGCAGAGTTTCAACTACCTGTGCTTAGACTTTTCTTTCCCTTTTGTATGATTTCTGGGTTAGGTGCGTCTGACACATTTCTTTTGAGGAAGGACATCCTCTGTCATTCGACCATGTTGGTTGGTGAAAGTTGGTAGCAGGCGCATGTCCCCTGTCCCATCCCTAGGGATGTCTGGTAATGGGGGTGTCAGGGCATGGTGCAGATTGTCTAAGTACTGATCCTCCTGCTAGCTGACTGGACATGTCATCAGAGGGCTTCGGCCCTTACTTGCTCAGCAAGTCATCTAGCTAGCGAAGGAGGGGAGTAGCATCTAGTCCGAAGGCCTTTGGACTTGGATCGTTCGAGGGTCCGGCCAATGGGCCCTGTTTCCTTTTATCATAGTCTCTGAAAGCTTTGCAATGGGCCTGGGCTACAGGAGGGTTCAAGCCTCTCTTGAGAGTCACTTTCATCCCTCATCAGGGCCCCCCCTGTTTTATTAAGGAGAGAGCAAAGGGTTGAACCTTAGTAAAACAGCTTCGCATCCTTGTAGCCTTATCTTCTGAGGTCTTTTGATCGAAGAGAACTGCTTCCGCTTTGAATGGCGAAGAGGTCCTTTCATTTCCTTATCTTAGGAGAGGCTTTCATTTTGCTGGGGGGCTTCGTCCAATCTAGGCATTCACTTTATCTTCTCGAAGGATAGCCTTCGTTTGATCGAAAGGATCAGAGGCGCTAGGAACCGTCAGCATTCTAGACAGTCTTCGTAGGGTAGATGGAAGGTCACACAGCCATTGAATGCATGCACAACTGACAAGGATAAGCATTGAATGCCAAAACGCGCATTGAATGCACGTCTCCTCGTTCTCCCCATTCTTCCACGTGTCGCAGCAGACGGTTAAGTTTTTCATGGATTTTAAATTTTGAACGTCCATTTAATGCCCCCACTTATTGCTGTGGTGGTTACCGAGGACGCTCTCAGTATATATATTCATTTGCCTTCCCATATCCAGAACTTCTTGCTCATTCTCTCGAATCTCCTATTTTTCGTAGTTTTCCCATATCTGTTCTTTGGCATTTGCTTCCCTTTCTTCTTTCGTTCCAATGGCCCCCAGAAAAGAAAACATTCCCCGTAGGGACCAAGTGAGCTCCTCCCACTACCAAAAGATACTGGAGGAGGAATGGGGGGAGATAGCCCCTATTGCAAAAACATCTAAATTTTAGGCCTTCGGCCAGAACTTAGAAGGCAGCACTCAGTTCATATTCCACCGGGCTAAGGCTCACAAGAGGGTTTACTCCAGCGACCCCAAAGCTGCTCTGCCTAAAGACAACTGGCACTACATTATTTTCTACCACCAGCTGGAAGCTGGTCTTCTTTTTCCTCCTACGAAGTTCAAAGTTGAATGCTTCAACTACTTCAGAGTAAAACTGTAATACCCAAGATCTCCATAGCTCATCAGAGTTATAATAATACCATAAAATATAAATTTTGGGTATAGTATCAATGACATAATGATAGGATGACAGAAACTCTTGTTGATGCTAAATGCTTGAGTGTGTACATTTATGAGATAGGAATATTTATTGTATGTTTTATTGAATTAATTTTAGGCAATATGGCTTAGTTTAGGCTTAATATGATATGGGAAGGTAAGATTTAAAATTCCAAGTGAAAGGGAAAGGAAAAAGTTACGAAAAAATTTTAAGTTCGGAAAACGTTTTCGGGTGAGCTTGTTAATGGGCTTTTGGACTCAAAGCCCAAGCCCATAGAGTGGCCGGCCCTAAGGCCTCAAATGTTGGTGGAGTATGACTAAAGAATGGTTAGAACAAGTTAATTAGGGGTTAGGATGAGAAAGGAATTAGGTTAGCCATATTTGTTGACTTATGCCAACTTTACACCTAAGCTTTCTACTTTTCCATCACCATGATTAGGTTCACTTTGGTGATGATGGTGTTCATTATTTTGATGCTTAGTCACCATACACCTAAGGGCCATCTCAACCATCCATCTTGATCAATCTTAGCCCTCCATTTCAAGTAAAAATGTGACCATTGATTTTGTGTGATTAAATCACCACCATTGATTTTATTTGTATATAAAATGAAATTGTGTTAAACCATTTCATTTGTAACCTACACCAAAAATTTCACCCTCAACAAGGACTAAAAACCTCCCAACTTGTTCTTCAACTTAGAGCTAAATTTGAAGCATTTCAAGGTAAGATTTATTGTTTAAGTGATTCCTTTCTTTCCTTAACCTAAGTATGATAAATTGTTGGCAATTATTCCTTTTCTTTTGATTTCTATAATTGGATTTTGGTGGAATGATTTGAAGAGGAGTTAGTTTGGCATGTTAAGTGATGAAATATGAGAATTGGGGTTAAGGATTTGGGGTTTAATAGGTGAATAATAACAAGGGAAGCATGAAAGATCAATGAAGAGAAAATTTGCATAAGGTTCGGCCAAACTAGGAATTTTAGGGGAAGTGTCCAAATTTTTTTTTAACAATATCTAAGGTTAATTGGGATGTTGAAAAGTGGTTTAAAAATGTAAAATTTGAATTTAGAGATTTTATTCAAAAATTGAAATTCTTGAAGGCATAATGCATGATATAAGGAAAGTATGTAATGTGAAGTGTAGTTTGATGTTTGATTGTTATGGTAGGCTTTGCATAACATTAATTTTATCTTGGCAAGGTCAATTTGAGATTTGATTGAGTAATTTTGGGTTTTCCCCAAATCATCCCAATTTGGTAAAGTTAGGGTTTATGAGAATTGGAAGAGGATAGTTTCAATGGGTGAATGAATGTTGATTGTTTAAGCATTAGTTTGATAAACATAAAATTTAATTAAGGAATTAGGAAGGAAAAGGAACCTAATTGTTTTAATGAAAGGATTTGGACAACATGGAATTTTGAAATAAAATGATTAAATAATTAATGTGTTTATGTATGTTATTGTTTAATGTATTGGAATGTGTTTGGTGATTAGTAGTAGGAAGTTAATGTTAAGTTGAGTTAGAATGAGATTAGCAAGTTAAAGGAGTAGGAATTAATGTATGATTATTTGGGTGTATTTGTAGAATCGAAAAGTAAAGGCATTGCTCGGGATACCGAGGAGCCTTGTTATACTCTGCGTTAGAACTACCAATATAGGAGCAAAGGAGCAAGAGGTGAGTACCTAATAATATTACATTTCTTGTGCTTTAAATATAAGCCTAAATGTTGGATTACTTTTCTAATTAAAATGCATTGCAATTCTTTGGCATGCATGATATGCTTTACCAATTATTGAATTAAATATCTCTTATGGCACTTGGCCAAATGAGCCTTATTGCTTCATTTCCTAATATGATCAATGATGAGAAATTTGATTATTTATTGCTATATTATCCATTGAAGTATTTCATGGATGGAAAGGAAAAATGTTTTAATGATATCGTGGCAAGCAGAATACCCCTCTGATGTGGGGCAATACATCAGACATTGTGCACAATGGTAATGAACCTACGGATAGGGTAAAGAGTATCCGAACCCTAGCTGGGAAGGGTTTATGGCCCCCAGTACGTGCGACCCGATCAGTTGTACGTGTGACTGAAATGGGAGTGAGCAAGGCGTAAGCCGCCACTCAAGTGATAATGATAATGTGGGAAACACATCGTTTCCATAAAGGAAATATTCTGCTAAAAATGCAATAATTACTGTATATGGAAAACTATTCCATAAGAATGATTTTTATTCGTTTCACTTCATTGCTATAAGAAATTATCACTAAACCACCTATCACTTGCTTACTTTATACAGTCTTACTATGTACTCACTGAGCTTTGTCTCACCCCATAGTTGTTATTTATTTTCAGGATCAGTTGACGGTTTGGCAAGGTAAATTCCAAGTTCTGCATCTCCGCTTGGAAATTGCGTTGCTGATTTTGGGTATCATCATGTATATATTTTGTTATAAATTTTGGAGGTTTCACTCTAGAGCTCCATGTTTTGTTAAAAGTCTGTAATAATGGTATAACTTAGAGTATCATTAATATGTGTGGTTGGGCACTATCTTACTATATCCAGATGTATGATTAACACTCACTTAAGTTGAAATTAAAATATTAGAAAATGGAGTTCAAAAGAGATAATTTGAAAATAAATTTAGATGTTGAATGACTGTTACATGGGAATTATGGCTACGATCTTGGGTTAAGGGTAATGTAATGGTAATAGTTTATGAGTTATAGGTTGTTCTACGGGTTTAGGTGACCTTATGTCTCCCTATGCCCTAGGACAGTCGCGGCTCAAAGATGGGTCGTGACAAAGGTGGTATCAGAGCGAAGATTTGAGTCTTTTGCCTATTTTTAGGTATAAGTTAAAACATGGAGCATAGGATTCATTGTCGTCAGTAAAGTATCCCGTTACGTTAGATCCGCGTCAACATTATATATTAAGTTATCCTCTTTCTGTGATATCTGTGGAATTTTATATGTTGTTATTATATGATATTCATAAGTCGTGAAATATTGCTTATACTTGGTAATGTGTAGATGTCGGGGGTCCGCAACCCTATTGAGGAGAGAGATATATCTGATGCAGCCTCAGTTACTTATCCTGATTCAGAAGAGACTGATCCAGAGGAGGATCCTGATCCTGTTTGGGTAGTTAGGATGAAGACTAAGAATGAAGAGATTATGAGAGAGCTTCATATGTTGCGGAATGAAGTGTTTAGCCTGAGGTGGACAGTGAGGAGCTTGAAGTGGGAGCTGGCAAGGATTAGCAATAGGTGTAGGAACCCAGGGGTAAGACCGATTTTACCTCTTAGAGATTTGATGCCGGGATTTCCCGAGCATCTGTGTGCTGCATGTGGAAGATTCGACCACTCTGAGGAGAGATGTCCGGTGAGGAGACGTTTGCTGTCCTCATCTATGATGTCTACGGCCCGTAGGCAAGTAGGACCAGGAGAGGAAGAGGCCTCTAATAATCAGAGGGAATCTGAGGAATAGGGGATAGATTATGGGTAGGTAGACCATGATCACATTTTGGGCATAGTATGCTTTATGTGTATAAAAAAAAAAAAAAATGTTAGGAATGATCTAAACTTAGGATAACTAAAAGAAAGCTACAGCTATGTAGTACTTGTACATATGTGTGTATGTTTATAGAACAAAGAAATAATAATGAAGGTGTTGTAATGTTTATATAAAAATGGTTATTATGTGATAATGATTTTGCTCTGTGAATTATATGCAATGGCCAAATAATATGTGTATAAATAATGGGATAATGTGAATAAAGTGAACTGATGATTAATGTGTATGTATAATTTTTGTGTATCTTGAATATCAAGATTTTGAAGGGTGAATGACGCTATGCATGTTATTTTGGCATAGATGTTGCCCTACAGGATCGCTCAGCCAGAGGGACAAGGATCCCAGGAAGCTGATAGCCTTATTCCAAATGCAGCATCTGATGCTGCGTCTGTTCAGAATATTGATCAGGAATCCTCCCGATCGAGGCAGAGTATCGCGAGTAGTGGAAGACCAAGACCACCAGAGAATATGGAAGCATTACGACAAGAATGTGAAGCGATGAGGCAGGAACTTTTGAACTTGAGGCGACAACGTCAGGAAGTTCCACCACTACCTATAGTGCCACCTGCACCACAAGAGGAGGATGCACCTCCCATTTTACCACGAGCACCACGTAGAGTGAGGAGACGAATGCTACCAGAGGAAGGAGTTACGGTGTATGATCTGAAGAAATTCAAACCGCCGGAATTTTCAGGGGAAGAAGGAGAGGATCCCTAGAAATTTTTGGAGGAGATGGACAAAATAGCTCAGAGGATGACGTGCTCTGATGAGAAATTGATCGAGTTAATAGGAGTACAACTTCAAAGTGAAGCATGGAGTTGGTTTCAAAGAAACATAGAAGAGCGGTTGTACGGAGATGATCCACCTACCTGGGAAGAGTTCAAACGAGAATTGATGAATGAATTTCTGTCTGAAGGCGAGAGACAGAATCGGGCACTCCAGTTTGAACAATTGAAGCAGAGGCCCGGGATGACAGTCTCGGAGTATGCTCGGGAGTTTAAAAGGTTAAGCAAGTATGCCACTCACATTGTACCAACTGAAGCGAGTAGAGTTGATCGATTTCGTCGAGGATTGGTAGCTCCGTTATACCATGTGTTGGTGGCTACTGAATTTCCCACCATGGCCAAGCTGATTGACAAGGCTAAGCTTATGGAGGCGAGGCATAAGGCAGAGAGAGCAGAACGAATGGAAAGGGATCAAAAACAGAAGACTAATAAGAAGGGGCAAGGAAGTCAGCAGCGAGGTAATTCTAGTCAGAATAGAGGCTGGGGACAGACCTTAACTGTTTCCACCCCGTATCAATCACGAGGAAGTGGGCAGAATCAGTTTCGGACTGGTGGTAATTCGGTGACGTCTACGCCGGATAATGCAAGTAACTTTCGATCCGGACAGCAGAGTCAATTTAATTCCTTATGTACCTGGTGTGGAAGACTACATAAGGGGGAGTGTAGAAGAGCCTCGGGAGCATGTCTGAAATGCGGTCAGACAGGGCATTTTATTAAGGATTGTCCACAGATGGCCAATCCAAGGACAGTGACAGCAGTGTCACAACCTACTGGCCAGATGTATAGACCTGAAAACCCCAATCAAAGAGGACGAGGAAGAGGAGTGGGTCAACCCTTGAACGAGGCCAAAGCCACAGAAGGCAGGGGTCGAGGGAGAATATACGCTCTCAATCAGCAAGAAGCAGGAACTTCTAATAATGTTGTCACAGGTACTGTCTCTGTTCAGTCAGTAAGTGCTAATTGTTTGTTTGATTCGGGTGCGACGCACTCTTTTGTTTCACCATATTTTGCTAGAAGGTTAGGAAGAGATAAGGAAGTTATGCATGAACCTTTGATCATAAGCACTCCATTAGAAGATAAGGTGACAGTAGATCGAATGTATGCAGATTGTGTGGTTGAAATTGAAGGTAGAAAACTTTCTGTGAATTTAATTGAGCTAGAGATGTTAGGATTTGATGTTATATTAGGTATGGATTGGTTATCCCAGCATAATGCTAGAATAGATTGTCGAGGTAAAGGAATTGATTTTAAGGGAGAATATGGGCAGAAGTTTAGATTTCAGGGGAATCGGAGTGATTAGCCTATAAGTCTTATTTCGGCTATGGGAGTAAAAAGGATGTTAAGGAAGGGATGTCAAGCATATCTAGCACAGGTAGTGGATGTTAATAAGGAAAATAGTGATCTTAAGAAGATACCTATCGTAGAAGATTTTTCCGATGTCTTTCCTGAGGAGTTGCCAGGGATACCCCCAGATAGAGAAATTGAGTTTTCGATTGAGCTTCTACCTGGAACTCAACCGATATCAATACCGCCCTACCGGATGGCACCTTTAGAGTTAAAGGAATTGAAAGTTCAGTTGCAAGATTTACTTGATAAGGGCTTCATTAGACCGAGTAGTTCTCCGTGGGGCGCTCCAGTCTTGTTTGTCAAAAAGAAAGATGGATCTCTTAGATTGTGTATTGACTATAGGCAGTTGAATAGGGTGACTGTGAAGAATAAATATCCTTTACCAAGGATTGATGATTTATTTGACCAGTTACAAGGGGCTAAGTACTTCTCAAAAATTGATTTACGATCAGGATATCATCAGCTAAAGATTCAAGGCGAGGATGTTTGTAAGACTGCATTCAGAACAAGATATGGTCATTATGAATTCACTGTGTTGCCGTTTGGATTGACCAATGCCCCAGCAGCTTTCATGGACCTGATGAATCGAGTATTCAAACCTTTCTTGGATAAGTTTGTAATCGTGTTTATTGACGATATCTTGATTTACTCAAAGAGTAAGGAGGATCACGAAGAACAATTAAGAATGGTGTTACAGACTCTAAGGGAACATAAGCTTTACGCCAAGTTGTCAAAGTGTGACTTTTGGCTGGAACAAGTATGTTTCCTTGGACATGTGGTGAGTAAGGAAGGAATCAAGGTAGACCCTAAGAAAGTGGAAGCGATAACAAATTGGCCTCGACCCACAACAGTTACGGAGGTGAGGAGTTTCTTGGGATTAGCAGGTTACTACCGTCGATTCATAAAAGACTTCTCCAAGATAGCGGCACCATTAACAAAGCTTACTAGGAAGCAAGTTAAGTATAAGTGGGATGAAGCTTGCGAAGACAGTTTCCAAAAGCTTAAAGATTTCTTGATTTCAGCTCCAGTATTAGCCTTACCTGATGGGAATGAAGGTTTTGCTATATACTGTGATGCCTCAAGAGTTGGCTTAGGGTGTGTATTAATGCAGAATGGGAAGGTTATTGCCTATGCATCTAGGCAATTAAGGAGACATGAGGTGAACTACCCTACTCATGATCTAGAAATGGCAGCGGTAGTCTTTGCTTTAAAAATATGGAGACATTATTTATATGGGGAAAAGTGCGAGATCTATACTGATCATAAGAGCCTTCAGTATATTTTAAAGCAAAGGGATTTAAATCTGAGACAACGGCGATGGGTAGAATTATTTAAGGATTATGATTGTCAAATCTTCTATCACCCTGGTAAAGCCAATGTTGTTGCAGATGCTCTTAGTAGAAAATCTATGGGTAGCCTTTCTCACATAGAGGGACGAAGGAGACCGGTGGTGAGAGAGGTGAAGCGGATGTTTGATGAAGGCTTGCGATTGGAGGTAAGTGACTCACAAGTATTGTTAGCTTACTTCCAAGTAAAGCCGAAGCTTATTGATGAAATCAAGACTTTCCAAAGTCAAGATCCTCATTTGGTAAAGATCAAGGAAGATTTACAAAAGGGGCAGGCTCCAGAGTTCAAGGTGGAAGAAGATGTTCTGAAATGTGGCAATCGGCTTTGTGTGCCGAATGTAGAAGGTCTGAGAGAGAAAATCTTGAAGGAAGCGCACCAGACCCTTTATAGTGTACACCCGGGGGCGAAGGGGATGCAGACGAAGGACTTCCTTCTGGGATGGATCTTGCCTCAGCCGAACCTCTATCTGTCATTCGGCTAGATCCTTCGAATGACTAGCCTCTGCCATCTTCTATAACAGTGATTCCTCCAAGCGATCCTCCGCCTTAGACATTTTTTACATTGTTTTGTACTTCATTCTTTTGTATTTCATTCTTTTGTATTTCATTCTTTTGTAAATAAATGTAATACATTTACTTCCATAAATAATACAGTTATTATGCTTCTGCTTTTGTGTATGCTTTACTTGTAATCCAACAAGCATTTGTGCAATACCTTAGCGAAGTTGCCATTCCAATAGGAGTTCAAGCACTTTCACCTTCTCCTCCCATTAGACCTTCTTAGCTTTGTGCCTAGATTTACTAGGACTTAGGTTTTCCCTTAGGAAAGTTCTCTCTACTTTTGGCGAGACTTCGTGCCTAGCTTTATCAGGGCTTAGGCTTCCCCTTAGGAAAGTTCTTCCCGCTCTTGGCGAGGCTTCGTGCCTAGATTTACTAGGTCTTAGGCTTTCCCTTAGGAAAGTTCTTCCCGCTCTTGGCGAGGCTTCGTGCCTAGATTTACTAGGTCTTAGGCTTTCCTTTAGGAAAGTTCTTCCCACTCTTGGCGAGGCTTCATGCCTAGATTTACTAGGTCTTAGGCTTTCCTTTAGGAAAGTTCTTCCCGCTTTTGGCGAGGCTTCATTAGTGCGAATGGAGACAATTTGAGGTAAACAACGTTTCTGTTATTGTTATTGATAATACATTTTGAGGTGCTGGATGTTCCATGTATGAGGAATTTCCACTCCCTCTAGGGTTACAAGTTTGTAAGTGCTAGGACTTAGGACTCTTTTTACTTGGAAAGGTCCTTCCCAGGTGGGTGCAAGCTTGCCTGTGCCTTCACGTTTGCCCGTAGCCTCTAAGAATCTCATTACTAGATGCCCTTCGCCGAACACTTTGTGCTTTACTTTCTTGTTGAAATGATTAGCAGCTCTTTTCTTGTAATTAGCCATTCGAATGCTGGCCGATTCCTTGAGTTCCTCTAGGAGATCCAGATAGATTCTTCTGGCTTGATCATTGTGTTTGTCTTCGCAATAATTGATCCTTCCACTAGGGAGGCCTATATCCACTGGAATTACTGCTTCTATGCCATAGGTCAGGCTGAATGGAGTCTCTCCGGTGGGTTGCCTAGGAGTAGTTCTGTATGCCCATAGGACATGGTGTAGTTCGTCTGCCCAGCTTCGACCATATCCTTCCAATCTCCGCTTCAGGCCTTGTAGAATAGTCCGATTTGTTACCTCTGTCTGGCTATTTGTTTGAGGATGGGCTACTGATGAGAAATGTTGTTTGATCTGAAGCTCTGAACAAAAGGACCTGACTTTAGCATTATCGAACTGTTTGCCATTGTCGCTAATGAGCTGATAGGGAATGCTAAATCTGCACACTATGTTCCACCATAAGAAGTTGATCACCTTTTCTGCAGTGATAGTGGCTAAAGGTTCGGCTTCCACCCACTTGATGAAGTACTCCACTGCTACTAAGAGAAACTTTCTCTGACCTGATGCTGCGGGGAAGGGTCCGACTATGTCTACCCCCCACTTAGCGAAGGGCCATGCACTGGAAATAGGGACCTGCTCTGCTGCTTGAACATGTTTTCCACTGTCAAATTTTTGGCAGGAGGGGCACTTTTTAACAAATGCCACGGCTTCGTCTTTCATCCTCGGCCAGTAGTACCCTTACCTAATCGCCTTAGCTGCCAGCGCTTTTCCGCCTATGTGCATTCCACAGGATCCTTCATGTATCTCCCGAAGGATGTACTCGGCTTCATTGGGCCTTAAGCATCTCAGCCAGGGCAATGAGTAAGCTCTTTTGTATAAGGTTCCGTTGTCCAAGGAGAAATGAGCACTTCTTCGCTTGACCTTTTTGGCTTCTTGGGCATCTTCGGGCAGTTCTCCCTTTTCCAAGTAAGACTTGATGGGCTCTATCCAACACGGCTCTTCTTCGATCTCTATAACTTCATCTCCTTCGGTGATGCTGGAGGAGGCCAAGGTGCCCAAATAGATTTTTTGAGGGAGGTCGACTGGATGAGAGGCGGCCAATTTGCTGAGACTATCTGCTCTGCAATTCTTTTCTCTAGGGATCTTTTGAAAGAACAGCCTGACTCCTCTGTCCCTCATTCTCTGAACTATCTCTTTCATTTTTTGCAAATACCTGGCCATGGCCGGCTCCTTTGCCTCAAATTCTCCTTCTATTTGCCCGATCACCAATTGCGAATCACTATACACCGTGAGTTGTTCTACGCGAAGGTAATCAGCGAAGAGCAATCCCTGGATCACTGCTTCATATTTTGTCGTGTTATTGGTGGCTTCAAAATTCAGTCCCAAAGCATACTCCAGTGAAAATCCTTGAGCACTTTTAAGTATGATGCCAACACCATTTCCTTCTTTGCTGCTAGCACTATCTACAAAGAGTTCCCACTGAAGGTCCGGTAGCGTTATTGATGAGTGTCTTTCCCCAGGGGTTCGGTCTTCTCCCCCCTCTTTGGTGCCAAAGGAGCATTTAGAAATAAAGTCTGCCACTGCTTGAGCTTTAATTGCTGACCTGACCCTGTACTGTAAACCGTGTTGACCTAACTTCACAGACCAACATAACATTCTTCCCGACATCTCTGGTCTATGAAGTACCTTCTGTAAGGGTTGATCTGTCACAACCACTCCTTGGTGTGATTATAAGTATATTTTATACTTTCGGCAGGAGAGCACTAAAGCATAAGACAGCTTTTCTATCGGAGAGTAATTTAACTCTGCCCCTTGTAGGACTTTGCTGAAGTAATAAATGGGCTTCTGGACCTTTTCGTCCTCCCTGATCAGCACTGAACTGATCACTTGGTCTGAAGCGGATAAGTAGATTAATACTTCTTCACCCGGCAAAGGCCTACTCATAATGTGCTCCGAGCTTAGGAAGGCTTTGAGCTCTTCAAATGCCCTCTGGCACTCCTCTGTCCATTTCAACGTCTCTGGCTTTCTCAACTTCTTAAAGAAAGGGAGATACCTCTCAGCAGATTTAGACATGAACCTGTTCAATGCGGCGATTCGCCTTGTTAGCCTCTGAACGTCCTTCACGCTCTTCGGAGGTTCCATGTCTAAGATGGCCTTCACCTTGTCAGGATTGGGCTCAATTCCCCTTTTGCTCACCATGCAGCCTAAAAACTTGCCTCCTTGGATGAAGAATGCACACTTCTCCGGGTTAAGCTTCATCCCATACTCTTCCATTATTGCCAACACTTCGGCTAAGTCACGGACATGGTCCTCAAAGTTTATGCTTTTCACGATCATGTCGTCCACGTATGCTTCCAAGTTTCTGCCTAATTGATCTTTAAACATTCTATTAACTAGGCGTTGATACGTGGCTCCAGCATTTTTCAAGCCGAAGGGCATTGACACATAGCAATATGTACCCTTCTCTGTTATGAATGAAGTTTTTTCCTCATCCTCCGGGTGCATTATGATATGATGATATCCTTGCTTAGCGTCTAAGGACGACAAAAATCCATACCCAGTTGTCAAATCTACCAGTTTATCAATCATGGGCAATGGAAAAGAGTCTTTTGGGCAAGCTTTATTCAAATCCGTGAAGTCTACGCACATCCGAAAAGTCCCATTCGCCTTATTGACTAGCACCACGTTCGCTAGCCATTCCAGATATTGCACTTCCCTGATAAATTTCACCTCTAGGAGCTTGTCTATTTCCCGATCAATGACCGCTTGCCGCTCCAATCTGAAGCATCTCTTTTTCTGCTTGACTGGTCTGCAGGTGGGATCTACATTCAATTGGTGCATTATCACTTCGGGTTTTACCCCTCCCATTTCTGCCGAAGACCAGGCAAAACTGTGGACGTGCTCCTTCAGGAACTGGTGAGCGAACGACTTTTGCTCACTTTCTAACGAAGAGTTGACCATCAAGAACTCTTCGGGTTCTCTTCCAACCATTACCTCTTCCAGCTTATCCAGAGGCTCAGTTCTTTTATCGGGAGTAACAGTTTCAACTGCAGCTACCTCCTCTACAGCGACTTCGCCCTTTCTTATCTTTTTATTTCTCTTCCTTTCTGCTTCTTCGTCCTGACTGCCATAGACGTGAAACACTTCGCCATTGGGCTTTGGAATCGTCATTCTCAAGTGTCTGATATTTGTCGAAGTGTCTAGGTTATATAGCAATGGCCTGCCCATCAAGACATTATATGTCAAATGTGTCCTGACGATAACAAATGTGGCCATGGTGGTTACATTTTCGAGCGCGGTGCCAACTGTGAAGGGTAGTTTTGCCACTCCAATCGATGGGACCTCCGTTCCATCCAAAGTGCGAACTGGATTTCCCACTTCTTCCAGATCTTTCTCCTTGAGACCCATCTTTAAATATGCTTCCCTTGTCAGCAGGTTGACCGAACTTCCTTCGTCAACCAGGATTCTTTTAACTACATAATTGGCTATAATCGCTTGGATCACCAATGGATCAGCGTGAGGGGTGCGAAGGGTACTTGCATCTGGTCTCTCTAGTCGATTTTCCCCTCTTTCGCAGTAAACATATTCGGGCCTTTCGCTCCGCCAACCTAAGGCCTTCGTATGATTTCTACTTTCACGAGCTTCGCCTGGCCCTCCTGTAATACAATGAATGGTCCCTGCCAAACCATCATTTACTCTTCCCGAGTGTCTTTCTTTATCTTCGCTAGGGCCAGCTCTGCCTTATTCTTCTCTTCTTATGAATTTCCTCAAGTAGCCCTGTTTGATCAACCTTTCGATCTCCTCCATCAACTGCCTACAATCATTGGTATTATGACCATGAGTATCATGAAAGAGGCAGTATTTGTTCTGATCTCTTTTCTCTAGAGGAGCAACCATTGGTTTGGGGCGAGCCCATATATTTTGCTCTTTGAAAGTTGCGAAGACTTCGGCTGGACTGGCATTGAGGGGGGTGAATTTGCTGGGGTCGAAACTGGATCATGATTGGTTATTTCTTCCCCTCCTTCGTCCGCCAGTCGGCCTCTCGTCTCGCTTTTCTTTTGCCTTCTTCTCTCGCTTTGCCTTTGGCTCTTCCTTAGGAATGATCTCCATTCCTCTCCGCTTGGCCATCTGGTTGAAGGCTAGAGCGTCATCTTGCCGTACATACTTTTGAGCTAATGCCATTGCATCCTCCAGGGTACGAGGAGCATGACGGCAAAGGGCTTTGAGAAAATCCATGTGAGAGGTTCCATTCTGCAGCGCTTCCACTGCTCGAGCTTGGTCCAAGTGCGTGACTTTCAACGCTTCTCGATTGAATCGAGCCATGTAATCCCTTAAGGAATCATTCTCCCTTTGCACCACCGTTTCCAAATACTGAGTCTTTCGCTCCACCGAAATGCTAGAAGCGAATCGGTGCATAAAGGATCTGGCCAGCTCCATGAAAGAACGGATACTCCCCTCTTCTAAGCTATCAAACCATCTCGTTGCAGCTCCTTCCAAGGATCCCCTAAACGCTCTACATAGAGCCTCATCATCCGTCGTCTGCAATTTTACTGCATGCTTGTAGTCCATGACATAGACCCTGGGATCGGTTTCCCCATTGTACTTTTTCAACACCGGCGATTTAAACTTGCTAGGCATAACGTATTCCCTGATGGATCTGGCAAAGGAGACTTCAGGGTGAGCTTTAGAGTGGTATCCATGGTTTTACTGTCATAACCTTGATTCATCTCTTCTAAAAACTTATTCACAGCATCGCTCACCTCCTCTTCCTTCTTTCTGCGGCTGTTGCCACTAACTGGTGATCTTCTGCTTCAAACCCTAGAGGGGTGACTAGTAACAGAATATTCCCCTCTATCCTATTCTCTTCCTCTTGGGCTTTCTCTTTTTCCATATTTTGGTTCTTTGTACTCATACTTCCCCTTATTCCTTCCTTTGCCCCGTTCCGTATTATTTACATGAAAATTTTTTCCATGCAAAAACTTACGTTCATTGTCTAGGAGCGAAGCTTGCGTACTCCCTTCTTCTTCGGTCGAACTCTCCTCTCCTCCACGATGCTCTTCCGTCCTTCCCTCCATATTTCCACCCAAGTGGACCAGTTGTTCTTCATTAACCCCTGGGACTCCCTGGGATTGCTTCTCATACTCCAGGGTTCGAGCAACATTCCTTCTCGGGGTAGCTTCTGGAATAGCGACGAGGGTCTGTGCCTGGGGAGTCTGTTGCTCGGAGCTCCTTACAAAAGCAGCTATAGTATTAATAAACTGCAATGCAGGAGCTAAGTCTGGATTTGGAAGGCTCATAGGAGTTTGGCTAGACCTAACTGTGTTTTGTTGAGAGATAAGGAGCTGGAGGGACGTATTTAGGTCAATGGGAGTTGCTAGAGGAGGATCAGTAGGTGTTGGAAGGGAATGTCTAGGATTTGAGGGAGTTGAAGATTCAGGATCATCATGGTTCGTCATTATGGTAATCTTCTTTCACAGGAAAATGAAAGTAGAATGCAAAGTTGAGAGAAAGATCAGCTCGCGTTTCCCACAGACGGCGCCAATTTGATCAGGCTCGATCAATATGAAAAAGGAATGGGCTGGATCTTCTCTTCTTGGGCTTGAGTCTGATGCCTGCGAAGGAGAAGAAAAAGGATCAGGGAGGAGCCGGGCCTTTTGCCTGGCTTTAACCCTCCGACAATCAAGTTAGTCCTTTCTTCAAAATATTTTAGTGAAAGAAAAGGGATGAGAGAATGCAGAGTTTCAACTACCTGTGCTTAGTCTTTTCTTTCCCTTTTGTATGATTTCTGGGTTAGGTGCGTCTGACACCTTTCTTTTGAGGAAGGACATCCTCTGTCATTCGACCATGCTGGTTGGTGAAAGTTGGTAGCAGGCGCATGTCCCCTGTCCCATCCCTAGGGATGTCTGGTAATGGGGGTGTCAGGGCATGATGCAGATTGTCTAAGGACTGATCCTCCTGCTGGATGACTGGACATGTCATTAGAGGACTTCAGCCCTTACTTGCTCAGCAAGTCATCCAGCTGGCGAAGGAGGGGAGTAGCATCTAGTTCGAAGACCTTTGGACTTGGATCGTTCGAGGGTCCGGCCAATAGGCCCTATTTCCTTTTATCATAGTCTCTGAAGGCTTTGCAATGGGCTTGGGCTACAGGAGGGTCCAAGTCTCTCTTGAGAGTCACTTTCATCCCTCATCAAATGATATTGAATTGTCTTTAAAATTATGAAATCTGGATAAGTTTGAAATTTCATAACTTAATATAAAGAAATTAAAATTTTTGAATAAATTAACTTATATTTTATTATTTTTAAAGTGAAACTTATTGGTAAAAATGTAGAAATCATGGATAAGAGAACTTCAAATCGAATTTGAACTTATCAAATAATGATAATGGAGGTTTAACAGATTGAAGAAAAGAGGTCCAAGACTAGTTTCACTGGTGTAAGAAAAGTATGGAGCTACGTGTGATCCATTCCACACACGGATGCTTAGTGAACAAATCCATAATTATAACGAAAATATAACAATAACTTCATCTAATATTCAAACAAATCATGACATATGGAATAAATTAACAAACACATGGAAATAAGAATGTATATAATTCCAACTAAAATTTGACTCTAGTATTATTGTACTAAAACAAAGCAATCAAAACCACGACTGTACAAAAATAAATGATATTGTACACGTGGAAATTTAAAAGTATTAATTTTATAAATATAAATTTATTTTTTATACGAAATACATAATATTATAAAAATTTATGAAAAATTTAATATATAAGTTTAGATAAATTATATAATTTTCAATCTAACTACATACATGTTAATAATTAATTAATTTTAAATTTTTATAAATAAAATTTAATGTCATTCAATTATTTTTTTTTAATTTTAAAAAGAAGTGAAATTAGTACATGATAGGTAAAGAAAAAGAGAAGGTAAATTTATAATCGATGAGAGAAATTTAAGTTATTTCCGCAAAATAAAAAATTTAGGGATAAATAGTTTTTGGGTTATTTGTGTAAAAATCTATATTAGAGAAACATTGTTAACGTCAATTTCTTTTATTTCGTCAAGGGTGGTGTTTGCCCACAGATCATTATTGTATGGCCCAGTAGATATGGGGTTTAGGAATTTTGTTATAATACAGTCTTTACACAAGTCCACAACTTATAACGCCTCAAAGCAAACGGACCAATCATGGGCTAATTTAGCCCAATCCTACTGAACGCATGAATAACACAGCACACTGCAAGCACGCAGTATATTAGTTTTAAATATATATTCCAGCTTGATATACACACACACACACACACATATATATATATATATATATATATATATATATATATATAAATATTACAGCTTGTTATAAAAAAAAAATTAAAAAAAAATAGAAGAAATTGGTTTGAAATTATGAAATTGAAATCTATATTCATTTTTTCCCTCAAAGTTTATAATAAACTAGAAAATGCCACTGCGCATGAGGACAGGTAAAGTTTAAATTATCCGGCAGACAATCTGAAAATTTTACGTGCCCAAAATTGAATTGAGATAACTGTTCCACGACAATGTAAGAGGAAAATAAATAATTTTACCTGCTGATCCTTTGTTAGTGCTCTTCAGTGTTCTATACATCAAAGGAAAAGGAAAATGAGAAAGAAAAAAGAAAAAGTCCACATTGCTAAGATTACTCTCCACTACTGCCTCTAGATGCCCTTTTGTCTTTACCCTTTAATTTGTTCTTCACTCACATTATATTAGAGCTACTCACATTATATTAGAGCCGAGCATGGTTGGAAAGCATCTAAAGATTTAAAATCTTCGAAACCAAATCAAACTTTGAAAATTTTCAAAATTTGAACGGAACAGTTTGGGTTGGAAATTTAAATTAAATTAAATTATATAATACATAAGTGAAGAATTCATTTATAATCTACCAAGTTAAGGTAAAAATCAGACTATATAGTGCAAAATTAAATAAATTATAAAAATCAAATTATATAGTGTATAATTAAGCATAATTCAAGAAATTTAATTACAATCCAACAAATTAAAATAAAAATAAAATTATATAGTACATAATTAAAGGAATTAAACAAATTTGGTTATAATCTACCAATCTAAAATAAAAATGGAATAGACATAACATGAATTTGAAATTAACAATTTGAAAATGAAATTTTATAATTAATAAAAATTAAACTTAACTCATCTCCAAAATACTAGTTGCAAAGGTAGAAAGAAAGAGGAATATGAACCATGTACTTGCAAGGTTACTAATATGTAAATAAAGAAAGAACGTGAAGAACATCCGTAATGGGTTTGTTTTTTATTGTTATTTTTTTGAAAATTTTTCTTTTAATTTTTATTTTCAATTGAGTAAGCTTTTCATATCACTATAATAAAATTAATCAAAACACTACATTTCAATTCTTAAATTCACATCAGCATCACTTATCTGGATACCAGTTTGAAACTAATGAAAAACACTGGATTAATTTTTTATTATTTTTACGTGTTCAAACACTAAATTAAAAAATTTTAACAAATTCAAATATCTAATTCACAAATTTTATAAGGCTCAGCATTTAAATCTAATTCACAAATTTTATAGGGCTCAGCATTTTAACTTATACAAATATATGTACAATAAAAACATCAAAATGCCACGTGACCCGCCACACCTCAGACAATTGGTGAACAGTCAGAAGTCAAAGGATCAAACAACGCCGGTAACAGATACTTCCTTCTCGGAACACCCAGTGCATTATAGCTAGCGCCAGTGCTAGAATCTCTAATAGCTCCCCAGCACAACCCGGGTACGCCCCTTTCCCATAAACTCCAATACAAGCCGAAGCCACCTGCAATTTCGCTCCAGCAGACCCGACAACATAATACCCATTTCCAAACGGGTTGGTTACAGTACTAGCCAAAAGACCCGCAATATTTATGATCATGCCATCGACTCCAACGTCTCCATTTGGTGCGCCAAGTGGTGCAGTTTGTGGTCCGTAAATGGGTTGCTGAAACGGCCATGCACATTGACCCGGGCATTGAGTTGCCGAGTTGCCAACCCAGATAAAGCCCGCGATAAAAGCCGCAATCACTCGTACAAAACCCTTCAACAACAACGTCTTTAACGGTTAAAATCAGGGTTAAACCACCGGGTTTTGAAACTTAGTGAGCAACTCGGTTTTTTGGGTTTCGGTCAAGGTTTTGCCAAAGGAAAAATTCCATCTGAAATTCGGGTTGATAAAAGTACATGTGTTAGTTCTTTGCCAGCTTTTTTTAAGTAAGTTTGGATTAAATCCCAGGTGATGGGTAAATTAGAGAAAGAAGAAAATCACATATAATGGATTTTTGAGATGGGGTGAAATGGCAGTACCAAAGAATGGTGATAGGGAGGTTTCCTTGTGGCAAAGAACCGTTATTGTAAGTTAAGAGTCAAGGGTGGTGGTTGGTAAAGTTGGTGTAGTTTTCTTGAAGCCAGACAAGAGCTGGCTAATAAGCTTATTAAGAGAGGGATTATTATTGTTTTGTTAAAGTGAAGGACACCCATTTCAATTTTTTTAAGAGATGATTCAATTTGGGTTTTTTTTTATGATAGAAAGAGTATTTATAGAAGAGAAGAGGGTGAATGTATAATAATGCATTGATCGATTGGGCAAGTGGAAAGATTTGGTATATATATATATATATATATATATGTTGGTTTCAAGAGCAACTTCACACTCTTTTTTTTTTAAACTGCATAGATCACGAGAACGTAAAAGAAAGATAAGAGAAAGATATCTTAATTATTATGATAATATTATTCTCTCCTTTTTTTTCAACTGAAGTTTATTTTTTTCAATGGAAATTAGGAAACTTCACAGGAGGTAACCAATGAACTTTATTGAATGTAAACAAATCATTTATAGAACTTATGGTGATTACAAATTTGAGCATCATTCATTATCCAATAGAAAAAAAAATCATTTTCTAGGCTGATTTTGCATTTCCCATGTCAATAGAACTAGGGTTTCCACTATCAAGTTTTGTAAGCATTGATTGGGTTTTAGAACATTGTAATTTCTAGTTTGAATTTCAATTAAAGTTTACTTTGCCAACAGTGAACATTTTAATTCAAGTATTAATTAATTTAAAATGCATTTATTCTCTATTTTATATATTAATCAAAATTGGATTTTTGTACTTAAAGAATAAAAAAAATACTATATTTGCTTCTAATGTAAATATAAGCATCACAAAAATTTGAGATACTAGCACTTGACAATATTAACTATATGAATAAAAAGAAATATAAAATAAAATAGATTTACTTTAATTTCTAACAAAATAATTATAAAATGAACCAAATTTTTATATTATTGCTAACTAGTAGTTATAGGAAAATTCTTAACAGACCACTCGATTAAGTAGCTCATTGCCAAAATAAGCAGGCAGGCATCAAGCTTTTAGATATTGTTGCTATATAATTGCAACTAAATTATTAGCAACACCACCACCACCAATATATTTAAAATCCGCTATCGGTATATAAAAACAAAAAGCATACTTTAAAGAGTTACAATTTAATCGGTAAGAGAGTTTGCTTTTTTTTTTTTCTTATTAACTAATATTTGATTCTTAGATCTAATCATAAATAATAATTTTTTTTATTTATAAATCTCATAATTTTAATGTGAATGATTAATTTATTCTTTATCGAACTAAAAAGATTAATGCGAAATGCAAAAAAATTTAGCTATGGTAACTGCAATTGAACCTGGTTCTATATATTATATATATATATTAAACAATATTACAATTAAGATGATGAAGGGTTTATAAACTAAATGTGCCAAATTAAAGAATGTACGTACGGACTCCAGATTATCTCATTTTATTAGTTCTGTTAATTATGTTGAGCAAAAGTGCAATGCACTTGCAATCTACCACAAAAATGCAGTGAACTTGCACTTGATGGGATTCCAAAACTTTTGTTTTTAATTTGGTCCCTCCCTTAGAAAAGAGAATATGTACCAGTGCTTGCGGGGTCACATGCATTGCCTGGTAATTTGAGTTAAAGTAATTGCTCACCTCACCTGCTTACTAATTTAATTATATACGGTGTTTAATTAATTAATTAATAATAATAACGAGAGAATTATTCTCTTGAATAACAAATTTAATCCAAAAAATCTGTATGCATGCACGTTGTCTTAACTGTATACATCACTAATTAATATTGTAGTAGCTAGGTTATACAACATATACTAATTATAATACTAATCTTTTTGTTAATTTGTTATTGATCAATATTAGATCAATGAAGATGAATATGAGCTGAAATCTCTTGAATATGAGTTTATTTCGTGGGTCTACAAGAAAGAAAATATTATTAAGAGACATCAAGCTTATGGTTGATAAGAATTCTCCAACACTCAAGTTAGAATCTAACTGAATAGCTCGGTAGCTCGAGAGAAGAAATAATCGTTCAGTATAGCCTAAATATCTAAGAAAAAGAATGAAAATAAGAGAGTGCAAAATTTCAGCTACTTCATTTTAGAGGCTTGGTTAGCCTTTTATGCCCATTTTCTTGAAATTTATTGGAGGGACATGTGTCAATTTCTAGTTCGCTAAGAAGCATTAAGATCGGCCTATTTGGTTGTGTTAGAATAAGCCAAATTGGGTGACTTTAGAGGTGTCAAAGAGGGTGCCGTTTCTATACAAGTCCGTTAATGTGAATACACGTCTTGGAACACTTGACATGGTGATAACTTTGCTGTGCTCAGGACATGGTTGATGTGTACAAAGAAGACGTGGTAGAGAGTGTGTATACTCTATCACTTGCTGAAAAAGACTCCCTTTGACGAGTCAATACCTTGGGGTTCAAACAATGTGGGCTCTTCGCTAGTTAGGCCTAAAGTTTGCAATGAACTTCACATGAGCCAAACTTGGGAAATCTTTAGGCATATTTTATCTCTTATCAGTTATGTTATGGATTAATAAGAATTTGTTATTTTCAAGATTAGACTATAAAAGAAAAAAAATTTCTCATTTGCCAATCACATAATTTTAGACTGAATGGTAAGTTGTTAAGCTAAATATTGAACAGTACATTTAGCATGTTGCATGAAATTTAAAAAAAAAAAATTAAGAATTTCAAGTTCAGTACTTATTCATATGTCATAATGAAGAAATTAGTTGAATTAATAGTGAAGTAGCTAATTCTAATCCTTAGTTTAAAAGGCAATAATTTCAAGCATGGGCAAGGACTATGTTCACATGGTACAAGTATGGTGGATAAAGTGAATTTATCTATGTATATTGATTGATTTTTGGCTTAGCTCGCAATCAACTAAAATTATCTTTCTCCAACTATATATGTAAAAAATTAATGTAATTTATGAATGATATTTCAAAGCATGATGACTGACTACAATCATAAAAATAATGGGGACAAGGCCATGTTCTTATGTATGGAAACAAACCTTAATTCTTAACCAAGCCCTGAACACAGCCAGCCTGGATGCTCTGCACCACCACATCGGGCTCATTTGGCAT
Source organism: Reutealis trisperma (assembly GCA_947687605.1). Taxonomy (NCBI): domain Eukaryota; kingdom Viridiplantae; phylum Streptophyta; class Magnoliopsida; order Malpighiales; family Euphorbiaceae; genus Reutealis; species Reutealis trisperma. The sequence goes on along the minus strand of CANTUT010000051.1, from coordinate 3,592,643 downwards.
CCAAGGTAACAAAGGGCAATAAATTGTAGGAAAATTCTTAGATGTTTAATTTTACGTACACATCCTAATTTATATATAGTCAATATTATTAATGCATGCAAAGGGTATTAAACATTACTAAATATAATTGAGAATTAGAAATTTATAAATTGTTAATATGATCTACCCAAAATTATTAATGCCCATTATTAAATTAAAAACAAATAAAAAAATCCAATTAATTCCATATATTTTTCTTTCTATTAAATAAAAGAAAAATAGAAACTCACTTCAATAAAAATTTTGATCAACCTCATTATTTTTAGTATTAGTGGGCAGCTTCTTATTTTGAAAGGGGGCTAACACATAGAACAGGTATATATAGTACAAATATTTTTTTTTAAAAAAAGAAGGCAGTAGCCTCCAAACTAACATATAGTTCCGCTCTTGTATTAAACTAATATATGTTTATGGTGTTTTTTATAGTCATTTTGTTAAAAATCAAAGTAACCATACTTTAATAAGAAAAAAAATGATTTTTTTACAAAAAATTAAAATATTCTTATATTTTTTAGTAAATAAAATTACTTTTTCATAATTTTTCTTAATTGTAAAAAAATATTGATGTAAAAAAAATATTTTTTTTATGAAAAATCATAATTTTATTTATATTTTTCATAAATTAAACTATTTTTTCACAATTTTACTTAATTGTGAAAAAGTTGTAATTTTGCGAAAATATAACTTGTTTTGTTATATGATTTATTTTATACAAAACAACAATTTTACGAGAAAAAATAATTTTATAATTATGAAAAAATTTATTCTTTTAAAAAAATCACAATGTTCTTATAAAATATATCATATGGGCAAATTGTTATATTACTTTATTTTAAAACAAAGTACAAAAATTTATTTTTTACAACTAATAGGATGGTTATAAATAATAAATATAATTAAATTATTTAAAGTATTATAATTAAATTAACCTGCTATTACATTTCATTAATTAAAAATGAGAAATGTTAGAATGATTAAGATAATATTTTAAATTTATACATTTATAAACTTTATAAAAAAATTAATCTTATTTAAGAAAAAATATAAGAATATTATGATTTTTTGTGAGAAAGCCATTTTTTTGCAATTACAAAATTATTTTTCTTTGTTTGTAAAATTATTGTTTTGCAAAAAATAAGTCGTATTTTCATAAAATTAAAAATTTTTTCTTAACTAAAAAGAATTACAAAAAAATAGTTTAATTTACGAAAAAATATAAATAAAATTATTATTTTTAATAAAAAATTATTTTTTCACAAATAAAATAAATTATTTTATTTAAAAATAAAATAATCATAAAAAACACTTATATTTATATCTTTTCATCAAAAAAAGGTAAAAATCTAATAGTTGACAGTGCTACGATCATGCATTGAAATAATATGATTACATGCAATTAGTTTTGAATCGCGTAGATTTGATTGAATTAATAAAATATATTTAATATAGTAAATAAAAGTCAACATACTTTTCTATTTTGCATGTAATTTCTAGCATTGTTATTATTTTTAAATATAGAAAAAAATAATTTTTCATAGCTGTAGGAATCAAATTGAAGAAAAATTTAATGATTTTGGCATGTGAATGAACTGTATAATGTTCTTATGCCTCTCAAGAGTTTGAAAAATTTTTGGTCGTAAATCAGCAATAAAAATTAGGATAAGGAAAAATGTATATATGGCAGACAATTAGACACACGTACAGCCAATATAGTCTGAAAATGTTTGGAATTTGGGGATTGAAATTAAATGCTGCATTGGCTTAGAAAATCTATAGTCAAATTGGAAATGAAAAACATGCCACAGTTGATGCTGGTTTACCGGTGAACAAGGGGCCATATAATGCGAGGCGTTGTGCGCCTTATGTTTTCTATTTGCTAGCCAAAAGCATTCAGACATCCTTACATTTCTCAGTAATTTTCTTCATGTTTTTTTAGTAGAGACATTATATAATATTGCCATATTCCTTCGATCATTGCCATCGCATTAATAAATTGTCATTTCACATAATAATTGGAAAGAAAAAAAGAAGTCTGAGAAATAAGGAATTTGCATCCACCTTAAATAACAATGGCTATATAAAATTGAATTAATCAAACACAATGGTTGATATGCTTTTCATATATAATCAAGATTATATTTCTGAAATTAACTTGTAAAAGAATTATTTTTATTTTTTATTTTTTTTCTTTTTTTTAAAAGTATTGCTAACATATATATATATATATATATATAGCAAAGTTGATTACTATACTATAAGCATACGTTTAATAGGTCATAATATAATATAATATTAAATGACATGCAAATTTGTTTTTATTACTTTTTTCTATGTGAATTTTTAGAGTTAATATAATAATAGTATATGGTTTGGTATTAACATCATCGGAGAATTTTTCCTAATAAATCATCGAAGAATATGGTAATAACAAAGAAGAATATATCTTTGTATATCACAAAAAAAAAAAAAAAAAAAAGTTTGTGAATAATCACAATAATAACTGTAAACATTAATAAGAAATTATCGCATTCACTTTGATACATATCAAATAACTCACTTTAATTATATTTGCATGCATATAATTATACATAAATATGGAGTGGACTGAAAAATTACTACTCTCTCCATTTTAAAAAGGTTATCCACTTTCTTTTCTCATATACTCCCTTCATTTTGAAAAAAGTGATTATTAAAAAATTAAATTTTATTCATAAATAAGTGACCATTTAGCAACCCAATAAAAAAATAGTAAAATAACTAATTTATCATTTTATTTTTCAAATATGAAAGATGTCTTACAGATTTATACTGCAATTAATAAGGGTCTTTTTGACAACTTATGACAAAATTATTATTACCTTAAAATGGTGATTTTTATTTATTGGCCATTTTTTTTCAGAATTGAGGGAGTAGTTTAAAAAAACATCATTAATTGTTAGCCAATTCATAAATTTTATTATATTTTTTTAACTTACATCTTTGCATATACTCATTTATTACTACATTTATTATTAATTTTGAGAATATACATCTTTTAACTAATAAGAATTAAATGAACAAATATCTATAGTTATTTTTAGAGTGAGCAAGTATTTTGAGACATTTTAAAAAAGAATAGAAGACAATCTTTTAAGAACGGAGAGAGTACTTTAATGATGTCATTATTACATTAATATGAAAATTTTCTCTAAAAAGATAAATATTTTGGAATGAATAAAGTAGTCCCTCCATTTCAAAATATTAATCGTTTTAGAAAAAAAAATTCTAATTTTTTTGTCATTTTAGAATTTTAAGAATGTATTTATTATTTATTATTTTTTTAACTTTGTTCTCTATTTATTTCTCACTAAATATTCGCATTACTTACTTTTATTCTCTACATCAGAAATAATAAAGTGTATTTTAATATTTTTATTTTAAAATTATGATAATTTAATAATTTTCTTAATTCATGAGTTGAAATTTTAAACAATAAATATTTTATAATGGAAATAATAGCATCTTTTGATTAAATAGTATTAGAAGAGACAACATGAATCCGTGCTTTATATTGAACATTGACCTTATTACTCCATTAATATGTTTTTTGGATCTAAAAATGAGTTTAGACTTTAATTGAATATTGGGGTGGATTAATTAATAATCTGTTAGCTAGATGCCACTCGTGCACCTATAGCGTGTATACGACTCAGTATTAAACAGCCCCTAATCCCTATTGCTACGTTTTATGTCTGCAAGTGCAAAACAAAGGCAGCTAATTAAGCTAAATTATTACGATAATTATGAAAAATATTAGTACTACCATCAAACATGCTGAGAGGTCTCTAATTGCGTCTATCGGGATTGTAGGGCACTGTTATAAGTGGAGGCTTCGCTAATGCATCGTTAATGATAAGCATCTTAATTTGCAATTAATTAATTGATGCCTTGTGAATTAGCTAGGATAATAATTATGGATAGTTAATTAAGTAAACTTGAGTAAAGCTCGTGAATTTAGGTTTTAGATAGGGCGATGATACCTATGCAATAGTAGTATGTAAATTTGATCTAGGTTCAGTGTTTCTATCATCCATGCTGCAACTTGATTAATTTAATAACTTAATTAAGCTTGCTCACGGGCGAAAATGAAAAATAAACCGTGAAAAATTATTTGTTTACTTAAGTATTCGGTGATGTAATATAATATAATTAAATATATTTTTAATATAAATATTATATTAAAAATACATAAAATTATATTACATTACAATTTATCAAATATTTTCTAAATATATATACTTGATTAATGGGTTATATATATATATATATATATTATCATTCAAAATATTTGTAATTCAAAATTTTAGTATATAAATTAAAAAAGTTATTAAATTATTATAATTTTAAAGTAAAAAGATTAAAATATATTTTATTTTAAAATAGATAAATATAAATAGTTAATATAAATATTTAATGGAGAAATAAATAAATAATAAAATTAAAAAAATAATAAATAATTTTTTAAAATTTTAGAATGATAAATAAATTAAAATAAAAATATATTTATAAATAATAAATATTTTAAAATGAGAAGAATATTATTTTTACAAGAAATATTAGTTGTGGAATATAGATTGAATTAAAATAAAGTTTTTTTTTGGTTGCCAATGAAAATAAAAGTTATTTCGAATTGCATAGGTGACTCCAATTGAGTACGTACCGTTTGAATTTTGAAGTTCTAAAAGAAATAAAAGTATAACGTTCACTTTGATAAAAGAAGTACGTACGTAAGCTGTTAGTGAAAAAAGCTGGCGTGGCAGCCAACACCTTAGCTGTCCCATTAGGTTCATACAGCTGGATTCACTCTCTTATTATCCGAGCGCGTCATCTCACCTGCTTCCTCACCTTGGATACTCTTTCATGGCCCTTAAACAGCTTACCAGCTGGACCAGTCCACACTCCCCAATAAACTAATTTAATACTATTATTCCAGCCTGTACCTTTAACGTCTATCCACTTCTCTTTTCCATTTCTTACCCCACTTTTAACACCTAGTTTTTAAATTTTTTTTAGTTTCGCACAGTAAGAGCTGAGGGTGTTTTCGTCAATTCAAATGAGTGCAAACTGTGACTAAGCTGTAATAATGTGGTCCTTTCTCTTTGCCAAATGTTCTGTTTGATTTCACGCGCCAAATTTTATTGAAGGTTGGATATAAACATTAGTAGATGCGAGTGGGGAAAGTTAGATATTTGTTTTTCTTTTGAATATAGAACGCGCATCATGGGTTATCTTTCTCTCTTTTTTCTTTCTTTCTGCTCAAGCAGTGACTCGAAAATGGCGAAACCCAATTCACTCTCCTTTTTGTCCTTTTCTAGGCAAGTTCCATTAACCCGGCATTAGTGAAAAAACCCTTCTCTTATACCTATATATATTGCTTCTTCTGAGCCATTCTTTATCTCACCCACATAAACTCAAAGCTATCTCAGCTTCTTCTTCTTCTTCTTCTTCTTTCTTTTATTTAAAAAAAAAAATGGCTTCTTTTGGTAGTCGATGTGTTCTTAAACTATTTCTTTTGATTTCTATCTTCAATGTATCATTTGCTATTAGGGAACTCAATGAGGTTGTGCAAGATCCGCCTCAGCTTTTGAGTAACCACAATGGTCCTCTTCTTTCTGGGAAGATTTCTATTAATCTAATTTGGTATGGCAAATTCAAGCCATCCCAAAAAGCTATAATTTCTGATTTTATTACTTCATTATCAGCTCCATTATCATCATCTCAAAATACCCAACCATCCGTTTCTACTTGGTGGAAAACCACTGAGAAATACTACCATCTCACCTCCAAAAAGATCAAACTATCCCTCACTTTGGGAAAACAAATACTGGATGAAAATTATTCATTAGGAAAATCACTCACAAACAAACAGATTGTTGAGTTAGCCTCAAAAGGGGATCAAATGAATGCTATTAACATTGTGCTCACATCTTCTGATGTTGCTGTTGATGGGTTTTGTTTAAACAGATGTGGAACTCATGGGTCTGCTTCAGCTGGTTCCAAAACTGGTCATATGAAGGGTAAGAATTACAAATTTGCTTACATTTGGGTTGGTAATTCAGAGACTCAGTGCCCAGGTTATTGTGCCTGGCCATTTCACCAACCAATCTACGGCCCACAAAGTCCACCTTTGGTTGCACCTAACAATGATGTAGGTCTTGATGGTATGGTAATCAATTTGGGTAGCCTTTTGGCTGGAACTGCTACAAACCCATTTGGAAATGGTTATTTCCAAGGTCCAAAAGAGGCACCATTGGAGGCAGCATCAGCCTGTCCTGGGGTTTATGGAAAAGGGGCTTATCCAGGTTATGCTGGGAATTTACTGGTTGATTCAACTACTGGTGCTAGCTATAATGCAAATGGAGAAAATGGGAGAAAATACTTGCTTCCTGCTTTATATGATCCATCTACCTCTTCTTGTTCAACTCTGGTCTAGAATAAACTATATATGAAGGCAGTGAAGTAGTATTTTATGTTTAGATTACTAGTTTAATTAATTAATGTATACTCTTATAGAGAGGAGAGGAGAAAGACGTTGAAATTTTATTGATTTGTTAATTTTTTTTTCCTGGGTTATGCGGATTAATAATAGAAAAGCAAATTACTTTGGTTTGCTTTTTCAATTGGAAAAATTAAAAAAAAGAGTCTGACAATTTATATTGAGATTTGCTAATCACTTTTCTTTTTTCTTTTTTCTTTTTTAATCATCCCCTTCCTCTTTCGTGTTCTTTTACCATTATTTTTTTTTTAATTTTGATGCCATTTATTAGTATAATAAAAGGGGATACATGATTTCTGGATTTTAAATTAAAATATAAATAATTTTATTTATATTAATAATAAAAATATAAAAATAATATTTAAATTAATAAAATAATCACAATAATTTATGTACTCTTAAAATATTTGTAACAGAGAACTATCAATAACAGAGATTTAAGGTGATTTATAAAAATTTAAATAATAAAATTAGAATTTTTTTTTTTTTTTTACTTTAAAAGTTTGTTTATTATTTTTTAAAAATTTTTGAGCAGAGTTTTAATTATATTTTTTATAATATTTTAAAATACATAAAATTTTGTGATTATTTTATTAATTGAAATATTGTTTTTTGATATTTTAATTATTAATATAAATAAAATAATTTAAATTTAAATTTACAAATAGTATAACTCTTTTTATTACCCTTTCTAGAGGAAAAAATATTCATCAATCTATAAAGTGGAATTCACATGTCTTTGATATAATGTGCCATATATATAAGAAAAAAAAAGAGAAGGTGACTGACAAATATCAATCATTTTTCTCTTTATTATATATTTCTTCAGCTCCCCACACTTTAATGGCTTTATGCTTTAATCAAATATTAGTTATCATTGATAAAATAACTTTACTTTAATCAATATTACGGATATTTTATAATAAAAAATGGCATTTTTAACAATTATAAGGTCATTTCCAAATTTAACGTGGTAAATGATGTTGAATTGGTTTCTAATTTTTACACCAAATTTTGGTGTGGGTTGGGAAAGCTCTAATCGTAATTTGGTTCTTCTTCTTCTTCTTTTTTTTTTTTTTAATTTAAAAATTTCATTAGGAAGGAACTAGACCAAATTGTAAATAGCATTGATGGGATATTTTATCCAGAAAACTATATATATATATATATATATATATATATATATATATTTTAATGCGTACACTATTAAAAATTTAATATTATATCAGAATTTAAACGATTTTTATACCGTTTTTTGTTATATCATAATTTTAATTTTAATTTCAACTTCTCTTTCAATTTTTAATGTATTATAAGTTTGATTTGATTTCAATTCTCGCTACTATAGTAGATTTATTTTAATTCTTCTTATGCCATGAAGGATGTTTTGATTTTTGACTCATAAAGGATTTTATTTAATTGTCTTTTATTCGTGATGGGCTTCAAATATATTTCTGCCGTTGTATTGAGCTTTCAATTATATCAATTCAACTCTTATCATAAATTTACAAGTGTTAACTTGACTTAATAAAAGTTTATCATGGCTCAATTGCCTTTAACAAGTCCATAAACTGGATGTGCTAAACCATGAAATACAATGCCAAAAGATTATAAAGTGACTAATCTGTTTGTTAAAAAATTAATCATAAATAATCTTCTCTATCAAATTTCAGTGGATTTTAAGGGCTATAATTTTGTTTTGTTTTTATTCTGACTGCAATTGTAGGGATAATGAAGGTAAGGTTAGAGATGGTAATGTCATGATAATATTTCGCTCTTTCCTGTAATAGTAGAAGCCTCAGGTCCACAGGATGCAATTAGATATATAATCAATTTGGGTTTGAATAAGATTATTTGTGAATCTAACTCTTTAGTCACCATTTCAAGTATAAATGATAACGAAAAGGAAATTCGTGGGAGATTAAATATGTTATTGAGGATATTAAATTGCTAAGTAGGAGATTTTGTTTGTGTAATTTTGATTATATTAATAAGGATGGTAACAAAATAACTTGTTGGTTTTCTAAAACTAAAGATCTTTGTTATAATTCTAATTGAATTTATAATTTGTCTAGCTTACTTCAAACTCTTGTACTATTAGATATGTATTATCCTCAGTATCAATGATATTATCTCATTTTCGAAGGAAAAAAAATTGACAAATGGGCATGCTTTTAATTAATGAGTAAGCTTATAATTCAAGTTAGTTGTTCTTAAAGGGGTCAGGTCAGTCTTTTTTATGAGCTGGCTGCACGCTTTTATGGGATGGATGGCCCAAAATACCATTTTCATTTGTTATACGATTTTCTTAGAATAAATTGCAAAGTACTTACAATTCAAAACGAGAATATATATATATATATATATATATATATATATATATATATATATATATATATATATATATATATATATATATATATATATATATATATATATATATATATATATATTCAATATAAAAATAACCTCTTGATAGTAATATAAAAATTTGATCTTAATTTATACTAGTTATAAATAAATATTCATTTATTCTAATGAGTTATAACTTTTTTAGGTTTTATTATAAAAAATTTATCTCTATATAGTAATAATTATATATTTATATTTCAAAAAATATATTATATTTTATATGAAAAATTTTAAATGAAATAAAACATTTATATAAAATTGTCTGACATCATAATTTATTCTTTAAAATTATTACCATATTTCTAAACTTGCAGATACGTAATAATTAGTATGGTCACTTAAATTACGAGAATTATATGTATAAAAAAAAATTTAGACTTTAATATAAATGCTGCATATAATATATTATAAGAAAATGGTGATTTTTTTTTAAAAAGTACTTTTTTTTCATAATTACAAAATTATTTTTTCTATAATAATATTATTTTGTATAAAATAAATCATATTTTAGTAAAATTAAAAATTTTTTCATAAAAAAATTAATTTTTTCTTAGTAAAGTAGATAACTTTATTTAAAAAATAAAATAATCATAAGAAACACCTATTAACATACGAATAGTGTGGTGAAATTAAATACTTGAAAATCTCTTTAAATTTTTTTGTGAAATAACTTTTTAATGTTCAAAAAGTTAAAGGGCAAAGAGAAAATTTTGATTATATTTAAAATGTGTGAGATTAAAATATATTGTAAAGTACTTAAATATAATATAAAAATTAAAATATCATCCAATTTTTTAAGAGATTTAAGTATTAATTTCAATGAATATCAAGCAATTTTAATATTTTATAAAAGAAACAATTAAAGGCAATTTAGAATCACTTCAAAATATTAACACAAAAATTCGATAAATATTTAAGATGATAACATTCGCTTTTATCTAATAATCTTATTTTATGTTGATTAAATTAAAAATAAAAAAAAACAATACAAAAATTTCAATTCTAACTTATATATTTTGAGACAATATAAATCTAATTTGTCAAAAAAAAATTTAATAAAAAGGAAAAATGAAGACAAATATATCATTAAATTTGCCAAAAGATTTTTGTATGGAATGATAAAATTATATTGTGTCCAGCCCATCATGGGGAAGCATTTGTGAGACCCATTTCATTAATTTACAGTAACGTTTTTCAAAATTTGGCGTGTGATGTGATATTGAAGCCACCTCCCTCCCAATGGAAAATTTACTATAATTGACTTGTTGATTCATGTGATACGTGAGGCCTCACTAAAGGTAAACCGCCAAAGACTTGGGACGCTCCACAACAGAGAGGCTTCCTGTGCAATCCTCAAATGCGTCCTCCAACGGTCCAGCCTCATTTTGCCTCTTTTTCTTTTAAATTTTCTTATCAAAATAATTAAAAATATTCTTAAACTCTTATATATATATATATATATATATATATTGATACATCGCAATGAAATATAATATAATATAAATAAATAAATTTATAATATAAATTTATATTAAAAATTCATTTGATTATATTACATTACATCTTATTACGACCTACCAAACATATTGTTAGCATGTGTTTGGTAAATTATAATGAAATATAATGCAACATAATGAAATATATTTTTAATGCATTTGATTATATTATATTACATATTATTATAACCTACCAAATAATACTTTAGTGTATACAATATTTATTTGACAAAACGAAATATTCGATCACATAAATTATCAATATTATTTATATTAGTGGAATTTGAAGGTTTTTAAAGTTTCAACCTTAAGTTTTTTACCAATCAAACTAAAATATCATCCACTAGTTTACACGTTGAAAATTAAATCTTTTTCTTTATACAAATTTAATAATACATCTTTATATTTAGATGTAAATTCAAAAATTATCTTTTCAGTATAGGGTTCAATAAGTCAAAAAAAAAAAAAAAGGGTCTAATCGATAAGGATAAGCAAATTTTCTTAACTGTTACAAATGCCATTGAATTTTGTCACAAGGAAACTTAGCTGTCTCCTAACAAGCTAAACGAAAAAAAAAAAAACGCGTTATCTTACAGGAATCTGTTACTCTTTCCTCTGTAATTTCTAACCCCTCCTTTTTATCAAGTCACTCATTTATTTAGTATTAGCATTCTATATAAATGCCTTTCACATGACGCCAATTCTTGCAAATTAACATTTAACATCCTCTGCTTCGTTTCATAATGGCCTCTTTTGTTTCCACCAATATTCTTGTCTTGCTTGTTCTTCTTGTATCTTTTATTGAATTTAGCTCAGCAGCAAGGAGACTCTCTGAGTCAGCCCACAATGAACAACCTTTGCTCTTTCAATATCACAATGGCTCTCTTCTTTCTGGGAAAATTTCAATCAATTTAATATGGTATGGAAAATTCAAGTCTTCCCAACGTGCAATTGTTACAGATTTCATCACTTCCCTTTCATCTTCCAAACCCGAACCAGCTAAACCCTCTGTTTTTACTTGGTGGAAAGCCACTGAAAAATATTACCATCTTATAAAATCTAAGAAAATTTCTTCTCTTGCTCTCTCTTTGGGTACCCAAATTATTGATTCGAACTATTCATTAGGCAAATCACTCTCCAATAAGCAAATTGTTCAATTAGCTTCAAAGGGTGCCCAAAAAGATGTTATAAATATTGTTTTGACATCATCTGATGTTGTAATTGAAGGGTTTTGCTCAAGCAAGTGTGGTACACACGGGTCTGCAATGGGAAATGGAAAGAGCTCTAAATTTGCATACATCTGGGTTGGGAACTCAGAGAAACAATGCCCAGGTCAATGTGCTTGGCCATTCCACCAGCCAATTTACGGACTACAAAGCCCACCCTTGGTTCCGCCAAATAACGATGTAGGTCTTGACGGTATGGTGATCAATTTGGCTACCCTATTGGCCGGAACTGCTACGAATCCGTTTGGAAATGGATACTTCCAAGGACCAAAGGAGGCTCCATTGGAGGCTGCATCTGCTTGTCCTGGGGTATATGGGAAAGGGGCTTATCCTGGCTATGCTGGGAACCTGTTGGTAGACTCTACTACTGGTGCTAGCTACAATGCAAATGGTGTCAATGGCAGGAAATACTTGCTTCCTGCTTTATTTGACCCCTCAACTTCAACTTGTTCAACTTTGGTCTAAGAAGCAAATTGCACATGTGGCTTGCACTTGCTTAATTATACGTTACTTAGCGTACATGAATATTGAATATATAGATTACAGTATCATTAGGAGTTTGCATATATAGAAAAAAAAATGATACTATTATTTTTCTTAATTCATTTGTATTTTATTAAATTTTAATAAAATCTAATAATTTATATATACTTCTATTATAATCAAGTGATACACTTCTCCACTTGGAAAAATACTAATATCCCTAACTCTCTAATCTTATAAAAGTTTGGTACGTGGATTTCAGTGTTAAAAACAGAAATTAATTATTTTAGCAGTTCCTAATAATAATTAATTAACTTGGCCTCATATACACTATATTAATATGGATGACTAGTTTGGCTGCCTTCATTCTGATTTTATAAATTGCATGATATGAAGTAAAAGAATAAGCTAACTACATTTGAAGCCTAATTCAGGTGGTAAAAGTACTTGCTTTTCAGAGTAAAAAGTTTTAGGTTTAAAACTTTTTCTCTACATTAAGTGAGATTTCATTTTTATAAAAAGTGTAAAAGGATGGATGTCCCTACTGTATAGCTCATAATCCAATAAATTATCCTATAAATAATAAAAAAAAGCTAAGAAAGCATAATCCAATAAAGGGGTAAAGCATCCACAATTTAATTAATTTTAAATTGATAATGCAGGTGCAATAAACGTGACACAAACTTTTGCATGAATATCCAATTTCGATGGAAAAATAGTTGCAACTACTTTATAACAAAAAGAAAAAGCATATTGTAAAGCACAAATCTAAGAATGACATTATACATGTGACAAGCCATTGATCCTACTGTCTAATTGTCTCTTTAGTCTCTACTGTCTTGATAACTCGTCCTCTTTATCGTCTTCTATCTTAGTTTAGGATTTTCTTCTATGGGAAAACCCCTAGCAGGTCTAGCCACCAGAGGGGCTCTCCCTTTGCTTTTTATTTAGATTTTTGCTTCTTATCTAGTTGGTTTTTTCCTTTTAATATAGATAATTTCTCTAAGGTTTGGTATGGCTCTTTTGCTCCTCCTGTTATATACGGGTTATCCCTCTCTGTTTTGGTCTTTTTGACAAGTCCGACAATTATCTCTATAGGTGCTTCTCTCCTGCTCTTTCTTTACTTCCATCACTTCAAGGATCCTATCTTGGATGATGTTTGAGTGGACATTATGGTTTCTTTCAGAGCAAATGACAAAGCTCTCTAAAGATCAAGTCCTTTTCGTGCATCAACTGCCTTGATATGCTGGCGAGGTCACTTTTGGTCGGAATTCACATATCTAGGCCTATTTTAACTCAATGATGATGATTGTGTTCTAAAATGGGATTATTTGGTGTTTTATCAGTATTTTTTTTCCTTGGTCGGTCTAGCTTTACTTTTGATTTTTTAGTGGCCCCTTTTTCTTGCATTGTCATTGGCGACGACGAGATTCATATAGAGCAAAGAAAGCTCTTAAAAAAGGGTGGTAAATCAGGAGTATTATTGTAAAATTATATCTGATATAGTCCTTTGGGCTGTGTGTATAGGCTTGAAACCCACTGTCAAAAAACTCTTCTTAGGTAATTGTTTGAGTTTTAACTGGCCAATTAATGATCTTACCTCTTGTACTCATTTGGAAATCATGCCCATTAATAAACTCTTTATTTTCTTGGGCAAAAAAAAAAGCCATTGATTCTCATGTTTGTTGTATTCTATATATATATATATATATGTAAGAAATTTAAGTTATCAACTCATTTAGATTACATAATGAAGGATGAAGCCACTAGATGGTGAAGGGGAGCAATTGTCCGCTTATTTATTTTTAAAATGAAAAAAAAAATTATATTATTAAAAATTTTAAAAATTTAATTTGTCCTCTTAAAACATAAAATTTGACCCCTTTATTCTTATTTTATATAAAAAAAATTAAAAGATAAATTAAGAAATAAAAAATCGCTCAATTTTTTTTTTCTTTTGTACATAAAAAAAATTCTATAAAAGGAAATTTTGCGACGATTTGAACTAATATGAAGTAAATATTGAATTACTGGATTACTAACTCAATGCTTAGTATTCATAATTAATTAACCAAACATTGCATGAAACTTATTTTTTCAATTTTCTTTAAATTTATTAATTTACTTGTAATTTGTACATAATAATAATAATAAGATTAAATTCATGCATCTACCTTATATGATAAAAAAATCATTTTATAAAATAATATCAAAATTTGAGTGTTAATGAACAAAATATGAAATAAATTATCTTAAATTGAAGATTAATTTTCCATTAAGTTTTTGAAATTAATTTTCTTCATTTTGGTTTATAGCAGGAGGGAAAACTCCAACTTGATTTATGCCTAAATTAAAAAATGAATCCATCATTTAATAAAATTTTAGGTGTTTCTTTTGCTCTTAAATTTTTATTTTGGTTGTATTAAGAGTAATCTCATATTGATTGGAAATGAATAATATAAATGATTAATATATGGTGAGTACCTATCATCTAATTGGCTAATTTTAGTCATTTAAATTATGATAGTGTCCAATATACTAATATGTGTTGTATGTGTTTGTGTTCTTAATATTCTCCTATATTTGTCTTCCTATCCCACTCATAAAAATTAATATGATATCATAGCAGATTTGACTCGGTTTGTTAATTTCTCAGTTTTTCATCTGGATGCCCAGCCCCAACTAGTCCGGTGTTGCCGCTACATTTCAGGAGGAGTGTTTGAATTTCTTTCCTGATTTTCTGAATTGAATGTCCAGTCCCAGCCCATCTAGTTTCTAGTCCAAGTGACAATTAGATGTTCATTCTCAATTGTCACTTGAGTCATTTAGATTATGATAATGCCCAATATACCAATATGTATTGTATGTGTTTGTATTCTTAATATTCTTCTATATTTATCTTCCTCTCTCATTTATAAAAATTAATATTGGTTGGGATTTTGTACTTTTTTTATTTTTTATTTTTGGGGGAAATTAGTGAGCAAACCACATTAATTGTGAAATAGATTTGGGTTGAAAGCAAAGCAAGAGCAGCAGCGCACTATCCATTAAAAAAAGTTCAAAATGAACGCGCAAAGTCTGGCTGGCATTTCTTAATTTCTTTGCCACTTACGGTTGTCTTCCTCTGTTCCGCGTTGCTACTCCTCTCTGCCTTTACTCTCTCTCTCTCTCTCTCTCTCTCTCGCCCATCACTATATATAACCTCTTCGCATTCTCTGCCATCTCAATCCAAATCTCTCATTTCCACTCTATTCCTACACAAATTTTTTAAAATCTATCAATATCAATGGCCTCTTCTTTTTCTGCCCATATCTTGCTCCAGCTAGTACTGGTTGTGTCTCTTTTCCATCTCAACTCGGCGGCTAGGCTGCTTGCTGAATCAACTGAAACCCAGCAAACCCTTTTGTTTCAATATCATAATGGTCCTCTTCTCACTGGAAAAATTTCAATTAATTTAATCTGGTATGGCAAATTCAAGCCTTCTCAACGCGCAATTGTCTCTGATTTCATTACTTCCCTTTCTTCTTCTTCTAAGCCCGCAATAGCCCAACCCTCTGTTGCTAGGTGGTGGAAAGCCACTGAGAAATACTACATTCTCATCAAATCTAAGAAAACTTCTTCTCTTGCACTGTCTTTGGGAACCCAAATTTTAGATGAGAATTATTCATTGGGCAAATCACTTTCCAATAAGCAAATTGTTGAATTAGCTTCGAAGGGTGGGCAAAAAGATGCTATTAATGTGGTTTTGACATCAGCAGATGTTGCTGTTGACGGTTTCTGCTCTAGTAGGTGTGGTACTCATGGTTCTTCCGTGGCTGCTAAAAAGATCAATGGCAAAAACTCTAAATTTGCTTACATTTGGGTTGGTAATTCTGAAGCTCAATGTCCCGGTCAATGTGCTTGGCCATTTCACCAGCCAATTTATGGACCACAGAACCCACCCTTGGTTGCCCCTAACAATGATGTGGGTCTTGATGGTATGGTGATCAATTTAGCTAGCCTTTTGGCTGGAACTGCTACAAACCCATTTGGAAATGGCTACTTCCAGGGTCCAAAGGAAGCTCCTCTTGAGGCTGCATCTGCTTGCCCTGGGATTTATGGCAAGGGAGCTTATCCTGGTTATGCAGGGGATCTATTGGTGGACTCAACAACTGGTGCTAGCTACAATGCGCATGGTGTCAATGGCAGGAAATATTTGCTTCCTGCTTTGTTTGACCCTTCAACCTCAGCTTGTTCTACTTTGGTTTAAATAAGCCATGTAGTACTATACGATTAATTGTTTGTAGAATATAAGAGAATTTCACTGAAATCCTTTGATTCTTTAATTTGTTTCTTCTATTAATTGATATATGCAAAGTACATGAAAGCAAATTAATTGGCTTTATATATATATATATTTGTGGATTCCTTCCATTTCATCAAATGATCATTCGTAATAATTTTTTGCAACTGTGAAATTAATTTAGAGCTACACTAGGCAATTATTTTGCTCCTTTTTCTTCTTTTCAAGTAATGCTTTCCATCTGATATCCCCTCTTAAATATACGTCAACTAAGTATAAGTTAATTTTCACTAAGTTTTTACTGCTACTCATTGGACTGGTTTATGGAATAAACCAATACACTCAGAGTGAGCAAAAATTTTTCTAAATGGATTTATTACTTTTTAATTTCATACACCAAAAAAAAAATGAGGGATGTGAAAATTTGAATCTTTAATTCTTTTTTTTTTTTTTTAAAGGGAACTATACATTCAACAACACAATTGTAGGAAATAAAAAATTTCATAATTATTCTAGATGAACTAATCAAAGATATCACTAGACAAAGATTAAAATATAACATTCCCTTACTGTAAATTGCTACATAATAACCATATGATATACATAAAATTACTCCCTTAAAGTTATATTTTTATATTGTTTCGTATTATCAATCAATAAATCTTGTTTTTCTTTAAAAAAAAAAAATTATCTTGCACTTTCTAAGGTATTGTTTGGTATGAGCTAAATAAATTAAAAAAATATAATTTTATGAGAAGTGAAAAATTTTGACTTGTTTGATAGCCATTATTGAAAAAAGTTCCCGGAAAATTAGATATTTACTTTCTGAGTTTGGAGGAAGCATATTTTCGTAGGAGAAATTAAGAAAGTTGGACTTTCTCAGTTGAAATATATATAAATTGACATATTTGTCCTCCAATAAATAGGATTAAATAAACGAGTTAAAGTATTATTGTCTTTTTTATTATTAAGTAAAATAAAAAAAAATTACTTTTCAAGAAATTGTATATAAACTAAATACACAATTACTTTCTAGTAAATTTACCTTCTAGGAAATAATTTCTCAGGAAATATACTTTCCAGCAAGTATACCAAATGATACCTAAGTGTAAGCCTAGTTAGTTCATAGTATTTTTAAATTTTTTAACTTCCAAGTGTTTTATATTGAGGAAAAAAAAAAACCTCCATCATTATAAATTATTAGTCTAACAATAGTTTTTGGATTAAATTCCTCTTATATTTGTATAAACATAACATATCATATTTACGTAATCTCAATCGTTGATTTAATATAAATAATTAAAATTTTATTAGAAATTAATTTTAAATTTTCATAAAATGAGTGGTTATTTATCATATGATAAAATCTTAATCGTTGGTTATAAAATCAAATATTGTGATTA
The DNA here is from genome assembly GCA_947687605.1 of Reutealis trisperma. NCBI lineage: Eukaryota > Viridiplantae > Streptophyta > Magnoliopsida > Malpighiales > Euphorbiaceae > Reutealis > Reutealis trisperma. Next base: position 3,574,767 of record CANTUT010000051.1, on the reverse strand, counting down.
TATAAACATCATAGGTCATATTTAATCCATATATTTTTAATTTATTATTAGATACCTAATGAATTGAAATAACATTGTGGTAAGTGTTTTTAATATTAAGATTTGTGTTTTAATTCAAATTACATATATGAATATTTGTGTATGTTAATTTAAATATTTAATTAATGATGTTCATTATATGCTTTTCAAAAATTATGACTTTTTTATTTTATTATATTTTATTTACATGAAGAATCTATTAGTGTAATTTGAGTTATCAAGAAAAACAATATGTTAGAAATATTAATTGATAGATTTAAGAAAATGTAAATTAGAGTTTACATTAAAAAAAATTTCATACACCTTAGATTATACCAAAAATAAAAGCTACGACTAAAACCGAACAAAACTGAACTAAAGCTGTTCAACATTGCTTATGGCATTAGTTCCCCAAATGTGCCCTTACTCTGATACTCTCTGACCAAATGACACAAATTCTTTGTCGTTTTGCGCTTACTTATTGGCACGTCTTATTCTTTTAATTCCTTTGTAGTCTTATCTTAGCTGTCCATCCGCTTCTCCAAAATCGGTGCTGTTAGCCGCAGAGTCTCTGTTCTGTTGCCACCCAAACAAAAACCGCGTTTCTTTCTTAACTCTTTCCAGGTTGTTTCCTCCCCAAATCTCAGCCTATTTATACCCATCTTCTCATTTATTTTCTCTTCACTCCAATCCAAATCTTCTACTTCCCTCTTATTTACACTACATTATAATCAATAATGGCCTATTTTGTTGCTCCATTTTTTGTTTTGAATCTCGTTTTGTTCGTCTCTCTTTTTAATTTCAGCTCTGCAGTGAGAAGACTTGCTGAGTCTGATCAAACCCAAGAATCTTTATTGTTTCAGTACCACAATGGCCCTCTTCTTACTGGCAAAATTTCTATCAATTTGATTTGGTATGGAAACTTTAAGCCTTCGCAACGAACGATTGTGTCTGATTTCATTACTTCTCTTTCTTCTCCTCCTTCTTCCGATACCCAACCTAGATCTGTTGCTAAGTGGTGGAAAGCTACAGAGAAATATTACAATCTCATCAAATCTAAGAAAACTTCTTCTCTTACTCTGTTATTGGGTACCCAAATTTTAGACGAGAGCTATTCATTGGGCAAATCGCTTTCTAATAAACAAATTGTGCAATTAGCTTCAAAGGGTGTTCAAAAAGATGCTATAAATGTGGTTTTGACATCGTCTGATGTAGCTGTTGAAAGCTTTTGCTCTAGCAAGTGTGGTACTCATGGTTCTTCTACAAATGTTCAAAAAATCAATGGCAATAAGAGTTCTAAATTTGCTTACATTTGGGTAGGGAATTCTGAAACTCAATGCCCAGGTCAATGTGCTTGGCCATTCCATCAGCCAATTTATGGACCACAAAGCCCACCGCTGGTTGCACCCAACAATGACGTGGGTCTTGATGGTATGGTAATCAATTTGGCTGCCCTTTTGGCTGGGACGGCCACAAACCCATTTGGAAATGGATACTTTCAGGGTCCAAAAGAGGCTCCTCTTGAGGCTGCATCGGCTTGCGCTGGAGTATTTGGCAAGGGAGCCTATCCTGGTTATGCTGGGGATCTACTGGTGGACTCAACAACTGGTGCTAGCTATAATGCATATGGTGTTAATGGAAGGAAATACTTGGTTCCTGCTTTGTTTGAGCCTTCAACTTCAGCTTGTTCGACTCTGGCCTGAAAGAAAAATATCATGGGGCGTGTTCCCTTGTTGTATAAAATAAATAGAGAGTAGTAGGATTATGAGATAAGAGACATTCATTAATTCTTTTTATTTTTTATGATTCATCCATTCTCTTGTAGTGCCATTGAATAATTAGCTTTATATATATATATCTGTGGATTCCTTCCATTTCATCAAATGATCATTCGTAATAATTTTGGGCAACTGTGAAATTAATTTAGAGCTACACTAGGCAATTATTTTGCTCCTTTTTCTTCTTTTCAAGTAATGCTTTCCATCTAATATCCCCTCTTGTATCTATATCAACTAAGTATAAATTTATTTTCACCAAGTTTTTTCTACGAATGGATGCTATTAAGTTACATTTGAATGGATTTATTACTTTTTAATTTCATACACCAAAAAAAAAATGAGGGATGTGAAAGTTTGAATCTTTAATTTTTTTTTTTTGAAGGGAACTATACATTCAACAACACAATTGTAGCAAATAAAAAATTTCATAATTATTCTAGATGAACTAATCAAAGATTTCACTAGACAAAGGTTAAAATATAAGATTCCCTTACTGTAAATTGCTACATATTAACCATCTAACATCCGTAAAATTTACTCCCCATTCTGAAAAAAAGTGATCATTAAGAAAAAATCACAATTTTTAAAGTAGTAATAAATTTATTATAATTTGTCAAAAAGACTCTTTTTAATTGCAGTATAAATTAAGGAAATATCTCTCATATTTGAAAAATGGAATGGTAAATTAGCTATTTTACTATTTTTTTTATTGAATTGCTAAATGGCCACTTATTTATAAATAAAATTAACTTTTTTAATAACCATTTTTTCAGAATAAAAGAAGTATTGTTTAGTATGAGATAAATAAACTTAAAAAAAGTACAATTTTATGGGAAATAAAAAATTTTGGCTTGTTTGATAGTCATTATTAAGAAAAGTTCCCGAGAAATTAGATATTTACTTCCTAAGTTTAGGAAAATGGCACTTTCATAGGAGAAGTTTAGAAAGTTGGACTTTTTTTGAAATAGATATAAGTTGACATATTTACTTCCCATTAAATAAGATTGAATAAATGGGTTAAGATATTATTGTCTTTTTTATTATTAAGTCAAATAAAAAAAAATTACTTTTCAGAAAATTATATGCAAATCAAGTACATAATTACTTATTAGTAAGTTTATTTCATAAGAAATAACTTCCCAGAAAATATACTTCCTAAAAAGTATACTAAATAATACCTAAGTGTAAGCCTAGTTAGTTCATAGTATTTTAAAATTTTTGAACTTCTAAGGGTTTTATATTGAGGAAAAAAAAAAAAACCTCCATCATTATAAATTATTAGTCTAACAATAGTTTTTAGATTAAATTCCTTTCATATTTGTATAAGCATAACATATCATATTTATGTAATCTCAATCGTTGATTTAGTATAAATAATTAAAATTTTATTAGAAATTAATTTTAAATTTTCATAAAATGAGTGGTTATTTATCATATGATAAAATCTTAATCGTTGGTTATAAAATCAAATATTGTGATTATATAAACATCATAGGTCATATTTAATCCATATATTTTTAATTTATTATTAGATACCTAATGAATTGAAATAACATTTTGGTAAGTGTTTTTAATATTAAGATTTGTGTTTTAATTCAAATTACATATATGAATATTTGTGTATGTTAATTTAAATATTTAATTAATGATGTTCATTATATGCTTTTCAAAAATTATGACTTTTTTATTTTATTATATTTTATTTACATGAAGAATCTATTAGTGTAATTTGAGTTATCAAGAAAAACAATATGTTAGAAATATTAATTGATAGATTTAAGAAGATGTAAATTAGAGTTTACATTAAAAAAAAATTCATACACCTTAGATTATACCAAAAATAAAAAGCCATGACTAAAACCAAACAAAACTGAACTAAAGCTGTTCAACATTGCTTACGGTATGAGTTCCCCAAATGTGCCCTTACTCTGATACTCTCTGACCAAATGACACAAATTCTTTGTCGTTTTGCTCTTACTTATTGGCACGTCTTATTCTTTTAATTCCTCTTATTATCTTAGCTGTCCATCCGCTTCTTCAAAATCAGTGCTGTTAGCCGCAGTGTCTCTGTTCTGTTGCCACCCAAACAAAAACCGCGTTTCTTTCTTAACTCTTTCCAGGTTGTTTCCTCCCCAAATCTCAGCCTATTTATAACCATCTTCTCATTTATTTTCTCTTCACTCAAATCCAAATCTTCTACTTCCCTCTTATTTACACTACATTATAATCAATAATGGCCTATTTTGTTGCTCCATTTTTTGTTTTGAATCTCGTTTTATTCGTCTCTCTTTTTAATTTCAGCTCAGCAGTGAGAAGACTTGCTGAGTCTGATCAAACCCAAAAATCTTTATTGTTTCAGTACCACAATGGCCCTCTTCTTACTGGAAAAATTTCTATGAATTTGATTTGGTATGGAAACTTCAAGCCTTCGCAACGAACGATTGTGTCTGATTTCATTACTTCTCTTTCTTCTCCTTCTTCTTCTGATGCCCAACCTAGATCTGTTGCTAAGTGGTGGAAAGCTACCGAGAAATATTATAATCTCATCAAATCTAAGAAAAATTATTCTCTTACTCTGTTTTTGGGTACCCAAATTTTAGATGAGAGCTATTCATTAGGCAAATCGCTTTCTAATAAGCAAATTGTGCAATTAGCTTCAAAGGGTGTTCAAAAAGATGCTATTAATGTGGTTTTGACATCGTCTGATGTAACTGTTGAAGGCTTTTGCTCTAGCAAGTGTGGTACTCATGGTTCTTCTACAAATGTTCAAAAAATCAATGGCAATAAGAATACTAAATTTGCTTACATCTGGGTAGGGAATTCTGAAACTCAATGCCCAGGTCAATGTGCTTGGCCATTCCATCAGCCAATTTATGGACCACAAAGCCCACCGCTGGTTGCACCTAACAATGACGTGGGTCTTGATGGTATGGTAATCAATTTGGCTACCCTTTTGGCTGGGACGGCCACAAACCCATTTGGAAATGGATACTTTCAGGGTCCAAAAGAGGCTCCTCTTGAGGCTGCATCGGCTTGCGCTGGAGTATTTGGCAAAGGAGCCTATCCTGGTTATGCTGGGGATCTATTGGTGGACTCAACAACTAGTGCTAGCTATAATGCATATGGTGTTAACGGAAGGAAATACTTGGTTCCTGCTTTGTTTGACCCTTCAACTTCAGCTTGTTCGACTCTGGCCTGAAAGAAAAATATCATGGGACGTGCTCACTTGTTGTTGTATAAAATAAATAGAGAGTAGTTGGATTATGAGATAAGAGACATTCATTAATTCTTTTATTTTTTATGATTCTTCCATTCATTTGTAGTGCCATTGAATAATGAAGATGCAGAAAATTTCTTCTGCATCAATTTGTATATTTATTCACAATCTGGTCATAAAAATCACCTTTACATACATTGTCTCCTTTAAAAATAAAACAGAAACTACCCATTAAATTAAGGGTTTGTAAATCAAAGTTTGAACTTTTTATGGCTTTATTTTTCTTTACAAATTTGATATAATTAATAAATAAAGATATGCCCAAAATTGAAGTACAATGATGAACCATGTTTCACCAAATTGGGTATAGCAGCAACCCCTGCAAATTGCAATTGCCCTAACCGATAATAATTTAGGAAGGCTTGCTAATGTTCTTGATCGATCATAACCGCGTACCATATAACAAAAAGAAATTAGCTTCCACAAGATATTTTCAATGTACCAAAAATATATCATTGAAAAACCTTAGGGACCATACACAAATTGTCTGTACTACTTTTATTTTGTTTTTCTTGTTTTCGATGGAATAAAAATTATTAAAAGAATAGATTTTTTATTAATTAAGAATCCGATTAAAATTTGTTTAGATGCTAGTACAAAAATTAGCTACAGATTCGCTATGTGCAGTTTTGATTATATTTTTTTATTTAATTAACTTTTTTTTTTAAAAAAGTATCTTAAATACATAAAATTATTACTATTATTAATTTTTCATTAAATTTAAATATTATCTTTTAATAATTTTTAATATTAATATAAAACTATATATAAATCAATTGAAAATAATAAAAGGATATTAATGTATTAACGATTGAAATTGAATTAAAATGGTTGAGATGATTTGAATTGAGTATAAATTAAATTTACAAATGAATTGAATTTAATGAGTTTGGATCAACCATTACTAAAATATTAAAACTAACCAATTAAGTAGTCAAGTCTAAACTATTATATACTCATATATTTTTAATGTATTTTTTCCAATATGAGATCGATTATAACAATTAGGCTATATAAATTTTAATTAGAACATATAAAAAATAATATGAAAAAATTAATGAAATGACTTCATATAAACTTAAGTATGGTTAGGTATGTGATAAATAGAGCGAGGAAGTAACATTTTCTAGAAAGTAAATATTTTGAGAGTTTTTGGTTTGCACTATAAAAACTTCTCAAAAAGTATATTATCCAACTTCTCTTACCGTAACTTACCTAGCAAAATCAATTATGTTGGACTTCTTGAGTTGATCTTAAATTTAATTTACTAAAATATCCTCAATTATATGTGCTTATGTTGTACTAAAACATAATCGCATATGTAAATTAATTGTAAGGATATTATGGTTTTTTGTAGTTTATCTTAGAAAAAAGTTAACACATGTCAAATAAAAAAAAATTCTACTTCTCAAGAAGTTATCAATGGCATTGCCAATTGTCCTGGACGGAGTTTCATATTCTAAAACGATTGCAAACTTACATCATTATCAACACTATCAAATATATCTTTCTACATAAATGTGACTAAATAATCATTTAATAATTAATCTCTCATTTTATTTTGTAATAGGGTTTTCACTATATTCATCATAGGTTATGTTTGGTTTATAGAATAGCTAAGAAATATAATAGTTATTCTAAATTTTAGTTCAAATTTTAGACAAAAATACTAATTACATAGAATAACAATTCCATAATTTTCATAAAATACATATTTCACAAAAAATTAAAAAATTTGTATTCTTTAGAATATAGAATAGAGTATTTCTATTTTTATTCTTTAAAAATATTGACAAGCTCAAATTTCACTACTATTGCTTTTTTTTCAGATTTTTATTTTTATTTTTTATTTTTTAAATTTTAAGTCAAATAAAAATTTTATTTATTATGCATTTAAATTATTTCTTAAATAAAATTTGATAAAATTGTATTTAATTTATTATTAATAGTGAAATTAATTTATAATAATATTATGATCATTTATGTGAATAGAATAATTATTCTATATTATGAATCAAATTATAGAATTAGAATAATTATTTTATTCTTATTTTATTCTATTTTTTAAAAATAGTTATTTTAATATTTGTACATTCTATTATGTGAGCCAAACATAGCTATAAAGAAAAAACACTTTCAATGCTTGCAATGGCTAATATCAATACTAATTTCATAAGCAAATAAACCAAAGAATATATTTTATTTTTCCTTGTATGAACCAACTATTTTGACTTTCAATTAATACAAAGATAATCCATTGCTATTAAAAAAAAAAATACAATTATGTTAAAAAGAAAAAAAAAAAAAAGGCTAGAAATAATTGAAGCTCATAAGGCAAGGGAATTGTTTTACTTACTTGAGAGAGTCAACCAGAGATTGGATTTGAAGTTTTGGAATTTGGAAAGGGCAAAAACAAAGTAGCAATTATGAGCCAATTTGGGAGAGAATGTGAAGAATTCAAGAGGCATCCGACGTGCTGTTTGGAGAGAGAAGAAAAGAAACGCTTTTTTCTTAAAAAAGTGTGCGTCTTCTAATAATTTTAAAATATTTTTAGGGGATCATCACTATAAAAATATGTAAAAATTTTAGCTACCAAAAGTTAATATCTAAACTAAACACTTAATAAATTATATTTCATTAAAAATAATTTTCTAAAAAATTAACTTTCTAAAACATAGGTCATAACAAACTAAATATTAACTTAATTTTTAAGGGAATATATTCAAAATATGACAAAAAAATTTGAGAGAATTATTTAACACAGCCAAATTTTTAATATTTTTTAGAAGTAATCATTTTAATTATTAATTAATGCAATCATCATTTCATAATTGATTAACTAAATGCAATAGTCCAATCAAATAATCATAAAAAACCTAAAAAAATATATATTTGTTGATAACAATAAATATTAAATAGAAATATATTAGAAAAGTAATAAATCAATTATATTTTTAAATAGAAAACTAAAGTATAATTAAAGACAAATAAAAAAAGAAAAATGGATTATCTTCTAGACACGAAAAAGAATATAAGATGAGCAGAATGATTATGAATAATGATAAATGACACGGAAAGCCTTTTTCGGTGAGTTTTGTCATACAAACATTAATTAATCTCAACAACATTGTAGCGTCTAATAAACATAGTTGGCCCAATTTGGCTATACGCATATAGGGAGATGGAAGAGACTGACACATCATATTCACCGAACAAACAAACAAAAATCCACTGCCGTAACAAAAAGGTTTGAAATTATGAAGCCACCCCCATCCAAATATGGCACCAACCTATACGCAAAATCCATGTCTTGATTGACTTGACCCACATATGCCTTCTCTTTCTTGTATGAAATTATTGTTATGGTTTATGGTATGTCCATACAAATACTACAAAAAACCATACATCAAAGTTATTGAACCAAATTAAGAGTCACACGCACGCTGCCCACTAGGGAACAAAGCCAATTTCTGCCACACTCGCACTATACCCTTCACCCATAAGTAATGCTCACGCCAAAGTCCACTCGTCAGTCAACAGGTGCATGAGCTTCACAAAAAATTGAAAATCCATCCATAGCCAGTCGCCACATGTATACTTTTATAATGTATAAATAAATAAATTCTTTAGTTGTTGATTATTCTACAGCAATGAGGATTCACAAGTGCTAAGCACCGTCCATCCATTATTCATGGACGATTGCACCTCACTCTAGCTCTCACACCTTTCCGACCGACCTTTTCTTGGGTCTTAGTGCCTTATCCTTCTGACCATACATTACAAATTTACAAGTAGATTGAACACGGTTTGAGAGCATTTGAAAATTTAAAAATTTGCATAATCGAACTAAAGTTTGAAAATTTTCAAAATCGAACTAAAGTTCGGAGATTTTCAAAATGAAATCTCCATAACCAAACTATGGGATTGAAATCTCCATATCGAACTGTCCTAATTTTTCGAGACGGTTTGAATCGAAAATTCGAGTCTAATGAGACGGTTTGATACCGAGCAGAGTAACAGAAATTCAGAGATTTTTTAATTTTTAAATAATTTTTTTGCTAGAATTTTTAAAAATAATTAAAAATATACATCTTTAACTTAAACATGAAATTAAATCAGTACATAAAATAAAAATATATTGCATAATTAAAGAAATTTAATTAAAATTCACCAAACTAAATTAAGCTCAAGAATTAAATATTATATTTTTAATATTGATTCAATCAATATATTTTAATATTGACTCAATTAATCAAAATATAATTTTAATCAATCTATTTCCATAATTCAACTTAAACTAACTTAGTCAAATAATTTAATTGATTAACAATAAGATTATGAAGTTCTATATTTTTTCTCATATATTAATTGATGGATTTATAAGATTTCAATTAATTTATTTCTATATGTTCAATCCATTGATTTCTATCACTTCAATTGATTTCTATAGCTAAATTGGAATCAATAATTTTATTTTGATTGGAATTAATAGTTTTATTTGTAACTTCAACTAATGAATATTTATCAAACTTTAATTCGTAGTATTTAGAGATATAAACCACTTTAATGAAGTGGAGTTTTGAAATATTTAAATTATTTTACTTAAATATTATTGAAGTAGAGTTGCAATGCAATAATTAATTTAATACAATAACTGATTTAAAAATAAAGTTTATAATTAATAAAAATTATATTTTACCTATACATTATTGAATTTATTTAAAGTAACTACTAATTAGAAAATGAAATTTTATAATTAATAAAAATTAAATTTTACTTATATATTATTGAATTTCTTTAAATGAGTTGCTTATACAAAATCAAAAAGTATGTGTGTGTGTATATATATATATACCTTTTAAATCGGTTATAATTTTAGTTTTTCGATTCAGACGGTTCAGTACGGTTCTCGGTATGGATAATTACTAATCTCCAGAACCGTACCATTAGAAAAATTAGGACGGTTCAGTTCGGAGAAAGTCAAATGATCAACGGATATTTTTCGGTTCTAAAAATTTTCGGTACGGTTCGATATTTTCAAGTTATATACTCAATCCTAATTATAAGTGTTTGTCAAAATAGGACTTATCGTTATTGCCACTCACTTTCTTTTTGTTGGTATGTTATCTCGTACATATAAAAATAATATCATATAAATATAAAAATAATACATATCATATATTTATATACATGTACATATATAGGGATCAAGCCCATATAAATATTGACCGGCTGTTATCATAGTTATAATACGTAGAATAATACACATAATTAGTATAACAACAATTCATAAAAACAATTAATGGTAGGCAAGGATAGAATTCTCTTTTGTTCATGAAGACTTGAAGAATTTATAAAGTAAGCTAATGGTTTCATTTCTTTCTTTTATTAAACCATAGCATACTACTATTAGGTTTTGCACGCCAACCACCAATTAGAGAGAAATTTGTTCAGCTATAATTATTTTATTTTTCTTCTCTTCTTGTAATTTTCTGTTTCTTATTAACACGGCTATTTTTGTGGTACTCCATTCGAATGGGCACTCCACTAAAATAACTACTACTATAGCAAGTTAAAAGACATAAGAAGATTATTCTAAAAAAAAGACATAAGAAGATTAAAATGGCATGGAACATCAATGAGCCTTTGATAATAGAGTGTCTTGAATGTTAAAATGTCTAGTATTCGTATCTCAATCGAAATTAAATTTATTTAAAAAAAATTACATGGAATATGAAAATCAAATCTTTATTTTGAAAAATAATAATCATATATACTTTTAAAAAAAAGCTTTTTTTTAACATAAAAAATAAAACTTATTTTTGTTTAAACATTTGAGTTTAGCTATTTTTATTAATAATTATTATTGTGTATAATTACACTGATGGCAGTGATGATAAATAGTTGCAGTTACAGCAAATATTCTGAAATTTCACAAACATATAAAAAAAAAAAAAAAAAAGTAAGCGAATTTTTCGAATCCGTAATATCTAAAACTATAAAAATTTTGTTTTGAATTTTTGGACAAAAAAATAGACGATTATATTATTTTCAAGAAATGAAAATGGTGCAGTAATTACTAATTAGATTATAAACTTCATTAACCCAAAGTATTTCAGCATTAATACGAATTAATCCTCAAACTGCGGATCTAATACTCTTTAAATTAAAGATTAATTATAATGGGCTAGGCTAAAGTAGTATTTAAAGTGGATCACATTTCCTAGAAATTTCTAAAAAGATGAGAAATAATGCATGTTACCTATAGTATATAGTGTAATTATTTTATTAGAATTGCACACGGATGGAGTCTACAATAAGGAAGATGATCAGTATTCCTTTTTAAGTATTACTTTGAATAAAAGTCATTCCATTCAATTATCTAAACAAAAAATTAAACAACAGCTTATAATTTAAATATATGAACCAATGCCAAGTATCATATAGTAATTAATTAATAAGCCAATCAACATCGTATTTCATATTGCTGTTTGCTGTAACTTTTCATATTGCTACCGTATATTAATATTTAGCAGCAAAATGAGTTAATATATAAAGTTATGTTCAAGATACGAAATATTAAAGTTAAATCAATAAAAATAATTATAATTTATCCTGTTGTGTAATAGGAATTATTAGGATTAGATAATCATTCACTTGTTATATATATATATATTGGTGTCAAGTTGAAAAATGCATCAATGCTTATCTTTAGTTTCAATTGATGACAACTAATTAATTAAGATCTTAGTGTTGAACAGTGTCACTGAACCTGTTTCTAGAACTCTTTGACCTGAGAAACGTTAATTACTAGTAATACATATCATCATCAATTTTGCTCGGCAATTGACATGGAAGAGGCCAAAGACAGTTACATGAAGTTAAATGCCATTAAAGAGGGCCTCAAGGAGTATATCATTTACCAACCTGTTATATATGACAACAATGGGACTGCTTAGACGTGTTAGTACTGAATCATTTTATCCATGCCAAGTCATTGGGCATTGCTGTGGGGATCATTATGACTTTCTTCCCCTCTTAATTTCTCCACATAACTAATAAAATCCCACCTAGCAAACTTAATACTATTACTGGGTCGCCATTCGTTTTTAATCAAGTTGATAGTTTTTAATCAAGTTGATAGGCAGTCCAATTTCTTTAAAGCTTAATGACCTCTGCTGCCCTAATCTTTGATCAATTTTTTAAATCTATTATGACTTTTAAAATTTATCAAATTAATACCTAAACTTTTTGTTCTGAATCAGATCTATTATAATCTCATCAGACAAGTGATTATTCTAACATGACTTGCATAATAAATATCATATTGCTGCAATTTTTAGAGATTTAGATTTTAATTGACATTTTGAAACTTGTTTTATATTTATAGTAAGGGATATACTTGCTACGTCTGCAAGTAATGTTAGAAAAACTACGTGTTTGATATAATTATGATAAATTTGATTTAAAAGAAAAAAATCAAATACTAGTTTGATAAATTTTAAATATAATATTAAATTTAAAAAATTGGCCAAAACTCATTATAGATAAAATCATTAAGCATTTCTTTAATTATTAATTAGACTTCAATGCATCGGTTTTTGTGCATTATATATAAGAAAATATATATTACATACTTATTAAAAGACTACAAAATCCCACAATCTGCACACTGTGGGTACCTTATAAAAATGAAAGAAAAAATAAATAATATATAACCATTTTGTCTCCCTTACTGGAAGCAGTATAATACACTTGAATTGGTGACCAGATGAACCTAGAGAAAGGAAGGTTCCAAGAAGGAAGTAGGGGATGTATGCCTCTTGCAAGGGTATATATATATATATATATATATATATGTATCAATTATCAAAACCTAGTTAAATGGTAAGATGAAAAGCAGTACCTTCCCAGGACACTGCCTACCCTTATTAACGGCAACATATATATTTGAAAAAGTCCTATAATCACTAGTCAGGGTGCGCCTTTGACACTCAGCAAGTCAACAACCCCACGCATCGCCATTTATTAATTAATTCAATTTTTTTTTTTTTATTACTCCTCCTTATCCAGCTGTATCTACAACAAGCACAAGCGGCCACTACTATAAATACCCTTAATACACAAACCCCTCTCCTCGCATCTGAAATTCATAAATTAAAATTCTTTTTATGGCTTTCAATTCCATTTTCGCTTCGCTTCTTTTGTTATTATTCTCTGTACTTGACCCTGCCTTTGCCACAACAAGAAAACTTGCAGCTCTTGTTCAAGGACAACCTCTTCTTCTTAAGTATCATAATGGTCCGCTTCTTAAAGGCAACATCACCGTTGATCTTGTTTGGTATGGAAAGTTCTCTCCCATCCAACGTTCCATAATCGTTGACTTTCTCAACTCTCTCAATTCGGGTCGTAAGACTGAAGTGCCTTCTGTATCATCGTGGTGGAAAACTACGGAGAAGTACAAACGAGGTGCATCCACTGTTGTTGTAGGGAATCAAATCCTTAATGAGAATTACTCCCTTGGAAAATCATTGACGATGCTACAGGTTGAGGATTTGGCTTATAAAGCTGCTCACGGTAAAAATCCAATTACTGTCGTTTTAACTTCTGCCGATGTGGCGATTGACGGTTTTTGCATGAGTCGTTGCGGGACTCATGCGTCGTCTGAGAAAGAGAAGAAGGGCAAGTTTGCTTACGCCTGGGTTGGTAACTCGGTGGCTCAGTGTCCTGGTCAGTGCGCGTGGCCTTTTCACCAGCCGATTTACGGACCACAGACTACTCCTCTGGTGTCTCCCAGCGGTGACGTTGGAATTGACGGCATGATCATTAATCTGGCCACAGTTTTGGCGGGAACTGTAACAAATCCGTTTAAAAACGGGTACTTTCAGGGGACTGCTGACGCTCCTCTAGAGGCAGTGAGCGCCTGCACGGGTATTTTTGGGAAAGGAGCGTATCCGGGATATCCAGGAGCGGTTTTGGTAGATAAAACGACGGGAGCTAGCTACAATGCGTTCGGAATTAATAGACGAAAGTATTTGCTCCCTGCGATGTGGGACCCGCAAACAACCACGTGCAAAACCCTAGTGTGAATATAAAATAAAACTACTATAAAAAATGTTATAGTAACAAAATACTAGTAAATGTTAAGAGGAATGTACCGGACAGTAGGCTATACTTTTGAGAGTCATTTATTTTTGAATTCTGAGTTATGTTTTCGAATACTGCTGCTCTTCCTAATAAAACCTTGCAAAAAATTTGATTCTGTCAAATTCCGCTTTCTCTCTCGAAGGTTCTCTGAAGATTTTGGTTTTCTTGCTTGGGGTTTGATTAGGGGGCACCCAGCAGCTCCGGCCATGAGTGGAAAACCCATTTTTTCTCTTTTTCTTTGTGATTTCTATTCTATAAAATGGGTTTCAGTCCTTGTTTGATGGTTTCTTATTCCGTCAGATACGAGTTAGTTTGTATCTATGTATGCTGTGTATAGCTTTTGGGGTGCTGTCGTTGCCTTGCCCATTTCCGGCTCCATTCGGCTCTCTCATTGCTGATGCATATTAGGAATCTCTTATGGCTCAAGGTGGAAGGGGGAAGGAAAGGCTAGCTTAGGCTCTGGTGGTTCAAATTGGGTTGTTTTGTTAGTATTAATTTTCTATTTGCTGTGTTTTAGTGCCAATGATGGTAGACCAGCCATCAGGCGTTGGCCGTTAATCAGTAAGGGAGAGAGTCTTTATCATGGATCTGTTGCTCCTGGAGTTTTGTTGTAGTAGAGGGAGGAAACTCAGATCTTCAGAGCTATTTTATCTCGGTTGGCTCAGCTGCTGTATCTCTGGTCAGGTCCTATTCATCGACGGTGCTGGCGTGGTTATCAGTGATGGCAGCAGTAAATTTTGGAAATAATTCCAAAATCAGTGGCATTAGCCCAATAGGATTGTTTGCTCAGGCCTTACGCTTAGTTTCTGTATGGGCTTTAAGCCTAAGTCAAAATACCCTTTGAGGACAGATTTTTGTGTACTTCCTTTTAGGCTTTACCTAGTGTAAATCCTTTTATTTGTATGCCCATTTAACGCTAGTCTACTTTCTTTGGGAAACCTTGCAAGACTTGGTATAAAGAGAGTTTTGAACCCCTCTCCTCACTGTTTGATTTGTCCTTTTCTCTAATTTTTAGAATTTTTATATATTTTAAATATTTAAAAAATAATAAAAATAAATATTAAGTAATTAACAAAGTATTTATATGAAACTTTAAGATTTTTTTTAATTTATTTATAATAGCCTTATTTAAACAAATTAAATAAAAAAAAAATGCAATATTATAAAAAATAAAAAAAATAAGATAGTATAATATTTTTAATACATTATAATATAATTATTTTCATGATGTTTTTCTACAGTTTTTTCTTTTATTGAATATATCGTAATTAATAATTTTAATTTTTATATTAATATATAAAAATAAAAATATTGACAGAGAGATTGAATTAAAAATTTATTACAATAATTATTATTAATTATATATATATATTATTTTTTATCACACATGAAAATTAATTAAAAATATTTTTTAATGATAAACCAACCAGTTAAAACAATAGATGCCCAAGGGTGCTAGATTTAGACTTCTAATTAGGAATGAACTTACGGATTAGTTGGGCTTTGTCCAAGTCTAGCTTTCACACTCCTTGCCTAGGGTGCTAGAACGAGCCACGGTCCGGTTTTTAATAGGGTGGTATATTCATGATGGGCTGAGCCCAATCATGGACGGGACTAAGAATAGGAGTTTCTGCGAAGCCCAAACATGAGAATAAACCAGAATCGAATCATCTCCCTCCACCGAGTAGCCAGCTCATAGGCCATACCTTCCCCGAGTGGCGAGTGTAAAGAGGAAACTAAGCTCGTCAACCTTCCCACGCTCCTCTGTTCTCCGGCGAAAACCAACGATATGGAAGATCCTCAAGGCCACCGTCACCACCAGCAGCAGGACCCTCCAAAATCACCTATCGCCTCTTCACCACCTTGTACCACCAGCACTTGCGTCAAGTGCGGTGGCCCAACCACCTTCCCTCCGCCTCCACAAAACTCATGGCCAGAAATGTCTCCGCCCCCTACTTACCGCCCAATACGAGCACCAGCCATCAATCTTCCTCCTAACAATTCCCAAGCAATAATCCTCGCTCCCGTTCCTCAATCCCAAAAAGTCCCCACCATTTCCCCTCCTTATAACTTCCAATCACCCTCTAAGAAAATTCAATCCCCCGATGATATTCGGCACTTTCAGGAATCCGATTCCGGTAAGAATTTCCTCGGCTTTGTTGTCGCTGTCTCTGAATCCATCCGTGGCCGCAAAATCTCTGATCCCTGTCATGAATCACCTACCGTAAAGACCATAGTGTCCATTCTCGAAACCCTAATTCAGTGGATTACGGAAATTCCTCCAGTTCAACAGGCGGCTCGCTATGGAAATATCTCGTATCGAACTTGGCATAGCCGTTTGATGGAAAGTAGCGAATCCCTCATGCTCCGATTCTTACCTGACCATTTTAAATCTGCAACGATCGAGATTGTTCCTTATTTCACCGATAGTTTTGGCAATTCAAGCCGGATTGATTATGGTACTGGTCACGAGACCAATTTTGCTGCGTGGTTATACTGCCTGGCAAGGATGGGAGTTATTAAGGAAGAAGATTATCAAGCTGTGGTTGCTCGAATTTTTGTGAAGTACCTTGAGCTAATGAGGAAATTGCAATTGGTTTACTGTTTGGAGCCTGCAGGCTCACATGGTGTTTGGGGCCTCGATGATTATCATTTCTTGCCGTTTATATTTGGTTCATCGCAGTTGATTGATCACAAGTATATGAAGCCCAAGTCAATTCATAATGAGGATATTTTGGAAAATTTTTCTACTGAGTACATGTATCTTTCTTGCATTGCATTCATTAAGAAGGTGAAAAAGGGGTTGTTTGCTGAGCACTCGCCATTGCTGGACGATATCAGTGGAGTGCCTAATTGGAACAAGGTGAATAGTGGGTTGCTTAAGATGTATAAAGCGGAAGTGTTGGAGAAAGTTCCTATCATGCAGCATTTTCTGTTCGGGTGGCTCATTAAATGGTATGTGTTTTTTTCTTCTCTATGAGTAATTGACTTGTCGAATGTTTCAATCAATTTGGTGTATTTTGGAATGAATTAATAATTCTGGTAATTTAGTTCTTGTGTTAGTCAATTGTTGGTTGTATTGTTTTACATATATATCAGTAGAGAGACATATTTTATTAAGTTTGAGGCATAGATAGTTTGACATGTGATGAAATGAATTATTAAGCAAATTTATTCGTGGAAGGATAAAAAAAACTTTAAATTGACATGAAGTACAAATCTTCCACCACTGTTTTTAGGTGGCACATGGTCTGTGGGATCATCCTCTATTCATCTCTTCCTGAATCACACTAGGCCGTTAGCTCTTTTTGTAAGTCTTATGTGTGTCGTGAATGTTTTCTCTAGTTGCAACAGGAGGATTCATGGCCTTATGCTTGTAGATTTTATGTCATTTTGCTGGTAATGGAACATTATTAGGCGTATGGAAATACATATTGGTTGTCAACTCATTGCACTTTTTATTTTTTAATTCACTTTTGCTGCCATATCATGGCAAGAGTCATTGTTCTTATTTCAGATTTATTATAATAAATACTTTGAGGAGATTGATAACCCAAATATAGGTTGTATTTATGTAGGCAAACTGAAGTTATCTCTCATTGGAATGCCATTGCCTTTCCTTATATTTGTGGTTTTGAAAACAAAACATGGATTTTGTTTCGTTGGATTTGCTGTCCCTCATTTTCCTGAACTAAGCCTTTGTTATAAATAATGCGCACATACATGCACATTCACACACTTGTTATGTGAAAGCTTAAAATGCTAGGCTTAGGAATAATTGTTTTACATTCTGATTCTCACTGGGGAATACACCATTAACTGAGATTATGATAATGATACCACTGAAGACAACCTATAATCTTTGGTCCATCTGCCATTAAACACACTGATTCTCACAAGATAACAAGCCTTCCTGGATCATACATGGAAGGGAAGGAAGATTTTGAATGCCTATCACTGCAAGTAGTCCATTTTATACTTAACTATTCCTTTAATAGATTGCAGATGGATATAATACTTCATGCTTGGACGTTGCTTGCCTGTGTTCTAAATCATAGGCATGTATGTTTTGTGATGTGGGACTTGTGCGGGGGATTAGTTTTCATTCAGTGGGAGGCATTGTCAAAGCTGGGAAACCTGTGATAAAGATTACACTTTAGTGGTCTTTTGGTTGTGGTGCTTTGGTACTATTAGAAGAATTGTGGTTCTTCAGTTTCCATGTGTGATACGTTGATTGTAGAATTGCCTTCTGATCACTTGGATGCTGTTTTACATAATTAATTATTCAATCATTGGAAGTATTTTGAATGCTACCTATTACTTTGTTTGATTTATAAGCTGCTCTTTTTTTTTTTTTTTCTCCCCCCAATCATAGTAGAGCTTACTAGTGAGTTCTAAAGCTGATTTTTCCCCCCTCTTATCACAGGGAGTAGTATGATCATCAGCTCTATAGTATCATTTGCGACAAAAATGGTCTTGCCTGCGTTATGAAAGTAGATGGCTGCCAGATTGGAACCATGATAAATTTTCAGCTATGAATCCACCCTCCTCTCATTTGTCCCTTTTCCCCTTGCTGCTTTAATTGGCCATGCAGATGCAGTGGCAGGTCAGGCCTGCCTTTTTGTTCAATGACCTTCACTTGATGGTATTACAACAATCATACAGTGAATCATTAATGTGAGGAAAGTTTCTATGTTTCAGTATTATTGTAGAATAAGAACAAGTGTTGTACTGCGTGCATTGTTTTGATCCCACGGTCGTTAGACCAGATTAATCCTTTATTAATGAAATGAAAGTAGAATGCTCTGCCAAGCATCACAAGTAGTGTCTTAGCAAATATTAACATGAGCTGAAGCACCTGTATATTGAAGGTGCAGGATATGTTAATTTGCAGTTTAGAGAACCTTTCATAATTAAAATGATTTTTATTTTTTTTTTGGAACAGTAGTTTCCATTTCAACTTCAATTTCAAATACAAAGGGTGTGTTTGGGATTATTATTATGGGTTAAAAAAGGCGCTTGTATAATTTTTTTAATTTTATTGTTTAATTTTTATTATTTTTTATAAATTATTTTTTTTAATATGCTTTAAAAAAAAAAAATAATTTATCTGTTTTTATTTTAAAAAAAATTTTAAAAAAATATAAAAATTTTTATTGAAAAACGCTTTTTTTTAAATACGATGTCAAACAAGCTGAAAGTACCCAAAGGATCTCCTATTCATAGGAGTTTGTTTTCATGGCCATTTGTTATTAGGTATAAGCGGGAGATGAAATTGAGTAATACTTTTGCTATTTACATTGAAGAGATGAACATAACAATCTAATATTTGGAAGATAAGCCTTTAC
This sequence comes from Reutealis trisperma, assembly GCA_947687605.1. Lineage (NCBI taxonomy): Eukaryota > Viridiplantae > Streptophyta > Magnoliopsida > Malpighiales > Euphorbiaceae > Reutealis > Reutealis trisperma. The sequence goes on along the minus strand of CANTUT010000051.1, from coordinate 3,555,199 downwards.
TAGTTTCTTGGACCCGTAAACGAAGTCAATTTGTGGAGTGGCAGCAAAATGGATGTTAGTACAAGTGCTATTGACACTCGACTCCCGGCTAACTAAGCAAGTCAAGGCAATCTTATGTACGAGGGAATGAGAAAAGAGGTTATTGGAAATCTTAATTTTAAGATTTAATAATGATTTAAATTTTGGTAAATTTCATTTAATAATTAAGTCAGAATATGCTTTGTTTAATTGAATTTTAATCTAAATCATTATTACATTTTTTATTTTTTTTTGCATTCCTTTTGTACTTAAAATTACCCAAAATATTATATTATGTATATAAATAATTCAAATTATTATGCGTATGAAAAATAAATTTAAAATGCTACCCTTGTAAGGGTGCGGTTTGAATTGTTAGGTAAGAAATAGTGTGATCCAACGATGAAAAAATGGAATGGTGGTTCTTTTCAATTTTTAACCCCAAATAGGGATAAATCCGTATAGAATATAAGGACCGACCCCACTGTCAGTATGTCAGCTTTTACTCTTCCATCATCCATCTGAAAAATAAAAAAAAAAGAATACCCTCAGTGGCTCAGTCCTCTGACACTCTGATCTACTGTCAATAAGCAATCCCTCTGGAGTTTCTGCCGCGTAGAAACTAGAAATTACCTTCATTTAACCTTTTAATTCATTCATTTCCCTATTCTTTTCACTACTGCTCCTTTATATTTAGATATTACTGTTGATATGATCATCCATTTCCACTAGTAATTTTAGTGAAATAAGAAAAAGAAAAATTAAACAATTCCAGTTTAGTAGTTGAGTGGTGAGCACATGTTTTTTTTTTTTTTTAAAAAGAGTGAGCACATGCTATAGAGTTTATGCAGCTTCTAATTCAATTTCAAATTTCCAAGTGATATGATTCAATTTCTTGAAAGTAAAAAATTGCATGTGCTTTAATTTGTTTGGTAGTAATACGGATGGATGCATCTTTTTTTTTTTTTTTTTTTTTTGGTTCGTTTTACATAGAAAGTTATGTTCTACCGCTTTGCAAGTGAATTCAATTTCAGCAATTCTTTTATTATAACTTTGAAAATAGCAACAATCATGTACCTAAAAATTTCAATATTTTTTTAAGAAAAATAAATGACTAAAATTTGAACGAGTAATGTTGTTTGAATCAATTTGATTCAGATCAAATATATTTAATGTATTTATTTAATATATTAAAAAAATATATAACTTTTATTTATATCTAGCCAAGGTAAATAATAAATTTAGTTTTATGAATTTTCAAATCAATATATTGAAATTTAATATGAATTAATATAAACAATAATTATTTTATTATAAAATAAAAAATTTTAAAATTAAATTAGTTTTTAACTGATTATGTCTTTATATTTTTAATAAAGATATTGGGATAAATTGAAAATAAAGAAAATCTTTTCCTAACTCATTTAAAAAAATTATTTAATTATTTTTAGAATTTTTTATTAATATATGTGCAATAAAATTAAATTATATATTAAAATACTTTTTAATATCCTATATTTATTAATTAAAAGTAGTTGTAAAAAAATTTTAAAGATTCGCAAGATTAGTTGCGAGGGATCCTGCAATGCCATGCAATCAAATTAACTATTTTACTAAATTAATAATTAATTTAATGATGAAAGATTATTTAATTATCATATTATTATTATATAATGTGATAACTAAAATTAAAATTTAAGTATTAATTTAGTGGACTTTAATTTATCTATTACCAATAGTATCATTATCATATAATTATTATATAATGTGAAAATTATACAATAAATTTTAGTATTATATAATTGAATTTTGATTAATATTAAACTATTATCAATAAAGCCACATGACGTTCTATATTAATTAAATTTTTATTTTTCAACAATTGAATTTTTATTCAATTAAACTAGTAGTAATAGTATTATATTATATTTTATGTTAATCAAGTTCACAAATTTTATCAATTAGATTTCGATTCAATTAAACTAATAGTAATAGTACCATATTATATTATATATAAATTAAGTCTTAGATTTTTTTCAATTAGATTTTGATTCAATAAAATCAATAATAATAATGCCATAATATGTTATATGTTAATCAAATCACAATTTTTCATCAAGTGGACTTTAATTAGTATTCCATACTATTATCAAATAACATATTTTTATCAATTGAACTTTAATTAAAATGAAACTTAAATATATGGTACTCCATTATGATTATACTAAATTTTTTTATTAATCAAATATATTGTGATTATGCTAAACTTATAGCGTTTTGGCTACATCATGGTCCATACTAACTATATTTAAATTTTTATTATATTTCATCAATTATATTTTAATTAAGCTGAACTTATATCAATAACACTAGTACATAGTTTTTACTAAATCATACTATTATTCATATTTTTTAACTTTATTTATTTTGATGAAGTAAAATTTTTTGCTCTTGTTATTGATTTCCAATAGAAATTAAACAATATAATTATTTTTTTTCTTTTTCTTGTTTTTCATTTATAGATGAAGTAAATTTTTTTTTTATCTGTAGTTCTTCATTTCCATTAGAAATTATTTTTCTTATTAGATCGTTTAATGGTGTTGGGCTAAATTAAAGTAAATATATTTTATTTTTAACCAATTTACATAACTCGTAGATTTCAAAGTATTTTAATAAAGAAAAATATTATAATTATTTATTAATATAAATTATAAATTTTAAAATATTTTATTGAAGAAAGAGATTAAAATTTAATTAAAATATGAAAATCTTAATTTTTTTTATCTAAAGATATTACAGATAAAATTTTTTACTATAACATTAAAATGATAATGATATCCTCTATTAAATAATGAGAATGTTTATTATATTTTTATTGATGTTGGTAAAATTGATTTAAAAAGTATTATTGAATTTCAGTATAGAGATTAGTTATCCGAAGTCATGATTGCAAAATTTACGTGATGAAACTCACAATAACGTGTTGCGGATGGCTTGAAATTTGTGATTGCACATAGTTTCATTGTATTGCATTTGCATGAATAGATCCGATAACGAATTTAAAAAGACACTGCCAATTTACTAATTTTTAAAGCTCGATGTTGATGAATCTCTATCTCTCCTTAAGTTATGTAATATACTATATATTTTCTGCTCAGATTATATCTTAATTGTGGTTTAATACCCTATAGATAGGGCTTTTGAGAGAAATATTTGGTCCTTATTTTTTTAACTATCGATTCTTAAATCGATTGAATTTATCACGTAACTTATAAATTAAAATTAATAATAATATTATATTTTAATTAATTATATCAAATCACCTATAATATCAATTAATAATATTATAATTTATAAGTAATTTAGTATCATTAATTGACGTATTATATTTTTATTAGTTTAATTTACGAATAATATGATAAATTCATTCCATCTAAAAATTTTTTCTTAACTATTAATTTACCATACGCCTATCTAGATCTAGTCTACTAGTATTTTGTGAATTTTTTTTTAACTCATTCAGAATAATGCTCAACAACCTTTTTTTTTTTTTATTTTCAAATAAATTTTAATATATGCGGTTTGTTAAAGAAACCATTGAAATTTGAAGTCAATTAGTCAGATAAAGCAGGTTGTATTGCATTGGGACCTAAAATTCAACTTATTCAAAGAATCAAAATTATAAAAAGACTCCAATTTTTTGGTCCAGAAAAACCCAGACTTTAATGGGCCTTAAACTTGACCATAACTATTACAACTTCTTGAATGCCCGTTCCTGTCGGTGCCACCTTTTACGAGGCCCATTTAGAAATTGAAAACCATTAGCCAAATTCTCTCTCTCACAAACTATTGATCGGCTCAAGTCTTATTCAAAGTTGAAACTTATCTTTGAGCGAGACGCATAAACATACTTGCGAAACCAATGCTTATTCATGAAATTCATTTATTATAAACAGAGTGTAAAACTGTCATAAACACGAGATTGACACTTTTTTCACCTCCACATACTTTTGCTTTTTCTCATTTCACTCCTCTATTTCGCTTTTACACTCGTGGGTAGTCCTTGTTACTGGCTTTAGGTTTGGATTCATGGTTGATTAGTTAGGTGGGTGGATGGGACTCTACTAATTTTTTTTTTTTTCAAGTACCTTTCTTTCCTTTTTACCCCCCACATCCTCCTCCTCCTTTCTCTCTCTTTCTTTCTTTCTCTGTGTCTCTTTGTTTTTCTTTTCTTTTTTCCCTGCGTTTGTGGCGGATAAACCGGTGACTCTGTTTCAGAATCCAAATCCCAAAGAAACAAAGAGAGCCAGCCAGAGACACTTTGAAGGGGAAAAACAACTTCCCTTTTTCTTCCAGGTGTATATGTAAATATTATTGAGTGGTTTATTATTAATGTCTTTGTCTTCTATTTATCCACAAAACTTTGCTATTAAAAAAAAAAAAAAAAAACTATCTCGACTCTCTGTTTTTCATGGTGTTTTGGTCTTGCAAGATGTGAAATTTCCAATCTTTCTCTTCTTCTTTACTTTCTCATTCATTTCAACCATTCAGAGTTTTTGGCTGAACCTTTCCATTGTTCATACTCTCCTAACATACATGCAAATTATGTTTCTAACCAATTTTTAGCTTCATGGATCTGTAAAATTGCTTAGCAAATCGTTTATTTTTGCTTTTATTTTTAGTTTATTTCTTGATCTTGTTGTCCAGATCAATTATTTTTATTAGTTATTTCTTTCTTTCTTTTTATCCAGGTTTCGGTTCTTGCTTTGTTATTATCGGAATATATACATATATAATTTTTTTCAAGTCCTAAATCTAATTGCTTCATTTGGTTGGTTAAAAATGTATATATACGCAGTTTTTTTTTTTTCTCATTTTTGGTAATTTACTGACCCTTTTCTTTTGTCTGATATTTATCTCTTGCATGTTCTAATTTCTATTTCTATCGTTGTCCATTTTTTCTTCTTTTTTTGTTGGATAATAAAAAATAAAATAAAATCTTCACTATTTCTCAGTAGAGATTAGTCCTGTATGTATCACGGATCTTCTATTTCTTCTCTCTTTTATCTTTTGTTATGTTTTCTTTTGTTTTTGTGGGATTCTTGAATTCTGCACATTTGCCATGAAAATTCTCTTGAACTTCTAAGATCTACCCATTTTGACGATTTCTCTGAATCAGATTCTTAAAGTCTGTTTCATGCTCAAGGACTTGGATTATCTCTGAAGTTAAGACATTTTTTTGAAGTTTCTATACTTTGATTATATATGCAGGCAGAATAAATGGAAGATGGAGGTGAGTATAGATGTTGGGATGAGCTGATACCTGATGCCCTTGGCCTAATCTTTAGAAAACTTTCTCTACAAGAGATACTAACTGTGGTCCCAAGGGTTTGCAAATCTTGGGGCAGAGCAGTTTCAGGGCCATATTGTTGGCAAGAGATTGACATCGAGGAATGGAGTCAAAAGCACAAACCTTCCCACCTTGATCGAATGCTTCGAATTTTGATCACTAGAAGTTGTGGATCCCTTCGTGAGCTCACTGTCACTGGCGTCCCCAATGATATTTTACCATTCATTGCAGAGCAGTAAGCAAAACTAGGCTCTTTTTATTACATCAAACTTACGTTTCAATTGCTAATCTTGTTATGAAAACCCTTGTACATCTACTCACAATTTCCTAGTTTAGATGCACTGCGGATAGCCTAACATTTAATCTTGATCTTCTTTTTTGTTTTGTGTCCATTTAGGATTTATCAATGCAGATGAGAAAAACTGGTCTGGTGTTGATGATTCTTTCTTTATTGTTATGCTTACAGTGCTCATTATGTCCAATTGTAGCCCTTTCTTAATAGTAATTGCAATTACTAGATAAGATGAGGAGCTGCTTTTCTCTACCATCATTAGGCTTAAAGACTTTGATTCAATGGTGACATTATCTAATAAGACACTTGGTGATTTGGGTGTTTCTTTTTGCAAGTGCTGGATCCCTAAAGGCTTTGCGGGTGCCCAGAAGCGAAATAAGTGATTCCATTGTTGAACAGGTTGCGGGAAGGCTTTCGACAATCACTTTCTTGGATGTAAGCTATTGCACCAAAATCAGCGTCCCTGCTTTAGAGGCTATTGGAAAGCATTGTAAATTGCTTTTGGGGCTATGCCGGAACATGGAGCTATCAACTCAAGCAGATAAGCTCCAACAAGAGGATGAGGCTCTTGCCATTGCTGCCACAATGCCTAAGCTGAAACATTTAGAGATGGCTTACCATCTTCTTATCAGCACTGAAAGTGTGTTGAAGATACTTTCGAGCTGTCCTGAGCTCGAGTTTATGAATTTGACAGGATGCTGGGATGTGAAACTCGATAGCAACTTCCTCAAGGAGAAGTTCCCAAAAGTAAAGGTTTTGGGGCCTCATCTGTTGGACTATTATGATATGAATGACTGGGGGGATTATTGCTCTGAATATTCAGATGCTTCTGAATATTTCGCCTGGGAAATTTTTTCTGGTGACATGGAAGATTATGACGACGACGATGATAGTTTTGATGAAATGTGGGATTATGATCAAAGAGTGGATTTTGATCTCAGGTTCTATGAAGGAATTGAGGATGCTGGATTATATGGTTGGCCTCCATCTCCATAGTTTCTTTTCTTTTGTTCCTTTTTTTTTTTTTTTTTTTTCCCTGCCTTGTTCACTTTTCTTTTTTAGCTCTAAATGCAGCTACCTGGTACTTCCTTTATTCTCTATGAAAATATATATAAATATATATGTTTCAATAGGAGTGAAGTTGTATGCTTTATGTCACTCTTTTATTATCTAAATTCCCTCTCAAATAAAGAGCACCCTTGCTAAATGACTGGTCTTAAAATCAAAGGCCAATTGGGTAGGCACCTTTTGAAGTAATCTTTCGAGTTGTTTTGGGACAGGGGTTGATCCAACAGGTATTTTTTTTAACAGAAAGAAATGGGTCACTTTGATTTTTTTCATGGAGTAATTATTATTGATGACTTGGGTGGTCAGGTTGCTAGCCACTAACTAAACATCTTTAAAACACAACTATCCAATTTCTTTCTTGTCAATACTCAGTGCCACTGGCCTCAGTATTCTACCTTTTTTTTTCTTTTTTTGGTTGGGGGTGGCGGGGGCCGGATGGTGGTGTTTTGTCGAGAGGAATCAGTATTCTACAAGAATACTGAATAGTTGATCAAGTTTAGCATCACTCTGAGCCTTTTTGACTTCCTTGTTTTAGGTTTGTGTGTTTTCTCTAGGCTTTCCAATTACTTTCATTATCCAAAGAGCATCACTTATAAATTTTTTTGTTTTATTACGTAATTATTAAAGTAAAAGGTAGCCAGGAGAATGAATAAACTTAAATTAAAAGTCAACAAAGCTAAAATTATGCTTGATCTTTTATTACTGAAATCAATCTCTGGAGATTCCTGAAGTTGACTGATGATTAGAATTGAAAAGCTTTTGCCTTCCGTTTTGCTAAAATTTAATCCTATAGATGAATTTTTTTTTTTTTTCTAAATCTACCTTCCTGTCAAGAAGTAAAGCTAAAATCAACTGTTAAGACAAAGATACTGTAAATCTGGTTTGCTAAATCTGTTTGAGCTTTTGCTAACTTCCATACTTGAGCTCTATTCATTCATTTTTCACCCTGTTAATTGTTACAACTTATTATGTGAGGTGTGACTTTTTCAGAGATGTTTTTAACCCATTTGAGCAAATAACAGTTTAATTAGGGGAAATACTAGGTCAAAACAGTTGATATTTGAGCTGTGTAAGTATTTGATCTAGAGGGAAATGCGCCAATGATTCAAAATCATTACCTCCAGTAATGAACAATGTCATTTTTCGGTTAAATTTTTTTATTTGTGCTTTTAAATAGGCATTTTTTCTATTTAAGAAAATTTTTTATTTTTATTGTAATTTTTGGTCTGTAACTTTGATTTAGGTGGTGATTGTACTGTTATTCTTACTTTATTTCTTAATTTCTTTTAACGAAATTTTATAATTTTACCATTTTAGGTAGATTTTATATTAGGATTTCCATAATTATATTTAAATATCTATTTAATTGTTTAGGAAATTAAAAAATACAGAAAATTTTAAAACTATTTTTTCATTCGCTCACGATACGTCATTCCAGGCAAAAAATAAATTCAAACAAATTAAATATTTATCATTCTGAGTATAAAATGAATTCAAATAAATTAAATATTTTTTCTTAAAAAAGACGAGATTCCAACTTGAAATTTCTTGGATGAATTTAACCTTAACCATCTAAGCTAGGTGTCGTTGGCAAATTCATTCTTCACAGCTTGGTTAATAGAATTTCTCACTTCAAAAATTAAACTTAGATAAATAGTAAATAAAGAGAACTGCTCTGAATTATTTGAGTTGTCTTTTTCTTTCACGTGAACAATTTGCTGATTGTGTCATTAACTTGAAGAAACTGGCGCAATCACTTGGAGAAATCTTGAGGCTGTTAGGTCAGAATCTTCATGCCATTGGGCAGTATCAACCTTTTTTTTTTTAAATTTGATCTTATATCATAATATTAAAGGTAAATCATTAACCCTTTTTTTTTTTTTTTTTAATAAAAGACAGTTTCGCTATGATCTTGTCTTTATATTAATGGTAATTGTGTTGGACATTTCAGCATCATAGTTATAAGAAAAAAAAATTAGGTGAATTTAGTCCATTATATTAGAACGGTATAATAATATATTTTTATATTAAGTAATAAATATCTCATAATAATTTGAATTATGAATATATATTATAATTAACGTATTAATATATTATATTATTATAATTAATTTATAATTTAATATCATTAATCTAAAAATTTCTCAAAAGACAGTAATACCTAATAATTTATAAACGCATAATTGTACTAGGTAATAGTTCGTCACATGATTCCATGTGATTCGTCTCTTTGGATCTTGGAATTTATTACTCTCAACTCAAATTGCCATTCATTCAAAAATTTTTCTTGAATTCCCTTTTCAAAATCAAGCCTATTTTCAGTACACAAGAATTTTAAATTGATATTATATTTTTATTATTTTCTATTTAAAGCACATAATATAAAATTTATTTTTTTTAATCAAAAAGCATATCTATTATATAATGAATTCTAGCAAAATTTTGATTGAAACTATTATTTAAAAAATATAATTCAAAACTCAAGTTCTCCTTTGGAAAAATTCATTTGAAAAAATTCAATTCAATTTAATTCTATCAATAGAATTAAATTAAATTTTTGTGTAAAAATTATTCCAAACATTTTTTATATTTATTTAATAATCATTGATAATATTGAAACTTTATAAAATTATAATATATATATATATATATATTTGTATAATTTGACTATAAATTAAATTTCAATTAAATTAAAATTTTGTGAAATTATATGATTTTTATTTAGTTTGAATTTTTTTTATATTAAAAGAATTAATTTTTATAAACCATTTAATTTCAAACATGAAAATTGATAAAATTAAATTTATTCAAATTAAATTCTTGCAAAATTTGAATTTTTAAATAAAAGGATAAAATCAAATCCTAAAGAAAATTCAAAATACATAGAAAGAGACAAACCTGTTAAATTCGGATGATGCATGTACTCATCCCATGCAAGCCAGAAGAAACTTTTGGAAACAGGATTAGAAGAAGACTTCTATAATGGTTTGGATTCAAGTTGAGGAATTTGAATTGGTAATGGGCCACAATACTCTGGTCCTCAGATTAAATTCATCGCATGAATAATAATAATTTTTTTAAAAAAAAAAATTTGTAGGGTAATTTTCTCTTTCCAAAGGCAAAAACTAAAGGAATATAAGCAGTGGCATGTGGACCATGTTTCGTATTCTGGGTTGCCTCATAATGCTTGCAGATGAACAGACAGTGGTCCCCTATCTCTTAAATCCTCTTCTGCTTCTTATATCTCACATACCCTACCAACTTGAAGGAACAAAACAAGCACATTGACATGTGACTTGTTTAACCTTGATTTTCCTTGTTTTACAGTGGTTAAAAAATGGGTTTCATGTGGCAATTTTATTTTTATTTTAGTGGTCCCTTACTTAAAAGACAAGAAGCAATCATCAATGAGAAGATTCGTTTGCCCTTTTCTTATTTGTTTTCAATTTCATTCATGCAAAGGACTCATAAATATATTTCTTTAAATTGAAAGAATAGAGTAACTTGAATGGATGTAAGTTAAATTTATAAATGAATTGAGTTTAATAAATTTTAATTAACCGTTACTAAAAAGTTAGACCTAACCAATTAGATAGTCAAGTTCAAATCATTATATAACTATATATTTTTCTAATGTGAAATAGATTCTTAACAACACTATTGAGTTAAACAGAAGCTTAATTTCACTAGTCATATCTAGTTTTTGTTCAAAACAATAGGAAAAGGAAAAGTATTAAATTTTTAAAATTGAATTCCAATTTTTTTAGCAACTCAATGTATTATCTGATTGTGTATGCAGTTTCTATTAGATTATATGAAGAAATTCGTAGGTGACTTAGATTCATTATATCATATCATAGATTATCAATTCGCCTAAAATGATAATTGAATAGTTTATAATATGACATAATTAACTAAATTCACTTATTTTTTTTTTTTTCGATTGTATGGGTGGACTTAAATTATATAGTTTTAGTGAAAAGAAATATTTAAATATTTATCATTCCCAAAATTTGTGGAGATCGTATAATTTTTTTTTTCCTTAATTAGTAAGAGGAAAAGGAAAGAATTTGGGGTTCATTGAAATAGTGGGCAGAAATAGCCTGTACTCTATGGATCACAAAAGTTTCTCCGAATGTCACTGTACAGAACTTTTAGCTTTCTATGCTTAATTCTTTTTTTTTTAAATTCGTAGTTGGGGTGGGTTTCAAGCCCAAATGTCTCAAAAAAAAGCCCAAATGTCTCAGATAGCAGCGGAGGGATGGCCTCTCTAATTTGCAAACCAACGACCTCATCTTGTATTTTTGGTCTATATAGTATATATACTTTTTTCTTTTTTCATTATTCATTATTAGTTGTATTTTTAGGAAAATTTATTTATTAGTTTTACTTTTGGCGGTTCTACTTTTTATTTTTGTTGGAGATTTTATTTATATATTTTATATTATACTAGTTACTTATGTATATATGTTGCATGTGATTATTACGAATTTTGAATTCGTAATTATATATTATCAAATATTAAATATTTCATGAAATAAAAATATTTTAATCAATAATACAAATTTTAATAAATTTTATGAAAATGAAAATTAAGTCGATAAAAAAATTTTTAAATTTTAGTTTGCTTATAATTATTATGTATATTCAATTAATAAAATAAACTATAAATAATGAAATAATCCGAGTAATAATTTAATACTTCAAACTTATATAAACTCTATTTGCTTTTAAAATTTAAAATCTAATAATATTATGAAAACAAATTAAAATAAACATGTGAACCTGAACATCCACTCCTACTTCTAAAAGAATACGAATGACATTTGCAATATGTCGATTCATTATGATTATGCTGCATCACCACACTAATATTAATTCTTCTCTCTCTCTCTCTCTCTCTTTAAGGAAAATATATTTCATTTCATTAAAGGACCATTAAGCCCAAAACAGTACATATAGAAAATACAAGTCTTATGAATAATCAGTAAAAAAACACATCCTAGAGTTCAAAACACTAATCTCCAACAGTGAGTTTTAACAATGGGCTTCAAGCCCAAGAGACAATCTCTTAGTCTGGTGAATAAACCACCCATAGGCCTACAAAAGTGTGTAATTTGTATTCAATCCTTGCTCTAACTTCCCCTTTCTAGAATGCTTTGCTGGCTCTATCTTCCTCGCTTGTTGACGACCAAGAGGGGAGGAGAAACACCCAGGAAAGTAGGATTGCAGTTGGACCCAACCAACGAAATGTGTATTGCTGGAGCCGATGGCAATCCCTTTTCTAATTTGAAAATCTGTAAAATGGACAAGAGCATGGATCGGCTTTACACAATCAGAGTTGCAGCAAGACGAGAGCCTCTTTCCATGGTAAAGAAGCTTAGCAGAGGATAAAGTCGACTAGTGCAAACTTCTTCCCCAATTGACTAGATATATTTTTCATCCCACCACCATCTATCCCAACGTAACAGAAGACGGAGCTAGTGGGGAAACATTCCACCGTGACAGTAGAGTTGCCATCTATTGTAGTAGATTTGGAGACAAAATAACAAAAGAAGTCAAAGATATAAACTCGACTTTAGTGAGAAACAAAAGGGATCCAATTATACCCATATTATTTTGAAAAATTAAACAAAGAAAGACTAAAAGGAAAAAAAAAAAAAAAGTATTCCTTCCAGGGTTCAGAGTCACCGGAGGGAAACCCTAGCTGAAGCCCTAGATACGTATAGAGAGAAGGAAGAGAACTAAGTTCTAGAGAGAGAACTAACAGTTAGAGTCTGATTGACTGATTTAAAATCTTCTCTCCAATGCTTGATACTTCCTTAATGATCCAGAAAAATACGAAATGAAAGAGCATTAGGGCTTCCTTTTTATTGGGCTTCACGCATATCATGTAGCCCATATGACCACTACAAAACTAACAAATCATTCCATTTATGATGCTGGATGCAACACAGTGTCCTGGCAATTGGTAGGCTCTTAGCATAACCTTTTTCTTGCTTAACCTTTGTATATTTCATTCTTAACCTTTGTATATTTCATTTCGCTCACTATATGTAGCATTCTGTTCTCTATCTATTTAGTTGTGTATGGACCTTTATATTAAGAGGATAATTCTGAAAAATAAACTTGTCTACTTCCACCAGCTTAATTGATGCTATTTGAAATTATCTAGAAACTTTTGCGTATTTATTTTCTACCTTTTGTAGTTATTCATGGTTATGGTTAAATATTGGTGCAAATGTAGTTTCACTGTTATTGTAACAATACAATTATTAATGACAGCGTATGGTGACTTGCTAGTGCCTTTGGTTAATATTAATTGGGCCATCAATATCACGCTCAAAACAAGCCAGAATTACAAACAGCCAATAGACCTAAGGCATTATCATTCTAGGGAGTTAGGCAGTGCTAGAATATGATTTTCACTCAAATTTCTCCAAGTCTTTACTCCAAAAGATGCATCATTTAATGTTGTTTCCTTTTCTTCTTATTCTTTTGGTCCAAAGACAAAGCAACCCAGCTTCTAGTTCACTTAGATCGAGCATCTGTTCTCATGATAGTGGACTATGATTTGGTGCTCTTTCGGAAAAAAAAAAAAAAACCACCGTTGAATTAAATTTGATTCTATTTGAAAAAAAAAAAAAAGCTACAAGTTCACTTTTAACACAAATGCTACGACACAAGTAATATTTTCATTCTACTTGATATGTTTTCTCTTTTAAGTTCTAATTCATTTTTCTTATATATATATATATATATATATAAAATCCAATTAAAATGCAGTTTAGAATTCTGTTGACCTAATGAATACGTTATTAATTATTGAATTTAACCCCCTTTTTTTTTTTTTTCGAAACAGATAACATTGCTACCTTTATTTTCTCTTAATTTTTAACAAACAACTAGACAATTTCACGTCTAAGTATATGTCATCTCTCATGTCTTGCCAAGTCTCCATTGAACTTTATTCTGAAAATATATATATATATATATATTAGGTTGAACTTGCCTATTTTCAACTATAGTATATTGAGTTGACCGAATATCCCACCATTTTTTTTAAATAAATAAATAAACAAAAGACTGAATTTCTGCCTTCAATCTCAGCTTTTATCAATGGTTGGTTGTCAATGCTACTTGAATAATACTCTTCTCTATAACATCATCACTCTCATACATTATTGCTTTGATTCTCAGCATATAAATAGGCATGAAATTGAATTCTACCATCGAGTGTTTTCTCACACGTAAAGGGAAGAAGAAAGTAAAAAATGGGTGTTAAAATTCTATGGTCAGGTATCAAATGCAAATTAATCTTTAACAGCTTGTTAGATATAAATAAATAGGTGCATTTTATGGTTATTTTTTAGAAATCTAAGTAAATTTATTTTGTTTTGTTTTATAAAAAAAAAAAGATATTTTTGCAAAAAATTATGATTTTCTTATTATATTTTTCATAAATTTAACTAATTTTTTGTAATTTTTTTAATTGCGAAAATATTTTTTTAGCAAGGAAAGAGGAATTAAATCTAAATTTATTATTCAAACCGTATATACACTTGCTATTAAGCTATACTTGGTGTACTCGTGAAAAGCGTTTTAATTTTATGAATATATAATTTATCTTGCGCATAAAAAATAATTTTCTAAAAAAAATTTTAAATTAATGAAAAAAATAATTTCATAATTATAAAAAAAATAACTCTTTGACAAAAAATTACAATCTTTTCATTTTTTTTTTGTAAATAAAATATTTCTTCTAATTCTCCTTAGTTGTGAAAAAAAAATTAATTTTATGAAAATATGACTTATTTCATGTAAAACAATAATTTTATGAAAAAAGTTTCTAAATTAACTAAAAAAATAATTTTCTAATTATAAAAAAATGGTTATCTTATGAAAAATCATAATTTTCTTATTTTTTTCATAAATTAAATTTTTTTTTTTAAAGTTTATAGAAAACAAAGTATTGTACTTTATTTTAAAATAAAGTAACATAAGAATTTACTTAAATAAATAAATAAAATTTCTTTATAAATTCACATTTGCTTAATTTGTTTGATATGAATAAAAAGTTATTTAAATTTATGAAATTGAATATATTTTTGAATCAAGTTAAACAAAAATTAATAGAGAATCTACATGAAACGAAATAATTTTAAGTATAATTATTAAGGGTACAATACACTTGTGCTAAACTAATAAACATACCAGCAAATAAAGTTATAAGTTTTTCCAAAGGATGTTATTTTAATAATCACACCAACTAAACTAAACTTTCACATAATTAAAGTGAATCAAGACAATTTTGTTTGGTGAAAATTGACCAAATAAAGAAGCTTTAGTTGGAAAATTTTTGCAGGGAAGTCACTAAACCACACGTTCGTCTTTGATTAAGTAATGTTTTTTGACTCATCTGGTTTGGTAAAGATTTTATTATACTCCTAATTTACTAAACGTCACACAGAAAACCCCATGAATTAGTGCACCATTAGTGAGAACAGAAACAAAAATCTTGCTACTGGCTCAAATTCACATCCGCATAATATTTCTTTCTTATGAAAAATAGTATATATTATCCGCCTACTTATTAGTTGCATAATTTGTACCATATATAATTAAGATATTTCTTATTATATGATTAGATGTAAATTATGATATTATTGATTGATTTTACAAATAATTAATATATAATATATCTTTTTTATGGTGTTAAAAAATGAGATAATTATTTATGAAATTCAAAATTTATAGGAACTCAATTATTTGTTTTTATAGAAATATTTTCGTATCAATTTATATTTATATATTTGAAAACTATAAGTATTCATGTTGATCTGAAATACTCCGTTCGTTTTAAAATATTTGTCATTTAGATAATTTTTTTTATTTCAATTTGTCTGTCTTTTTAGAATTTTAAAAATGTATTTATTTTTTTCTAATTTTACCCTTCGTTTATTCTTTTACTAAATATTTGTATCATTTCTTTACATCAAAATTAAAAAAGAATATTTTAGTATTTTTTGTTTAAAATTATGATAATTTAATAATTTTCTTAATTTATGTGCTAAAATCTTAAATAATTAATATTTTGAAGTAAAGGAAATATCTAATACCTCATTTCTTCTAGCTAGTTACTAATAATAGTAAAATTTACTTGGTAGCTTAGGTGAGAGGTCCACCAATACTAAGTGAAAACCTATAAATTAAGAGAAAAGAGGGTTAGGAACTCTCCGATAGCTGTCTCAATAGGAAGACTTCAACGTCCAAATTAGAGGGTTGAGAGAATTTGAAAGTAGATAATAAATGAAAATTATACGAGAAATAATTTTATATGAAAAATAATAGGGACTCTTCTGTGAGCGTATGTCTTTAAGTCCAAATAGTTCATTTTATGTTCTTATGAGTTACTAACATCAAACTGATTATGAGGAAGAATTGGAATGTCCGATTGTGTTATGTGTATGGTGGATCTAATTTTTGTGTATATTGACATGGGAGTACGCTTGATTATGGAATTCACTAGCTGGATTCTCTTCGTATTAATTAGTAGCTCTGGTATATTATTACATGATGTTTGTTAGGTAATCTACTCTAAAATGTGTGTTATTTCATTTTTTTCACAAAAAAATAAAATTTGTGGTGGTTGAGAATTAAAAAGAAAATAGTAATTTGTAGAGGTACCATACTTAAAAGAGTTGTAAATGTGAATATAATTGTTTAATTAGGGAATTAATTGACCTACCATTAATGAGTCGCAAATTATTGGTAAAGTCAATACTTATTTGCTTTTTTTTTTTTTTTTGGTTATAATTATTAGTAAATGTTTTATTGGTAAACAATTTTAGAAATTAAATGTAAACGATATCACTACTTTTCAATTTGTAGTATTTTTCAGTTATACGCTCTTATTTCACACGATTGACATGCTCTCAATTTCAATTATGCTTGCGTTGCACGGCACATAATTAAAAAAATAAAAGAAATTAGATTGTACATTCTTTATACTTGATTAATATATTAGTCAATAAAATTTTATGAGAAAAAAACGGATTTAAATAAAAAATCAATTATAACAGATATCAAATTGAAATTGATCAGTGCAATATCAAGGTGAGAGAAGATGGGTTAAATCTTTCTAACTGGGCTTGAAATATTGTGCCTACAAAGAATAGAAAAATGATCAAAGAGGAGTCAAGTTTTTCGCCTGGCGAAGACCCTCTGACGATCAAGTCAGTATAGAGAGAATCTTGGTTCTCAAGAAGTTATCTCCTCTTGAACTTCGGAGTATTTTTTAGTAAGAGAAAAGAGGTGAGAGAGTGTAGAATTCAATCTACTTGGACTTGAATTCCTCTTTCTCTTTTGTATAGTTTAGTGTAAAGTAAGACTGACACCTCTTTTTGAGAAATGATATCATCTGTCATTCGACCATATCATCTGGTGAGAGTTGGTGTAATGATGGTAGACGCATGTCCCTTCTCCTGTTCTCAGAAGTGTTTGGTGAGGGAAGCGTCAAGATAGGACGCGAATTGCCTAAGGATATGTCCTTATGTCAGTTGGTATGATACGTCATTGGTAGGCTTCTGTCTTAACTTGTTCAGCAAGTTACTTGACGATGAAGTAACACAAGTTCGTTCAGAAAGCTTTTGGGCTTAGGATGCTTGAAGATTCAGCCAATGGGCTTAATACATCTTTTTATGACCTTGGGAAACGTAAGGTGCTAATGGGCCTTGATTTAAGAGAGCGTAGATATTTTCGAAGAGCCATTTTTATCCATCATCATAAACAATTTAAATAAATACTAAAATGTAACATTATTAAGATTACTTGAAAGGTTGAAATTGATCCTATTTTTTTAAATATTTTTATAATTATTTTATTTCTAAATTTTAAAATTGCGAGATGATTGTTAAATTATTTACATGAGAAAAGTTTTTTTTTTAACTTGCATGAGACTAAAGAAAATGTAATATAGAAAAAGTATATAGAATATATTTAGTATATCGTAATGAAATATAATATAATATAATTAAATAAATTTTTTGTATAAATATTATAATAAAAATCTATTTATGTTTTAGTATATATCATTATGATCTACTAAATATTATTTTAGAGTACGTTTGGTAGAGCGTAATGGAATGTAATATAATATAATTAAATGAATTTTTAATGTAAATTTATTTTAGAAATTCATTTAATTACATTACATTACATCTCATTATAGTTTATCAAATGCATTCTTAAAATGCATTTAATAGCCTGTAATAAAATATAATATAATATAATCAAATAAATTTTTGATATAAATTAATTTATATTAAAAATTCATTTGATTACATTATATTATATTTTATTACAGTTTATCAAACATATTTTTAGGGTTGTAGAAGCTAAATGATTTATATATGACTTCAAAAAGACAAAAAAAAAATTTACTCTCTCTATTTTAAAATATTTATCACTTTAAAAATTTTATTTTATTTTAAAATATTTATTATTTTAGGATTTCAATAAAATATTTATTATTTTTTTAGCTTTATTCTCTTTTATCTTTTTATTAAATATTCACATTAATTAATTTTATTTATTTACATTAAAATTAAAAAAATATATTTTAATCTTTTTAATTTAAAATTATAATAATTAAATAATTTTTTAATTTATGTGCAAAAATTTTAATCTATTGTTATTTTAGACCGAAGAGAATAAATAATAAACAGTTGTCAGTTTAGTTAAGCTTTGTCTCTGTATAGCATACACGAACAATGAGAAAGAATATGCCGAGTAATGTGCCAGTGGGATGGACACGTGGCATTGAAGGAAGAAAGTTTTGATGAGAGGTGTCGGTGATTGAAGAAGAAGGGTGTTTTCAAGGTTTTTTTTTTCTTTTATTCAATGTTATGTTTGGAAGAGTGAAAGTAAAGGCGAGAGAAAGACTAGTCGAGTCAAATAAGAGAAGCAAAAACTACTCGAGTCTAATAAGAGAAGGAGATGATTTTCTCTTGTTTGAAATTAGGAAAAAAAAATTGTTATTTTTCACACATATTTATTCTCTTTAATTTGGAAAAAATAAGAAATTAAAAAATAAAAAAAAAATTTCCTTTCACCCTGTCTTATTCAATTAAAAAGAAGAAAAGTAAGAATGGATATTTTGTTTGGAAAGTTTTAAGTTTGAATTTTAATTAAAATTAAATTAGAAAAGGAAAATAAGAATAAAGTTTTGTTTGTTTCACAAAAAATATTTTTTAGAAAAATTTATTTTGTATTTTTTGACAATGAAAAATTAAATCTTTTCAAAGAAATTAACTTTCTATTTTCAAAATAAAAGGTTATTTTCTAGATATCGAATTTATTATAATAAAAAAATATATAAATATAAATTTATTAATTTATCAATCATCGATATTTAGCAACTATTAATAATTATAGGCAATCACTGCTAGTTACCTACGAAAAATAAATTTATTATTTTTATATATTTTTTGCATAGTTAATAATGAAATTTTAAAAATACAAAATTATCATAAATTAAATTTATAAATTAAATATGTTTGTAATCTTATAAATTAAAATTTAAATAGAATTTAATATTATAACTAAATAATAAAAAATTAATTCTTAAAAAATATTATTTAGAAAATGTTTCCTATAAAAAATATTTTTCAAAAATAAATTATTTTTCACGAAACAACTACAATTGGATTAAAACAAAAATTTTTCTTTTTATCCTCTCTCTTCATTTTCTTTTCTCCCTCATTTATAATCCAAACAGATGCTTGGGGTAGGAGGAGGAGAATGGAGTGGAAGAGGGTAGGTGAGAGCGTGTGACTCTTGGCAATGGACATTTCTTCCCTGATTTCTATGTTTAACCCACATGATCACGAGGGTAGCTTTTTGTCAAGTAATAAAAGGGTTTGCTTGTAATTCTGCTCTAAAATATCACCCTAAGCTGTGACATTTGTCATTTTGATTTTCTTGATAACACACCCACCAAATCACTTTGGTTAGGTGATCTCTAATTCTTCAAGCCTCATCCCCTTATATGCCTGGCTGGGCTCAATTTCTTATCCTTTAATTATATATATATATATTGGTGCTTTGGGTCTCAATTTTAAATTTGTGAAAAAATTAAAAGTTAAATATATTAAATTTTTAAAAAAATTGACATTTTTTCATTTTATAGCAAGTGCATTGTTACACAATATTATTCAATCATTGAAATTTTAATTCATTAAAAAAAAAGTTATAATAGAAATCCTTATTAAACTATATAAATTTTGAGTTGATGTGATTAATCAAGTAAACTAAGCCAACCTGGAATTTCCTTTAATGCCCAAACATCATAATAAACAAATCCAATTTCAATAAAAAATGGCTTCAAGAAAGCGCAGCCAGATATATATAATACTATAAAAGAGAACTCAGCCAAAATTTTGGTTGAACAATCAAAAAGACTTCAACTAGGTAATGGTCCAGTAATCTTTATTTAAAAGGAAAAAAAATTAATAATAATAAAAAAAAAAAAAAAAAAAAAAAAGCCCCTGCTATAACTCTAATACATTGCCTTCAGGCTTCAACCAACAAAAGAGATAGGCAAGTTTTTCAAAATTAAATAATATGATTTCAAACCTGCCAACACTACATAAATCATTTTAAAAAAAAAAAGATTTTTCGTTCTTATCATCTCATGTGGGGATCATGATATATATAAATATGATTTTTGGATTCTTCAAACAATTTTTATTTTTTTTTAAATACATAAAAAAAAATATGAGTTTTATAAGCTCACACACTAATCAAATATCTAAACAGATACCACCACCACTAATGCTTTTGTTTTGCTTTCATGCATATATATATATATAGAGAGAGAGAGAATGTCATTTAATAATTATAAAATTTGGCTAATCGACAAGTGAATTTATAAAAATATATTTATTCAAACTGCATATAAAATGAAAATTATTAAACTACTTGTGGTATCAAATAATTATTATAAATTGTAAAAAGAAAAATCACTAGTAAATTGCAAAACAATAAGACAAAAGGCTTAACCCACAACAAAAAATTTATCAACGCATGTTTTGGCATATTATAATTCAAGCATGACAAATTTGTATTAAACATTACTCAAGATTTTATTACAACATTTTTTTACAATTTGAAATACTCGAACTTCAAACCTATCACTTTTTATTTTCCTAAAAAAAATTAAAAAACCAATTAAACTATTAAGAATATATACCATACTAAATTTTTAATATAAATTTTAGAAAATCAATCTTAAAAGTTAGTTAAATATTAAGATTTTGGACTCTATTTCTATATTTATCACTTAATATGTTTGTAATTAATTAATATGAGATTACATTCTTAATATAAACCATGACTTAATTATAATATTATACCACGTATGCAAGAGTAACTAACATAGATGGTATGTAAAAAAAAAAATTCTATACCTTTTCAACAATGTGAGATTTACACTTATTTTATTTATTTTGATAAACTTAATTAAAATTTATATTCATATTTATCTTTGCTAATTAAAGTTCTGAATTCGACTAGATCACAAGGAAATTATTTATTTTTCTTGTGAATTATATAATTTCAAATTGAATGAACTTTATATATATATATATATATATATATATATATATATATGTATATTAACTAGTTCTAAACTTGCGCAATAATTAAAATTATTAAAATTATTTTATTAAATTTCATTGAAACTTATAAAACATTATAATATATTAACATGATAATAAATTGATGATTACTTATTTTTAAATAAAAATTAAATAAATAAATCAAATGCATCCTAGATTTTCACTGCAATTTTACTATACATAATATGAGTTATATTAAAACTAAAACTTAAAAATGTATGATAGGATTAAAGTAATATAAATAATAATAAAAATAAATATGAAGTACATTGGTTGGCTTCTAACAATTAAGC
Source organism: Reutealis trisperma (assembly GCA_947687605.1). Classification (NCBI taxonomy): domain Eukaryota; kingdom Viridiplantae; phylum Streptophyta; class Magnoliopsida; order Malpighiales; family Euphorbiaceae; genus Reutealis; species Reutealis trisperma. Next base: position 3,533,500 of record CANTUT010000051.1, on the reverse strand, counting down.
ACAATAATAATTAGTCGATACTCGCACATTGCATGATTTGTGATTATAAATTTATATTAAAATTTTATCTTATTCTAAAATATTTATTTATGTATTTTTAGTATTACCTAAAATAACAAATAAAATAATAAAATTTCATGTATGTATACGTGTATATTATATAATAATATAATATAAAAAATTTATTAGTATTTGTTATGAAATATTGTTTTCACCTTTTTTCATGTATATTAGCATATACATAAGGTACGTTTTTATTCATTATATATAAATTCAATCATATAATTAATAGTACTATGTAAATTAATCTTTTTAGGAAGAAATGTAAATTAATTTTTGAAGAAAGGAATATTATAAAAGCCAAATATTAGACTTACTTTATAATCAAGTATATTAATTGATGCTACATTATTAAATTTATAAATAAATTTATTTAACTATTAATTAAATTTTGTTGAACTCTATATCGTAATTCCTAGATGGATTAATAGAAATTTGAATTTATAATATAATTTCATACCTAAATGATATTTTTTAATCAATGCCTCAATATACAAATTGAAAGCTATAATGAGTAAGAAAGCTTATATAACTTTTATAGTGATTTGGAGCAATGAATAAGACCATATTATGTTTTAATTAAATTTACAAAATTTTGATATCATTAAAATATATTCCCTCTATTATGAAAAAAATAACTATTAAAAAGTTAATTTTGTTCATAAATAAGTGACTATTTAGCAATCTAATAAAAAATAAAATAAAATGGCTAATTTATCATTTTATTTTTTAAGTATGAGAAATTTTTTTCTAATTTATATTGCAATTAATAAGAATCTTTTTGACAATTTATGATAAAGTTATTACTATTTTAAAAATAGTGATTTTTATTAATAGCTGTTTTTTTCATAATGAAAAGAGTATATAATAACAATAAATTTCTCAATAATTAATCAATGATGGCTTAGCCAAGATGACGAGACCCGAGGCCCTAAGATCACGAGATCCCATATTTCTTTAGATTTATTTTTTGATCAAGATAAATTATAATTTATCTATTATGTGTGCCTTGAGACTATAATTGATCTCTAATTTAATTTGATTTTGATTTTATTTAAGTTTAATAATTAAGATATCAAAATTTTTAAAAATAATACTCACTCTGTCTCATTAAAAAAAATATATTTTGGCTTTCACACGTACTAAAAAGAATAATGTAGTTAAATCAATAAATATTATTAGTATTTTTTAATATATTTCTTCATTAATATTAAACGACATATTAAAATTAAATGGCTCATATTGATAAAAATATATATTAAATAGAAGTATACCAAAAAATTAATAAATTAATTACTCTCTTGAAAAGGAAAATTGACTACAATTTACAATAAGTGAAAAAGAAAAGTACAAAATGATTAATATACTTAAATAAAAAGCTCTTAATTGCAAGGACATCCATAATACAAATCTTATTAGGAACTGCTTAAAATAATTAATTTATGTTTTTAACACTAAAATTTAGGAGTGAGCAAAACCAAATCAAAATTGAAAAATCAAATTGAATCAATTAGTTCATTTTGTTTTGGTTCAATTTATTTAGTATATCAGTTTGGTTTAGTTTTTAAAATGAAAAATAAAATAAAATAAAATAAAATAAAAAATAAAAGTTTTTAAAATAAAATTTACATATATATATGTACCAAAAATAAAAAAAGGCCAAATAGCTTCAACCAATCAATTGGACAGAACTAAATTTGTTTGGTTCCATTCAATTTAATTTTTATGCTCAAATTAGTTCAATTTGATGTTAAATGGAATAAAATTTTAATAATTTTGGTTTAGTTTGATTTTCAACCAAACTGACCGTTTAATTATCTCTTATCAGCTGGCTCAGCTATGAACTAACGAAGCTGCCGCCGCCGCTCTGATAAGTGGCGATTAGTAGGTGAAATAAGAAACCGCAATAAGCACTCAATAAATTGACTTTGTTCCAATAAAGACACCTCAAAATACCCAAAAAATCACTCTTTTAGCCAAATATTTACAAACATACCCTTCCCTTCTCTTCAACTACCACCTGCATCATCACGTCTCCACACCAGACACCACCATTTCATTATAAAAACTCTTGCAATCTGTCTCTCAACTTCTTCTCAAGGACAGCTAAAAATCTTGAAATCCCTTTTTTTTTTTCGCACAATCAAAATATAAAACAAAATGTCTCTCGCAAGCTCTTCCATTGTTCCTACCAAATCTTTCGTTTCATCTAACAAACCGCACCAACCTTCTTTTGTTATCAACAAGTTATCTTCTAGATCCCCACTTCATATTGCCGCCATCCATGCCGCTGAGCCTAACAAAAACCCTATTGTCTCTGATAAACCTGGGAAACAACAGGGGATTAAAACGTCTACATCAAGTGCGGCAACAACAGCACCAGCAGCGGCGGCACCGACAACTACCAATGTGGTTCCTGGGAAATGGAGTGTGGACAGCTGGAAATCGAAGAAGGCTTTGCAGCTTCCCGAATACCCAAATAAGGAGGAGCTTGATTCTGTGCTTAGAACGCTAGATTCTTTTCCTCCGATTGTGTTTGCTGGTGAGGCTAGGAGTTTAGAAGAGAAGCTCGCTGAGGCTGCTATGGGTAATGCTTTTCTGTTACAAGGAGGAGATTGTGCAGAGAGTTTCAAGGAGTTCAATGCCAATAATATTCGGGACACTTTCAGGATTCTTCTTCAGATGGGTGCTGTTTTGATGTTTGGTGGCCAAATGCCCGTTATCAAGGTCAGCTCAAAACAGTTTTTAGAATATTTTCAGAACAGATTTTATATTCAATAACACTTTTATTTATTTATTTATTTTTGAAATTTGCTTCCTTTTATTGACAAATTGGTTGTTGTTTCTGTTATAGGTGGGACGCATGGCGGGTCAGTTTGCGAAGCCAAGATCGGAGCCTTTTGAGGAAAAGAATGGAGTTAAATTGCCTAGTTACAGAGGGGACAACGTAAATGGAGATGCTTTCGATGAAAAGTCGAGAATTCCTGACCCAGAAAGGATGATCAGGGCTTACTGTCAATCAGCAGCAACTTTGAATCTTCTTCGAGCGTTTGCTACCGGTGGCTATGCTGCTATGCAGAGGGTTACACAGTGGAATCTTGATTTCACAGAGCACAGTGAGCAGGGAGACAGGTATAATTCAAATTACGCAACCTGGGATCCTTTTGTATATATCTGTTTATGGTGGATTGATGTTAAATAGAAGTTCCTGGGTGGAGACAATTGGACAAGTGAAAGAAAATTTGATTTTTAGCTGTTTATGTTTTGCTGCTTTTTTAGAGTATGATTGTGTGTTGTGGACTTAAGACAGCGAAATTTACCTCCCCTTACAGAAAATATGATCAATTACTACTGGTAGGCTTATATTCATGATGTGTTCCAAAATTTTGTTTTGATATGATTGGCCTTTCATAATTTGCATTTCTGGAATATTTTCACATGTTAGCTATTCATGCTCTGTTTTAATTAATAATTCAGATTAACGTATATGCATGATGGAATTGAAGTCCTTGTTCTTTATCATCAAAATCACATGGGCTTTACTAAGCTTATTATTTGATTTGGACAGCAAATATTTCCTAGCTGTAAAATCACGGTTAACTATTGCTGAATTCTTATTGAGATTTTGCAAATTTTTTTTTTTTTTTTTTTGTGGCTAAGTGAGAAAGCTTTATAATCCAGTTTTAATTGTAGAACTAAATTAGAAAAATTATAGTTGGCCATCATTTCAAGATTCTAGTAGAAATTCTACCAAAATAAACGATTGACACGTCATTGAAACAAAATTCAAGTTGATTCTAAATGATTTAAGTTGTTTTACCATGTTGGAAATTTTTGTTGACAAGTTTAGTGGTCACAACTGATATTGATCTAGATAATCCAAAAACATGTACAAGAATTCTGGATGGAAGTGGGTTTTAATAGGCTACTAATTTAAATCCTAATTGGGCTTGATTCTCTTTTGGCGCATTAACTTAATGTAAAGTATGCCTTTTCTTTTCTTGGTGTGGTAGGTACCGGGAACTTGCAAATCGGGTTGATGAGGCCCTTGGATTCATGGGTGCTGCTGGTCTCACGGTTGACCATCCTATTATGACAACAACTGATTTCTGGACATCCCATGAGTGCTTGCTTTTGCCATATGAGCAGTCACTTACCAGGCTGGATTCAACTTCTGGCCTCTACTATGACTGCTCTGCCCATTTTCTCTGGGCTGGAGAACGTACTAGACAGCTAGATGGTGCTCATGTTGAGTTTTTGAGAGGAGTTGCAAATCCCCTTGGCATTAAGGTTACATTCTCTCCTCTAATTTATCTGATTGATATTTGTAACATTTTTTTTTATCACGGTTAACCAAGCTGGTTTGTCAGCGTTGTTCTTGTTAAAATTTGTTTTGACTTTACTTTAAACACCAGAATATGAACATAGTAATCAACCGGAGAGTGGACCATTAAAGTGACCAAGATCAGCTTCCCTGAGTTGATTGATTGGATATTTATACTGTTGGGACAAAATGGTTTTCCTATGATCACTGTTTAAGCTTATGAAATTTTGTTTCTTGTTATTGTCCAGATTGTAACTAGGCAACTTGCTGAGTTTAAATAGTTCATTTCAAAATTATAAATTTGTTGGTTTGAGATGGGTAATTTGTATTTGGTGCTTGAGATTTTCTTATGCTATTTGTCTTCTTTGCTTCAGGTGAGTGATAAGATGGATCCAAATGAGTTAGTTAAACTCATTGAGATTCTGAATCCTCAGAATAAACCAGGGAGAATAACAATTATCACAAGAATGGGAGCCGAGAACATGAGAGTGAAGCTTCCCCATTTAATTAGGGCTGTTCGCAGGGCTGGGCAAATTGTTACATGGGTCAGTGATCCTATGCATGGAAACACCATAAAGGCTCCTTGTGGTCTAAAAACTCGACCATTCGATTCCATCAGGGTATGATACTAATATCTTACTTACCTATTAAGCTGTTATACTCTATAGATTCCTTTTAAGAGGTAATAGTTATTGGCAGTTAAAAATATGTTGTTTACAGACATTTACGCCCTGCAAAACAGAAAAATAAAATGAAAAAAAAAAAAAAAACAAAAGTTATTCTGCATCAACACAACATATAATAGGTACCTGAAATCCAAATAAGTGAGAGTTTTAGTTTATGAACAACTTTATGTTATGTTGTTTTATACTTTAGATTAGCCTTTTGCCATTAGCTTTGTTGGTTGTAATCCATATAAGAAACTTTTTTCTGCCATAATTTGCTATATCATCCTAGTAATGAGCTACACTTGCCAACAATTAATATAGTATCTTTTATATATTCGCGGACCATCCTCAACTGTTGAGCACAAGTCGGCCTAGCTCCACAATTGTACATGGCGGCGTATGTAGCTTCGAAGGACCATTTGATTTTCTAGAAACAGACATATACGAAAGGACCATTTGATTTTCTAGAAACAGACAAATACGAGGGCAATAAAAGTAAGGTGTGGTAGGTGGGAAAGCGAGTAATTCTAAAAGGTTTTTGGGGACAGAATAGCCAATTAGGATTCCTTAATTTTGCAATCAATGGTTTAGCTAGAAATGCATTCAGTGGGTAGGTGGTTATATTTATCGTTGTCATCAAGTTGACAAAATCCATTTTTCATTGTTAAAATATTCATATTTTCTTTAAGTGTTGCTTTCCACTATGGTCCCTCTTATTCGAGTAATTTTGATTCGTGGTGTAAGGCCAAGGGGGAAGGGCAGTTGTTGTGAGGTGGTGGTGGTGGTTGGTGGGATTTCTCTTTATAAAATATTCATTGTAGATTAACGTTTCTTGTAAATATCATGTGGCTTCTGTACATTTGAAAACTTACTTATAGTTCCACAGATACTTATCAATGGAAACAATCTATAACATTAGCCTTTTTATCTTTTATTTGGACAGGCGGAGGTAAGAGCATTCTTTGATGTGCATGATCAAGAAGGAAGCCACCCTGGAGGAGTTCATCTAGAGATGACTGGCCAAAATGTGACGGAATGCATTGGGGGATCACGAACTGTGACATTTGATGACTTGAGTTCCCGCTACCACACCCACTGTGACCCTAGACTCAATGCATCACAATCTCTAGAGCTCGCCTTCATCATTGCAGAGCGCCTTAGAAAGAGAAGGATTAAATCTCAACCCTCTTTGGCCCCCATAAGCCTGTAAAATGGCGCTGAAGGCTCAACATGTTCGTTCGTTTGTTTGTTTTTTTTTTCCCAAGGTTATTAAAGCCTGTATCAATAGAACTATATTACTTCGAGTTAATTTATGTCGTGTATGGTATGTGTATACTGGAAGACAGTGATGCCTGAGGCTTTGAAGTAAAAAAAAAAAAAAATTAATAAAGAAAAGTTAAAAGGATGCAATATATATATATATATATATATATATATATATATATTTATTTTTTATTTTATTGTAGAAAAATAAAAATAATTAATATGAATATTTAGTAGAAAAATAGATGAAAGGTAAAGTTGAAAAAAATAATAAATATCTTCAAATATTTTCAAACTTACGAGTTGGGTGGATTGCATGTGTATAATCTCCTCCGATGAAAGTATTCATTCTGAGAATTGTACACAGGTGGCTTGGGCCGTGTTGAAACATAAATTTTTGCAAATATAGAAGTAGAAATTAATTTCCTGTAGCATTGGAAATTGGAAATATAAATTTTGTAAGAACTCTAATTTCATGTTCTGCTAGTTTCATGTTTGAAAATTTATAATAATATAATATAATTTTTTTTAAATTAAAACAATAATTATTCTAAAAGATATGAAATTATTGAATTTCTATCGATGTAAAGGTAAAATAAAGATAAAAAGAGAAAATAATTATTTTATTTTTTAATGATTTCAAACAATAAATTTTACTATATTTTAAAATTTATTTCAATTAGATAAATTTTATTGATAGAACTTTTCAATTAATTCTACTTCGAATTCAAATCAATTCTATTAATTAAATTTTAATTGAAGTGAATTCTTCAAGTCAATTATTTCAAACGTTCTCTTACTTCTCCAAGTTTATGGTCAGAGTCAGACTTCCGGGATAATCTTGTACCAATCACTAAATTATTGGGATTGAGCAAGTATTTCTCTGCAGCTGTATCATCTATGGGCTTAAAACCATTCAATTATGAGTATGAATAGCCATTGGCACGACTTACACATAAATCTGCGATCTAGCCTTTGTGTTTAGACGCGGTCGTTTAACGATCAAACGCACTCACTAGTCGTTTTCTACCAGTTCTTTATTTATACACTACGCGATCAGATCAGATATCAATCTAATTGATAGAACTGAAATCATATGATTTGACCCAAATAATTCATAACCCAACTGAAATCGGTTGATGGTAGTGCAGCGAATGAGGTAGGATTTGTGGTGGAGCGGAGAGTCAATTTGTGATTTGGCAAAAAAAAAAAAAAAATAGGCCATTTGTGAACGACAGTTGTTGTCTTCTAACTGCAAGTAGAGGTGAGCATAATCGAACTGAAACTAAAAACTAAACTAAATTAACTGGTTCAATTTGATTTGATTTGGTTTTTTTATGAATTTCGGATAGTTTCGAATTTTAAAATAAAAAATTAAATTAAATTTTGATTCGGTTCGATTTTAGCTAAAAAATTTTGGTTTGAATTGAACCAACCAAAGTTTAATCTATTTATGTAAATATATAAATATATAAATATATATATATATATATATATATATATATATATATATATATATATATATATATATAAATTTAGACATTTTTTATTTTATATATATTTATTATTTATAGAATAATTATATATACAATATTTATCAATAATATATTATATATATCAAATTTATTATATTATTATACATATACATAATCATATATAATATATTATATATAAATATAAAATATAGTTTATATATATATATATATATATATATATATATATATATATATATATATATATATATATATAAACTATATTTTATATTTATATATAATATATTATATATGATTATGTATATGTATAATAATATAATAAATTTGATATATATAATATATTATTGATAAATATTGTATATATAATTATTCTATAAATAATAAATATATATAAAATAAAAAATGTCTAAATTTGTTAATCGAATCGCACCGAACTGAATTTTTTTTATTCAGTTCGGTTTGGTTTTATAGGAAGTTTGATTTTGGTTCGGTTTTTATAAATTATAACTTTGATTTTTTAGTTTTTTTTTGTTCGGTTCGATTTTGAATAGAACCGACCATTTGAACAGCCCTAACTGCAAATCTTGGAAACACACGTCTGGTCGTTTACCAATAGCTGTTTTCAACATTGTAGTTTACAATAAATGAGATGTCCACCGTCGTTTGTTCAATAATTGACAGATCAATAAAACAAACGACAAGTCGTCAGCTTTTAACAGGAGAAGTAAAAAAGGCAAGTGGGTGCACAGGTGGCGTGAATCTTGCGCATACACGTCCATAACAAGGTTAAGTTATTGGCATTGAGGCGCGCTTTCTCCAAACGCCAAACTCTCCGCGTTTTATCTCAGAGCATTTATAAAGGATCCAAAAGCCAATTTCATTTAATTTTATTCTGTATTTATTTTCATCAATGCAGAATTCTCAAGCTCAAGGTTCAGAAATTAGAGATCGCAGACCAGATGGTCTTGGCAACTTCAAAATCCTGCCCGACGAGCTTATCTGTGCTATTTTGGAGAATCTTACTCCTCGCGACGTCGCTCGCCTTTCTTGCGTTAGCAGGTATATGTCCCATGGATTTCCTCTTCTTGAATTTGATATTATTTTTCTATATAATACTGATTGATTTTGATTTTGATTTTGCTTTTGACGTTAGATGTTATTTCTAATATGTTTACCAATCAAATTCTTCAATGATGCCTTAACTTGTATATAGTTAACTTGAACTTCTCATTTATGTGATATTTCTGTATAGTGTGATGTACATTTTATGCAATGAAGAACCACTCTGGATGAGTTTATGCCTTAATATCGTAAATGGTCCGCTTCAGTATCAAGGCTCTTGGAAGAAAACTACGTTGCATTTGTATGTATCAGGAGTCATGCTTTGAATTTTTTGAGATTTTCTTTACAGAGTGCTAAGTATTAACTGATTTTGCTGCTTAATAGTTTGACTCTGTAATAGAAGTTGTTTTTTTTTTTTTTTTGGTATCAGAGAGAATGTGCCAGATGAATATAAAGTGCGCTGTGGAAAACAACTTCATTTTGATGGTAGGCGCATGTGGCACAGCTTCTTGGTGTTTTATTCTGATTGTTCTAAGGACACTTATTTAGCTCAAGTGCGTGTGTCTATGTGTTTATGCAGGTTTCAACTCTTTATTCTTGTATAGAAGATTATACAGGTGTAATACTACTTTGTCTGGGTTTTCATTTGATTTTGGAAATGTGGAAAGAAAGAAAGACATATCCTCAGAAGAATTTATCCATCAATATGATGGGAGGAAACCGGTATAGTGAGAATACTCTAATCTTTAATCCTATAGATTAGTTTGAGTTGGGAGAATAATATCTAACTATTTAAATTAGCATGTCTGAGGGAGTTATATAGTTTCATCCTTTGTCCATATTTTCACTTTTCCTGTTCATTTTTTGGTCCCATTTCTTGTATTTTCTGTTACTTTGGATCTTTCATATTTACTAGGATTATGACCACAAGTTCATATATATGTTAATTTGTACACATGATTTTCAGTTTTTTCCCCCATATATATAACTTTCCTTAAATTAATAGTTCCTTTATCTTGTTTATCAGCACTTTCTAAAACACTTCTTCTTAAAATAAAAATATGAGTTAAAATGCATCAGAATTGCCAACTATATACCAGGTTTTGCTTGCTGGATTGGCTGATGATTGGCAAGCAAGGAACACATGGACAATTGACCAGCTGTCAATGAAATACGGAGATATATCTTTTAAAATATCTCAGAGGAGCTCTCGGAAAGTTTCAATGAAATTCAAGGACTATGTCTCATACATGAACCTTCAGCATGATGAGGATCCCCTGTATATTTTTGATGACAAGGTACTGCTTATGGCTCTGTGTGTGTATGTATATTTGTGCTTTCCTTTCATAAGGTCTTTAAGGCTGACTTTCAGTAAATGTAGTTTGGGGAAACTGCACCCAGCTTGTTGAAGGATTACAGTGTGCCTCACCTATTTCAAGAAGACTACTTTGACATCCTAGATAGAGAGAAGCGTCCACCCTTTAGGTGGCTTATTATTGGGCCAGAGAGATCTGGTGCATCTTGGCATGTTGATCCAGCACTCACCAGTGCCTGGAATACTCTACTATGTGGCCGTAAAAGGTAAACCTAATGCTTAAATTGTTGAAAATAGCATGTATATATACACAGGATCTTCTCTGTTTGATGTGTTATTGTGAATGTAATTCATTCTTTACTGGTTTTATCTGATGGTAATCTAGACTAGATAAAACTATGTGCAAGTGGTAGTTATTTCATTTGTTGTACTTGTTCGTATGGTACTGATGCTTAAATATTTTGGGAATAACTTTGTCTTAGGTGATTCCAAAACAAAACTTAGAAAGAAACATTAGGTATGTAAATTTGTTGCTCAAGATGACATCAATTTTGCTTTCCCATAGGTCCGTTGTTTTAGCTATATATATGATGTGTATGCTATGTTGCAATCTAAAATTTTTCCATCTTGTGGCGCTAAAGAAAAGTGTATAACATTTAGTGCCCAGTAAACCAATAAGTGATATAGCTGAAACTAAGGCTTCATATCAGGCAGGTTGATGTAAGGGTGAAGTCTGTACTGGCAGTTTTTGCTAAGAGAATGTTCCTTCTTAACTTTCTATTTTTGTTTCCTTCCTCAATAAACTATCCTGAATATGTTAAAAATACTAAGATCCTCTAGTTTGTTTGTGTTTGGGTTGCGAAAGTGACACAGGAGGCCCTATTTGCTAGGGCTTGCTCGTAAATTTACTCAGCATTTGTTCACTTTCATGCATAGTTCAGATCTTTGTGCCAATTATTTTTATGCAACAGAATGATGACCATGGATTTGAACATGAAGTAGTCACTATTATTCCCCCAATTCCATTTGATTTATGAAACTTATGCCCACTCATATCTGAACTATGTCCCTTCTTTGTTTCCTATTTATTTCAGCCTCAGCCTCACCTATGTCTTTGTTTTCATAGGATTATACACCATTTTTGTGTTTGAAACTCGTGTACTGCACACAATATCCTTACATTTCAGGGGTCAATATTGGATCCTTATTCATTCAATAGATGCTTATATTGATGGAAAAATTATTGTTCAATCATTTATCATGTCTGTTTAATGTGTCTGTGATAGCTGATGTCCTAGTTGTGTTTGAATAGGTGGGCTCTGTATCCTCCTGGTAGGGTACCTATGGGTGTTACAGTACATGTAAATGAAGAAGATGGTGATGTAAATATTGAGACTCCATCATCACTGCAGGTATTTGTTGAAGACATCCTAGTCCTTTGTGATTCTTCTTGTCCTTATTAATGCATTTGAAAGTCAAGCTTCCTCAAATTTTTTTGTGTGTACAGTGGTGGCTAGATTTTTATCCTCATCTTGCTGATGAAGACAAGCCGATAGAGTGCACCCAGCTACCCGGGGAGACAATTTTTGTTCCAAGTGGATGGTGGCATTGTGTCCTGAATCTTGAAACAACTATTGCTGTTACACAAAATTTCGTGAATTCCAAAAACTTTGAATATGTATGTCTGGATATGGCACCTGGTTATCATCATAAAGGAGTTTGCCGTGCTGGATTGTTGGCTCTTGATGAAGGTGATTTACAGGATGTTGAAAAGAATGCCGTATATGATAAAGATGATCTGAGTTATCCAGACCTGACAAGGAAAGAGAAGAGGGTCAAAATTCAAAAACTTGGAGAAGATCTTGAACATGAAATAACTACTAATGGTGGCTCTAAAAATTATGAGTTGTGGAAACAAGATTTTTCTTATGATATAGAATTCTTACGCATGTTTTTGGCTAAGGATAGAGACCACTACAATTCCCCATGGAGCCCTGGCAATTCCATAGGACAGCGAGAAATGAGGGAATGGCTATCCAAGCTTTGGATCAGAAAACCAGAAATGAGAGGGCTTATATGGAAGGTAATAATATCTTTAATTGCCCTTTATATTTGTGTTTAACAAATAGTTAGTTTTATTTGCCCAACAAAGAAGCTATTTTCTATTGGCAAGCCTGTCAATCTTTACCAAAAATAGGTTAATAAATCTAAGCTGACCATCTTGTAGCTCACATAATTTACCAAAAGATTGTACATAGACTAGACTATGAGAATACTAAGAACATTCTTAGCTCAAAGCCTCAAAGACAAGTTCAATTCCCTTTAGCACATTCACACTTGGTTATGCTTTACAAGTAAAATCAGTTGAGTATTAAAAAAAAAAAAAAAGGGTAAAATGTTGTTTTATTAGGAAATTAAAAGAGAGAGAGAGAGAGAGAATATTGTCTTTCATTGGCAAAAGCCTTGGTTACATTGTCTTCAGATGGTGCCACTGTGTGCACATACAAAGATTAGAATTCTGCCAGGTTATCTATAATCACAAACAATGCTTATTATCTAATGCGCAAATGCTTGTGCTAGTGATGGAGACAATGTTTAGTTTGTTATATTGTCCTTTACTTTCGCTGTATTACAATAGTGGAGGTGCCAAAGACCTTTAAATAAAAAGATGCCTTGTATTATTTCTAATTATGCTCTGAATTGCCTTAGGGAGCATGTCTAACACTAAATGCAGACAAATGGTTCAATCACTTGGCAGAAATTTGTGCATTCCACAATTTGCCTCCTCCCACCGATGATGAAAAGCTTCCTGTCGGCACCGGTAGCAATCCAGTAAGTGTTTTGTCACTCTTAAATTTATAGCATAGGTTTCTGAAAATCACAGTTGTTTTTATTACTAGCTTATTTGAAGTTCCCATTTGGAAGTCAAACCTGCCACTTTATACTCATTTCTTTAAATTCTAAAATCAAAAGATCTTGTTGTGATACCAAGTATTTATCACCAAGTGCTAGCCAGAGTTATTTTTCAGATGGCTAGGATTACCATATAACCAATGATCTGTTTCTATTTCTTTTTGACTGTCAATATGGGACATGGATCATTACTTATTTCTCCAGTTTAAGCCTCTGTGTGCTTGTTAGGATATGGGATGTAGAATAAAGCAACAATTTCAGCCAGTAGTAGAATTAGAATAGAACAACCACACACCTCTTGTATGACTCCGGTCTAGATTGATGCTGCTAGTATTTGTAATTGTAACACCAAGTTAAATTTTAGAAGTGCTATAAGTTATTTTGAGGCAATTGGTCCTAAGAGATCCGCTAAGTTATGTTGAGGTAATTGGACCTAATATCCTATTGCTGTTGCACTAATAATGTGGGACATGGTCCATGACATGTTAATGCGATGCTTTTTAGATGAAGTAATTGAGTATGAGAAACTGTAATGGCCATTGGATCTATCAATCAGCTTAATTCCAGCAGGAAATGATATAATTTGAAGGAGACACTAGGATTAGGAAATTCATGTGCACACATTAGATCAGAGTTTCATATAAGAGAATTGTTCCTTGTTCCAATGGGGAAACAATTGATTGAGTTCGTATGAGTCACAACTGAATTACTGTTAATTCAAGCAACAAGATCTTAAGATTATAATCCTGAAAGAAGCTGGCTCTTCTGCAGCTACCTTGACTTAGATTTGTGAGGCATGAGGAAATTAAGCTGCTGAATTATCTGCATCTCTTGGCTATGTTTTCTAGGCTCTTCTATGTATTGGAGTTGACTCAAATTTTTTTTACTTCTAGCTTTAGATTTTTAGTGCATAAATGCAATCAGTTATTAAGAAAACATTTGTTCAATAAATTGGAAGTTGTTCTTCTCTTTGAGCTGTTAGTAACTATCCTACTTTGCAACAGGTTTATCTCTTAGCTGATCATGCTGTTAAAATCTTTGTTGAAGGAGGTCTGGAAGCTTCAATGTACAGCATAGGCAGTGAGGTAAGTTTTAATATCTATTTTTTCTTGTCAGCTACCTTGCAGAATATTCTAATTCTTCACTGCTTATTTGCAGCTTGAGTTTTATACTGTGCTCCGTAGAGCCAACTCCTCTCTGAAAAATCATGTTCCTGAAATTTTGGCAAGTGGGATTCTTTATCTTGAGAATGGAACTTACAAAATTGTGCCTTGGGATGGAAAAGGAGTGCTTAATGTGATTGGCTTGAGCAATATTATTCCAGAAAATTGCAAAGAGGATGAATTCCCTTTTGGCGTGTGGGGCAAGAAGCAATATGAATGCAGACAAGCTGGGATGTCAATAAATGAACAGACAAATTTAGATGGCTGCACCAAGATATGGCCTTTTATTATCACAAAGCGATGCAAAGGGAAGATATTTGCTGAATTGTAAGTGATATAACTGTGATGGTTTATGATTTGAAGGCTTCTAATTGTGCTAGAAATATCATTTATATGATAATTTATACCAACTGATATATGCTCTGCTGGCAGAAGAGATGCACTGTCATGGGAAGATGCTTTAAATTTGGCTTCCTTTCTGGGAGAGCAATTGCGGAACCTTCATCTTTTACCCTATCCACCTTTTAACAAGTCAACTTTCTTACATTCTGAACACAAAATGGAATTGCGCTTTTCTAATGGTTCTATGGATGAGCTTTCCTATAAATCTGACATTCCTGCAGAATGGGAAATCTTTGTCAGAACTCTATCTAGGAGGAAGAAGAATGTTACAAGCCGCTTGAAAGATTGGTACTCATCTACACAAAATATATTTATTTATTTTTAGTTGCTTGTCCCAGAACTGTGTGACAAAGATACTCTCTTTTTCTAAGAAATATTCATTTACATTTCACAGGGGAGATCCCATCCCAGCAACACTGATAAAGAAAGTTCATGAATATATCCCAGATGATTTTACAAACTTGTTGGATTCATATCAGGTTTTCTCCATATCCCACCATCTCTTTCAATTGTGTTACCATTGTTGATATTATCTTAATAAAATATCCCATGTTGAAACCTCTTTTTTCTAGTTAATGCAACTTGTGATTGATGTTTTGTAACATGTTACTTCTTGTTGATTCCAGAGAGAAGAAGGTACTAGCAAATCCTGTAAACCTTGCTCCTGGATACACTCAGATGTTATGGATGACAATGTTCACATGGAACCAAATTATATTAGCTCTCGTCTGAGTGGAAACAATGGAGATGCTTGTCTGGTGGATAGTGGTTCCAATGGCTACAAAGATGGTGGAGATGGTAAATCATGGTGTCCCAGCCACATCCTTGATTTTAGTGATCTTTCTATTGGTGAGTGCCTTTTCATTTCGTTAGTTTCCTTCCTATATAGAAATGTCATTTGCTGTATTCTTGTCTCCATTATACATGTTCTATATCTATCTACTTCTTGAAATGTGTGTAGAATCTCCCAATATCAATGCCATGTAATCATGTATATCAATGAACTCTTTTGCTTAAAATTTGTGCCTGTGGATATGTCTGCTGTTCCATGTAACATCAGTTTGTGTATTCCAAAACTATCATTTCTACTTTTGCTGTGGAGAATGTCTCACACCAATATGACATTTAAGGAGTCAAAACTTGATAATGTCAAAGCTTCAAGTATTGGCACCTAATGTAGTGATGTCCTTTCTCCTGCATATTAAAATTAGCTGATCCTAACCACAAGAAACAAGTGACTGATACTATGCACTTTCACCTTATGATATGAAATATGACTTTTCAATTTAGTCAGATTGATTCTTCATTTCTTCTGCAGGTGATCGCATTTATGATCTGATACCTGTATACTTAGATGTATTTAGAGGTGATACCACTCTCCTTAAGCAATTTTTAGAAAGTTATAAACTACCTCTGCTGAGAAGAAACAATGAATCAATAAAGGGCAGTGACAAGTTTGGACGACTGTCATACCTTGCTATGTAAGTGCATGATTTCTAATGAGTTCTATACATGCCTTATTTTTCTATCTTTTCTCAATGCTGTTCAGGTTGTGAATTGCAATCATTGTTAGTCGATGTTAAAATTTGTTTGAGATATTAATGCCAACATCTATGGTATGCATAATCTGAGCTGTATCAGTTTGGATAATTTTGCAAATTTCTATTGGCGTGTCTACAAGCTAGTTACTAATCCTAGTACTATGATATGTTGAAAAAAAAGAACTATGCATCGGGGGAAGAAATTAAACCTATTTGAAACTTGATGTCTTATGCCATATTTTGCAGTCGATTTTATGCATTGCACCTTGAATATTTTGACCTTGTTTGGTGTCCTTGAGGAACACAAGGTTATATAATAGCTCCGAGTGTCCTCATGCTCCTCAAGGAGTCAAGATGCTTTTATAGGTACTGTTAATGGTCATTCTTTGATGGCACTTGGATAACAGAAAATGCTTATGGCTGATAGTTATAATCTTGACTGTGTTTAATGCCTTGTAATTAGGAGATAACATGACACCATAAACATTGGTTTCCCCTGTGTATGCTATAGCGTTTTCATATAATGGTGCACATGTGGCATGAACATTTCAAGTAGTATAACTATTTTTGGATGCTTGCATTTCTTCAGGTGCTACTGTATCTTGCATGAAGAGAATGTGTTGGGGACTATTTTCAGTGTATGGAAGGAACTCAAAATGGCACACTCATGGGAGGAGGTTGAGCTGACAGTTTGGGGAGAACTAAATAACTACAAAGGCATCTTTTGATTTGTTGCTGTTCATCTGATTGGGGTTTAACTGATCATATTGAAACCTAAACTCGATATTGGATTTTACCTAGTATTTGTTACATTAGCATTCAATGCTCACTCGCACGAGTAAAGAATTTCAGAATAACGTATTAACTCCATCCGTTGCTGATATAAGGGTCATTGAATTGTTATTTTTCTTAATTAAATTATAGGTATTAGTTAAGGGGAATGATGTCAACTACCGTACGATTACAATTATTAGGGTAAATTATTTCAACATCAAAACGGCGTAAATTTGTAATGAAAAATTGGGACGATATTTGCCAACATGTATTCCAATTGATTTTTTGTCAATAAGACTTCACATTTTTAATTTTTTTTATCTTGGAGGAATAGCATGGCTTTTCAGCCCTAATGCCTTCATCTAATCTTTAATTTATTGTTGCATCGACCTTGCCATTCCATGTTATTTTTATCATGTTTTATACCTTTGCAGATAAGAAAATCATTATCGTTAATATTCATCGTCAAACATTAATCGCCAATGAGCTACATAGATACGGGTAATTACACCGTACAATTACTAGCCCAACAATTTACCGTCGAGGTGTTTCCATGCTATGGAAATAAGTAAAGGCCACGCCAAACGAGGGCCAGACAGCCAGTGCCCACGGCTACACTTCGAAAGTTGAAACGCGTCTATGTTTAACCCTATATACATACATATATATATATATATATATATATATATGAATTATCTTTGAGAAACCATAAGACTGATAATATGAAAGATGAAAGTGTGAAACTCAAAAATCAAGGTTCATACGAGGTGATACGAATAAGTTAATCAAATCACGGATGCAAAATTCAATAAAACTCCCTGAACTTATGTAAAATTGTCGTAATGTCATGATGAATCCAATGAACTAAGATGCGTCATGGCACTTTTCATAACCATCAAATAAAACACCTCAAGATATGCAAATTCAAATAAAAAACTTTTAACATTTCATCTCGCTACCAAAACTCAATGATTAGCACAACAACATGGACCTAAGCTGCAACAGATGGCTTTGAAGCAGCAGAGAGCCTAGACCTTTTCTTGGCTAAACTCTCACTCCGTCGTTCTCTCTGCTCCTTCAATCTTGTGGCAAGAAGCTTCTGGTACTCAGCAGCCTCAGCCTTGGCCTTAGCAATTCTTTTCTTTTTGTCAGAAATTCTTGCTCGCTTCCTTTGCAAAGTCAATGGAGTAACCAACCGCTGAATTTTAGGAGCTTTACTTACCTTCTTTCCTGCACCACAAAATACACTACATTATACCCTGGACACAATAAGAAAAAAATTGCACTTCACAAATTATGAAGCAAATATCGACAAAGAAAGGTGAGAAGACTACCAGATTTAGTTGTGAATGTTCTGCGGTAAGTGTTCACATACTTCCTAACATCATCTTCCTTTGAGAGATTGAAGAGCTTTCTGATCTTTGATGCCCTCTTGGGTCCTCTCATTCTTGGTTTCTCAGTGTCTGTCAGTCCAGGCAGATCATGCTCTCCTTTCTTCACAATCACCAAGTTCAAGACAGAGAGGTCTTGGCTGACAATGCACCCACGCACAGACTTCCTCCTACGCTCTCCATTGCGCCTTCCATATCCTCGGAAGCAAGGAGTTCCTGTCCACACAAAAATCGAGTTCTTTTCATTAATTCTAGTATATGAAGAACAGCATAACAAGCTTTCAAATAAGCCAAAATGGACCATCAAAGCATGTAGGGATTGCATCAACTCTAAAACAAGAGCATCCACCAACCTCTGTGAAGCAAGAGACGGACACGGCCAGGAGTCAACACTCCCTGCTTCATGGGGAAGCCTTGCTTGTCACAACCCCCCATGATCTTGAAAACATAACCCTTAAATTCCTATAGGGAAAAAATAGAGAGAACAATTAATAAGCAGAGAACATATATAAGCATTAACATAGGCCAAACTGTTCTATTCATACCTCTCCAAGTGCATCTCCGCTGACCTCCTGTGAGATCCTCTTGTCAAAAAATGCCCGGCTACAGAGTTAAAAGAGGGTTAAAAGGTAAGGAAAATTTAGCATGAGGATAATTTAACAAATACCGAAAAAGATAATCACAATAGATTATCACTTAGTATTATGTAAATAATACAAAATAGTTATGAATAACAGACAACAACACAGCTGCTGCAACAGATATTCAACAAGGATATAAACCAGTTACAAAAAAATTCTTCAAAATGATTGAGCTGAATCTTTCAGCATATATTTCCACATACATAAATCTCTTTAGCTAGGCATTAAGACGAGATTATGATTTATGAAACGGAGATATACTTCACATCATCGACTTAATGGGTCAAAATGGATGCAACTTTACTATGCCTAGAACAAGATATTCTCCAATCCCATCAATCACATATATACGAGCATAATGGAAGTAGAGACAGAAGAATTAAACAAAAGAAACTTAAGTAAATACCGAACCTAATCAAGTATTTGGCTCCCATTACAACTAAAGAAAAAATCTACTTAACCAACTTCAATTCCACTCCTCCAAACAACCCTTTTGTAGCTAAAAAATCATATTTATCTAATCTGAAGCATTGCATTAGCTAAACACTTGAGCTTCAACTGGAAATTAAAACTACTATAAGAACAGACACGAAGCTTACAAAAATCAAACAAGCAAACAAAATCGCCAAAACGAACACTTGAACAAGAAAAATAAGAGCTTACAGCTTCTGGTCATCGTCGATTTCAAGCTTCTTTTGGCATCCCGTAGTGGGGTTGGCAATGTTGAACTGACAAAAAAAAAAAGAATACGAGAATTATATTGAGAATAACCAAATTGAAATTTTAGGTTCAATTCAATTGAAAGCCATAGATCAAAACCTTCATCTTGGTTCGGTACGAGCAGAGGCGGCTGTGCTACCCAAAATGAAACGCTTGCCTTCTGCTTCTAGGGTTTATCGAGAAGGGTTAGCTTGGTATTTATTGGTTTCAGGGAATTTTAATGTGTGCACTAAAATTTAAATTGTCTGTGCTCCTTACTGTATTGACCGTACACGTGGATAAATCAAATTTTCATGTAGATCTGTTTGGGTGGGGCATCCTCTTATAAATGCTTTGGCACCGTTTATCACTATGTGTCTTGGGAGGTTAAAACGACTACGTTTTCTTATGTTTTGTTTGCAGTTTACAACTGTACCTGATCGATTTCTTGTGCTCGTCGAGCAACCATACGTTCATCTAATGAAAGTTTTGCTATTTCATTTGCAAATGTGTTAAATGGTGGGAGATGAAGATCTTGAAATTCAAGTATCCTAAATAATAAAAAGTTGTCATCAATATTGAAGAGGTAGACTAATTTTTATTGCGCTTCATTAAACTTTCATTATATTAAAAAAAAAAAAAATTGCAAAGCGAAAATAAATGTAACAGCATGTAATTTGGGAAGAAATTTAATATCCTTAAAGTGATTTCATTATTAAAAACTAACAACATTGGTTCAAAAGAAAAAGAAAAATTTAAAATATACATATCTACCGCCAAGTTAAGTTGGCAAGCCATTGTATTTGTGCATATTTGGTTTAAACATAAAAATTGGATTAGAAAGTAATTTTTCAGTTCAGTATTTTGATATCTTTCTTATGATTTTATTAATCCCTTCTAATTTTGAGGGAAGCCAGTGCAGCATTATACTGGGCAAGAGGAGGATTGTTAGCACTTTATATATTAGCCCCTGCTGCACTATAGAACACTAGCACCTTACATCTTTCAAATCCATGGCAAGTAACCAGAAGATTGATTGTCAAGAAGCCCAAAAACTAAAATGAAATTGCTCATCCAATTCATGACTATTGTACTTTGCTCCCCTCATCATTAACAAGGACTCAAATTTATTTTAAACTTATTTTATATTTTATACTTAATTTATCTAACAAATACTACTCCAATCTTCCCAACTTCGTCCACCTTTTTCTAGTAAATTACTCTCTCATTCACCTTAGTGCTTCCAATAATGACCAATTCTCTTTATTATATAACAATTAAATAGCATGTTGCTTTGCTAGAGACCAGTAAAATATTATTGTATTTGATATAATAATACAATGATTAATAAGAACAAGCAATTTAGCTCTAGAAGTGTTTGGTGCATATATTATTGCCCTACACGTCAATGCATATCTACAATCATATAATATTATCTTACATAAAATCTAATGCAACATCACCAGGAAGATACAATAGAGACTATTCAACAAAACTACAAGCAAAAAAAAATTGATATTATATGATATTGCACAATAACGTCTAGAGGATTTACAAAAGAGGTAAATTGATATGCCATGTGGCTGAACAAGGGAAATCATTCATTAATTAATACAAATATGATGTTCATAATCATTGAAACTATACCTCAACAAAGTAAGTATCATTTATTTATTCAGTTAGCTCATAAAGGGCACACGAAATCGCCACTCGTCTCAATATCTTCGTAATCAGCATCAGCATCTATGTCATCAAGATCCATGCTGCCTCCAAGCAAGTGGTCATCAGTCTTTGGCAGCTCAACAGATTTTCTTGCCTCTTGTATTATAGACAGGACTTCTCCAATGCTTTGAGATGGGTTATTGACATCATTGCTTTGCCAGCTGCCACCTTCCATCAGCTCTATGGGCAAGTTATTTAAGAACCATGGATGAGTTTTTATTTCCGGAATGGTTATTCTCTGCAATCAAACCAAGCAGAACCAAGATCTTAGTAAAAAGCAATTAAACATGAAACAAAATAAAGGGAAAAAGAATAAGAAAAAAAAAAGTGCTTTTCTCATTGTCTTTCACCACAAATCCCTTGTGTAAAAAAATACACAAATTTAATCAAGCATCAGCAACATCAAATATCAATTGGTCCTTGTGCAACAATTCAACAACATTTAGCCACCCTTTTATCTTCTGGTGAGAAGGTATAACGATGTAAAACTATCTTCTTATATATATATTTTTTTTAATTTAATGGAATACACCTACGTTTTCTTGCAAACTAAAGGCCAATTTACCTTCTCTGGATTAGCCACAAATATTCGAGATAAGAGGTGCCTGCACTCCATAGAAACTCGGACATAATCTGGAATTGAGTATTGGACACTCATTATCCTCTGCAATAAGCAATAGTGATTTAATATAATGACAATAGTTCAATAAGAACTCCACAATAAACTAGGCAAACATTTAACAATTCCACTAATTTTACTGTTCCACTCACCCCAATTGTTTTTCTGAAGTTTTTTGGATCATTAGGATCTTCGAAGGGATATCCCCCAACCATCATAACATAAAGAGTAACTCCACAAGACCAAACATCTGCAATCTATAAGCCTTGAGGATTAGATATGATACAGATGGCTCTCCAGAGAAAAGCATAGAAATGAAAAGGGAAAGAAAGACAAGGATATTACCTTCCCATCATATTCCTTTTTTATCAGAACCTCAGGTGCAATGTAAGCTGGTGTTCCTACTGTAGATT
The DNA here is from genome assembly GCA_947687605.1 of Reutealis trisperma. Taxonomy (NCBI): domain Eukaryota; kingdom Viridiplantae; phylum Streptophyta; class Magnoliopsida; order Malpighiales; family Euphorbiaceae; genus Reutealis; species Reutealis trisperma. The sequence continues at coordinate 3,511,037 of CANTUT010000051.1, read as the reverse complement.
TTGGTTGTGAATGGAACACCAATGACTACACAATGAGTCAAGATAATTAGTAATCAAGAGTTCATCAAACTTTATCTCTGAAGGTTATCATTTACCATCAGTAAATGCTTACCTTTGAATACCCAAAGTCGCATATCTTGACACGCGGTGCTACACTGCCGTCTAGGAGTGTATTTTCAAGCTTAAGATCTCTATGACAAATTTGCTGTAACACAAAAATCCCTCATGAGATACTACTGAAGATCATAACACAAAGAACTGAAATTCTAGAAAGATAACTACAAGTTGATATCAGTGATGAAGGTATTAAGTTCATACCATTGAATGGCAGTAACTAACTCCTGATATTAATTGCTGGAAGAAGAACCTTGCCTGATTCAAATGGACACAAACCCTCCAGAATGTAAAACATCAATTGAATTATATGCTAATAAATTAAATCAGAATTCATTGAATATCCACAAGACCCATATTTTCAATGCTTTGCTTTACCTCATCTTCACTAAATCTACCAGCATTACATATCCTCTCGAAGAGTTCTCCTCCTGCAGCATACTCCATGACTATGGCCAGATGGGTAGATGTTAGCAGGACCTGCAATGATAGCATCACAAATTATAGACAATCCCCTATCACTAAAATTCTATTTCAGGAAAGGACACTCAATAGACTAGTAATTCAACCCCCAATTAGTGCTCCAACAAAGAAAAGAAAAAAATAATAATAATTAGCATCTAGGCCTGCCCTTTTTGAATAGAAAGCGAAGCTAGATATCTAGCAACATAGCTCTGGCTACTGGTTTGATTCTCAAGAAAATAGAGGAAAGTAAAGAAGGGAGAGCTAATGAGAGATCATACACATTTTCTAGATTGCTATATGCCATCTGTACAAGTAAATTGTAACTTACTGCTAACTAGATCATAAAAGTATGATACTAGAGATACCTTTTGAAACAGCAAAGCAAAATCTCAAGAACAAGTTTGTTATGGAATCATATAGTTAGAGATTATTGCCCTAATCTCCCACTTTAACAATCACAAAATAAAGGAAAATTAGCATTTATAAAAAAAAAAAAAAAATTGAGTTACAAACCTCTTTAAATCTAACTATATTGGGATGCTTTAACGATCTATGGTTCATAATTTCCCTTTGAACATGTTCATCAATCTGCAAACACAAAAGAACCAATCTTTCATCAACTATGTCCCATCACAAGAACACCCACATGACAAAAATGATAATCCCAGACGGTGGAAACAAAATTGAATTTCAAAATTAGCCTAAAAAAGGGTGAGAATATTGAAAATCCAAATTGATGAAGTGAAATGAAACAAATTAAAGAAAAAAAAAAAAAAAGACCTTTTGGCCTCTCTCAATAAACTTAACAGCAAAGAACTCTTTGGTCCATTTATCTATAACCAACTTGGCAACCCCAAAATTCCCAGACCCAATATCTTTCACAATCTCATAACGCTCCATAGCTACTTAAAAAAACTTGAGAATTTCCTTCTCTTTTATTCTCTTCTCAAGCTCAGGACTTCCAAAAGCAGAGCAAAAACAAATACTTTCAGAGTGGTTTAGGTAACAGAGGCCGTAGCTGACAAGTTATTGACAATGGAAAGAGAGTAGAAAGTCTCGCAGAGAGAAGAAAGAGAGGTTTACTTAATCCCCTCAGTGTTTGACTACAGTTATAAATAGCGAGAGAGAGAGAGAGAGAGAGAGATTACACGTGTGAAGAACGGTGAAGAATGGTTTTGGTAAACCAAATATACAGAGAATGAGACGAGACGAGACAAGAGACAGAGAAAGCAAAAGGCAAGTGAAATGTTAGGCGGTGTGGTGCGTTTGGAAGGTGTGAAAGTTGATTTCCTAGAAAAGAAAAAGATTGGCCAAAACCATCATATACAATTCCACTTCGCCAGAAAGACCCGTCACCAGAAATCTACAAGCCAAATTTGGGCGGTAAAGTTCGGTACAGTACAAGCAAAAGGGCTAAGCCCACGTACTTGGTGATTGTGGCCTCGCTTACTGCCAAGTTAAGAAAAATTAATATACTTGTGACTAATAATTATTTATTTTAAAAAAAAAATCATTTATTTTCTATCTATTTTGTGATTATTTTATAATTTTTAATTTTTTTTTGCTAAAGATAATTTATTTAAATTTTCACAAGTAATTATTATGACCTATATATTAATACATTAATTTTAATTTTGAAAAATAATTAAATCATGAATTCTTTTATTAATTTATTCTTTTATATATATATATATATATATATATATATATATATATATATATATATATATCATAGTTCATTTTTCATATTTTATTGTAAGTTTGGTTTTTATATATACACATATAATTTCATACTATTTGATGTTTCCATTTAATTGTTTTATTATTTTTTTCTTTTTTGCTTGATCAATGGTTCTTTAATGATGATTAATCATATCTGTTGGATGTTTAGTTGAAAATGATTATTTAAAATATTATATGATAATTATTATAAACTAAAAGCTCATTATTTCTTTTTTCATAGTTCTTTTCTTTTTCTCTAACTTTTTATGGTTCTTTTTATTTTATTTTATTTTTTTTGGCAATAATTTTTTTTTATGGGATACTCAAATTGGCCACTTAAATCCATTGACGAAAATATGAAATGCGGATAGAAAATACTATTATATATCATCATTTTCGAGACGTTTACTTCACTCATATTTTATTGACTATCATTATTATGAGAAAAAATTAATATTTTATATATAAAAAATTAATATTTTATATTTTCTTGAAAATTTTAAATTTTGTAGCTCTTTTTTCTTTTTATACTAATATTTGTTATTTCTTTAAATTTTTGTTCTCATATTCTATTTTATTATTATTAGAATGCTTTATTTATACTAAATATTAGAAGAAATTATTTGATTTACTCATATTCTATTTTTTTAATTTTTGAAACAATATATATCTATACACAATCGGAAAAATATTGATTACCAACAGAAAATTTTATTGGTAATCATATTTTTTCCATCGATAATCTAATTTACTGATTACCAACAAAAAACAATTGTTGGTAATTTACTAATAAAAAAGTTGTCAGTAATATTTCAAGGAAGTGTCGATAACGTCACCAATTATCTTATCCGTTAGTAATGAATACAAATATATATTCATAGATAATTCATCGGAAAATAATAAAGAAATTAATTAAACTTATACAAATCTATCGTTACTCCTTCGAAAATAATTAAAAAATATAAAGCTATCAATAATCTACCGAGAAATAATTAAATAAATAAATCCACTTCGTCAGTAATGATTGAATACAAACTTGTTTTAATTCATAATTTAATATAATTATAATTATATTTAAATTCATAAAATCACAAATATAAAACTAAATATATTAATTTATATTAATGTAAATAATAAATATAAAAATATCTTATAATATTATATTAACATAACAAAATATAAAATAAATAGTAAAATATGTAAAATTAAAAACAATCCAACTAACTAAGATCTGTAGTGTGATTATCGCTGTCAGCCGGATTATCTAACAAATACTAATCACCAATATCAATACCATCTCCTAGATGAACAAGTAAAGAACAAGTGAAAGAGTATTTTGCTAGTTTGTAACAGATGAAAGAGAAGGTTGCTAATCTGAAATAGGCTATGATAGAAAATGAGATGGCAAAGATACTCCAATTGCGGCTGAAAAGCTTCGCAGCTACTCATTCATACCCCTCAACCTCTCATCTACTCGTCCATCCACCTCCAGTTGAATGTCCTTGAATGAAGGAAGTGAGAGTGAGGTAGAATAAATACTAGCAACCGAGATATCTATAAAAACATAAGCTTCAAAACTAATGTTGTATATCTTACCCTTTGCCAATCCCCAAATAACCTGAAGTTATAACTCTCTCTCATCCATTTGATGAGACATAATAGATCCCGGGTTAGCTGCGATAACTGCTCACAGAGGTTGTTGATATCCTCTTACATTTTATACAATATTAATTATTTTTTTTTTGCCAAATTACACAATAGTAATTATTTATTATCATAATAATATAGTTTATAAACTTTTAATTTTAATTTCACCATTTTGTTACTTACATTAACGTGCCAGAGAATTTAAAAAAGTTAATTTATTTATTAACAGACCATTTACGTAACGTAGCATTTCATTGGTAATTAATTTAATTCGTGCTAATTTTTTACATATAACTTTCGAGATACATTTCATCAGTAAATAATTATTAAATTGTCAGTAAAAACTCACGCTACTTTTTCTCATCAAATATTTTTACCAAATTTTTTCGTCGGTACTACAAATGCTTAGAAAAATGTATATTACTATAATAATCTTTTTTACATTTAAGTTTATATATTATAACAAAAATGAATCAGCTTGCGAATGCTTAGAAAATGTATTAAGAATAGTGGAAACCAGAAAAGATCAGCTGAATCTCCCAATAAAAAATTTAAGTGGTTTCACCCACAGGAAAATAATAATTAATTAAGACTTTATTTGTTTTGCTAAAATAATTTGTTTTTAAAAAATATTTTTCTAAGAACAAATTTTTTATTATTTGGTTTCAATTATGAAATTAGTTAAAAATATTAAAAATTTCAATTTATAAGACTACCAATATATTTAAATTTATGCGAATTTTAAATTTTTAAAATTTTTTTTGTTAAATATGAAAAATATATAAAAGTAGTAAATTTAATGATTATGATTATCGATGACTGATGGGAGTTGTTGGTGATCCGTGGCCGATGGTAATTATCAAATATCACCAGTAATAAGTATCATTTATCGGCAGATTAATAAATTTATGTTTATATATTATTTCATTATAATGAGTTTATCAAAATTTGAAAATTACTTTTTATTTTGAAAAAAAAATCTTTTTCTTTAAAATCATTTTATTTTCTATTCGCCAAAAAAATATTTTTTTGTTGATTAATTTTTTAAAACGTTTCAAATATTAAAAAATACAAAAATATGTTTTGCAAATCAAACGCGTAAGAAAACAAAGAGTGGAGCCAATTGGACGTTGCCATGCAAGGAATAAGTCCACCCAATGCCAGTACTTCATAGATTGCCCGCTTCCCTTAGGAAAACGGCAGAAATAAGCACAGCATCTAATCCTCACCGTCTCCAAACCACATAGCTTGGGAGGACATTAGCTCCGGTTAGGGATGTTTAGTTGAGAGTGGTATAGTTGTCCTCAAAATTTTTTAAAAATTCTTAATATGTATAAAAAATATTCTAAATTTTTTGAAAAATGACTTTTATTGCTATGCTTTTTATGTTGTCTTCTCAAAACTGAAAAATTAGCTAGCTAAACCACTTAATCAGTTTTGTAACCAAGAAAAAAAAAAAGAACAATTAATCTAGAAATCTTTCAATATCACATAATCAACTACACTTTATATATACACATATAACGTACAAAAGTAACAAAACGAATATGCTAATTGCTACATGCATGATTTTGGTTAATTAGCATATTCTACTAAACAAAGTCATCTCTAGTAACGATAGGAGGGCCAAGATATGGTGCTCCTACGACAACTAGGTCATCTGGAAGGTCTCTCTCTTCTAGCACGGTGTAACCTGGTTCATAAGATGAAGTGGAGAAACTAATTATATCAGTATCAATTAATTATATTTTAATTTCATTATGATTTATATCATTTGATTACACAATGTCAATGAGGCTATTATTACCTGAAAGAGAAGGAATGGGAATTTCATAGAAGTAAGTGGAAGGCCTCCCATGGTCTTCAGAGTAAGGAGGGGATAACACATCCAAGACAGCACAGGGTGTCAACGCTGTGAAAGAATGGATATTTCCTCCGCTTTTTGGGAATAAAATGGATGGTTCGCATGGTGCACTCAAAATTCCATCCATTACCGTCCCTGCTAATCCAACTACATACATACCCATAGTATTGCTTAAGTTAATTAATAATACCCATAGTTAATTAATAATTCCCATAGAATTGCTTAAGTTAATTAATAATACCCACATTAATAATTAAATCTTAATTAAAATTTCTTCAATGTTCAATTAAATTAGTCATTGGTTTATTTTGCTTGCAACTAAATATAATTCACTAAATTAATTAATCGTAATTCTTTCTCTGACCTAGTCTTAATTAAAATTAATTATAAGTTATTTAGCTATCAATATATTATATGATCCTTACTTAAGTTAATTAGCTATCAATATATTATGTGATCCTTACTTGTCCGGCAGCTAGAATTTTCCACCTTCACCCAATCATAGGCTTTTACATACACAGATCCATAGAGAAGCTTGCTAAACACCGTCATTCCAGGATGATCATGGAGAGGAAATGTTGCTCCTGCTGGAAAGCAAAATATCCCTATCTGTTCATACATTAAAATTAAAATTAATTAAAAATCCCCTAATTAAAAAACTTCATATTTATATAAATTTCAAAACCCTAACCTTGTAGTGATAAAAACAATTTCAATATTATCAGATCAAAATTCATAAGCATCAATCAACTAAACATTTCATATTTATATATATGTAATCTAATTAAAAATTATTCTCACCGAGAAATTATTACACTCGTGGATATGAATGTAAGTTATTTCAGAGACTCCTTGCCCACAAATCAATTCCTTATTATTGCCTTCTGGGCTTGAACTTGGAGATGCCGGCAAGCTAAATTCATCGATGCCAACTTCAATAGCTTCCAATGTATCTGCATTTGATAACAAATATATTAGCAATTCCTAATTTATAGTAAATGAAAGAGATGGAATTATTAGATCTAATAAAACAATAATACCTAAGAGATTTTTGAGTGACTGAATTTGTCGATAGGTAGGGAGGTGATTTGGTGAAAATACATTGTTACAAGCATCGTATAGTGTTTGTATTTTGCTTTTCTCCATAATTTCCAAATCCATTGCTTATTTTGTTGTATCTTATGAATCATATACTCATTTTATGAATGAATTTATTTTCGGCCACAGTGAGTCATTATACGTAAATGCAAGTCATGTCAAGGAAATCAGGGGGCTTATTTTTTGACTTTTTGTAAGTTACAGTGGGCTTGTCTGTTGTTGTTTGGATTTATAGTAGATTTTCAGTTCACGGGAAACCTTGAACCAAACAAACAATTGGTACCCACTACAGCACTTGCCCTATGGTTACATGTTTAAATGGGCTAAAGATTAAAGAAATCAGTGTATACATAAACCGTTCTAAAATAATTTACATTTTAATTTTTTTAAATATTATTTTTTCAATAAATATTTATATTAATTATTTTTATTTTTAATATTAAATTTTAAAAATAATTTTTTAATTTTTTAACTTTAAATTATGATAATTTAATAATTTTCTTAATTCATGTGATGAAATTTTAAATTAACATATATTTAGAAATAAAAGAAAGGAAAAATTAAACTATTGAGCCAAGTGGCATGTGTCTACATGTTCAATTTTTTTTTTTTTTCCTTTTTTGGTCGAAGGGCTTTTGAGTCATTGAAGAATAATGAGTTCCAAAAAATAAAAGAAAAATAAACTTAGTCTTATATATGGTATGTTTGATTCATTTCAATTAGTCCTCATGCTACGTTTGATTGATTTTGGAACTAGAAATAAAATGTAATTTTTGGAATAAAATTTCATTTTCTTTTTAGTTGACAAATAATTTATTTTTATTTTTGAATAATTTTAATTTTTATTAATATAATATATATTTTCAAGTATAATTATTAATCTAATAAATATTATTTTAAAAATAAATTAAAATTAAAATTTCTAAATTTTAAATATCATTTTCATTTGAATTCTGATTTGAATGTAAACTAAAAAAAACTCTAAAAATATTTGTTTTGATTCAGAAACGAATTTAGGCTTACACTTGTTTTTTTGTTTTGGTTATGATTTTAACTTTGCATTATAGATTTTTATTTTTTTATAGTAAATTTGTACAATATATAAAATTAATGTTAATTCATATATAATCAGTGGAGGAGTTAAGATCTTAAGTCAGGGGACAAAAGTTTACATATTAAATTTTCTTTTACAATATAATAAAAAAATAATAGTGATTCAATTAAATAATTAATATGTAGATAAATTTTTGAAAAAATGGCAAATATTATAAAAAATAATAGTGATTCAATTAAATAATTAATACGTAGATAAATTTTTTAAAAAATGGCAAATATTATCCATAAAAAAATATAATATTAATAATTATGCAACTATAAAAATATTTTAAAATATTACAAATAAAATTACATAAAAAAAAAAACTAAACAAAAGTTTATAATTATACTAAACGAGTGCTCATATTCAGAAAACGTCATATGATTAACTCATTATTAGGGCTGTTAAAGACATATTTTTCAATATACGTAATCAAGCTGTCATTTATCCAAATATCTTTCATCTAATTACCCAAATGACTTTTTGCAAATTTCATTACAAAAAATACCTCTCCACAGTGAAAGTAGCAATAGGTAAGATAAATGCTAATCTTATGAGTAAATAAATCAAGGGATACACACATGTCTTTTTGTCTCAACTCATTTTTTAGCTAGACTTGCAATATCCTTTTTATTTTGTTCATTATTTCTTTTCCTATATTTATTTATTTATTATTTTTACCCAAAATTAACAACTTTATTATTTTCTAATTTTCTAATATATTTTTTTGCACTTAATTTCAAATAGTTAATTTTAATTTAAGATATAACTATTTATCCATCAATAATTAATCATATTATTTATATTCATATGAATATTCACTATATGTTAATTAAATTACTAATAAATTAAAATAAAATAAATTCAGTAACACTATATCGTGATCTAGGAAAATTATCTTATATGATAATCCTTTTTTTCAAGATAAAAACCCACAATAAACCCTAATTTTTTTTTAGTATTAGTTAATTGCCTTTATCTTTTTTTTTTTTTTTTTTTATAGATGTAAATGTTAAAAATATTATAATTTAGTATAATATTATAGATATGTTAAAAAGTTAAGGGGGCAATTGCACATCTCAATTACATATGGCAACACGTCACCATAAATTTAAATAGATCTCAATTAAATAGATTTCAAAAAAAAAAAAAAACTTTTTACTAATATATCTTTTATATCCATTTTTTTTTCTAAGTGATAAATACCAATATTTTTTTACTCGGATTTGATTTAGAGGTGTACACATCACCTCGAATGTAAGAATTATATATATATATATATATATATATATATATATATATATATATATATATATGATCACTGTAAAATCAGTTAACTTCCTTAGAGCACACTATTATTGTTGGCTGGTGACTGTGTAATTCAACTGGTATGTATGCTAGAAAAAGGAAACCACAGCGGGCATCTCCTGTTTTTAGATAGGAAGAGCTAATTTATCGACAGGTATGATTTACCTTTACATTGCAACTTTAAGCTGATTCAGTGGCTTCAATGCCCATACTATTAACTACTTTTTCTTGAAATTCTTTATATATCCAATGACTTTTACTATTAGCAAGAACAGATCCAAAAATATTTGTCAGCGGAAAAATATAATTTTTACACATATATAAACATTATATGTGTATATATAGTCTGTTAGTGCAGAGAATGAATGGCTAAAATCCTAAAACAAGGGGTATAAATTAACAGTTGACATTTATTCTAGAAAACTTTCATCAAATCCAGTTCACAAACTGGGATTTAAAAGTTTGAGAAAAATAGTCATCCTCATTTCATAGCTTTATATTAAATGAAATAGTGAGGCAACATCAAAACAACGGAAGGAAATAAAGGAAAATCTTTGACTCAATATGAACATTGAGAAAAATATGTATATATATATATACTCTATCTATTTAAAAATACCTATCACTTAAGGTTTTGATATACAAATTAAAAAAATTATTAAATTATCATAATTTTAAAATAAAAATTTAAAATATTATTTTTTAAATTTCACGTAGATAAATAAAAATAATTAATACAAATATTTAATAAAAAATAAATGAAAATTATTTAAGTTGAAAAAAATAAATATTTTCTTAAAATTTTAAAATAATATATAAATTGAAATAATAAAATTTCTCTAAAATGAGAGTTATTTTAAAATAAATGAAGTATGAAATAATAAAACTTATGATAAACATGAAAATCATGAAGTCAAAATATGATAATCCTAAACTTAAATAAGGGCAATGAAATTAGTTATTGCTCTGTTAAAGTCTAATAAATCAAGCTGGAATACAAAGCGACTGTATTTTTCTCCCTCGTGTTGTGCTAGGGAGGCCATCATCAACCATAAAGTTTCTCACATTTTACACAAAAAAATTAAAATAATACCAATAATAGTAAAAAAAAAAAAAAAAAAAAGTCTGCTTTTTTCCCTTCTTGCGGAGACCGCAACTCATAAAAGTCTTACAACTTGTCAATTTTGCATTAATTTTCTGGTTTCCGGCACTAAACCACATTCTTGAACCAGAAAACTTTACTTTCATTTTTATATCTTTACAGAAATTATTTTATGATGTAATTAAAAGCAAATCATCCATATTCAAATTATGAGTTATGAGATTTGTAAATATTTTTTATTTATAATTTAATTCTAATAATTAAATATTAATTGATAAAACAAATAATTTTTTAAGCAGTATGTGGAAAATGTTATTAAAAGGCTATAAAGTCAAAATAAATTACGAATAAATAGTTTTACTTATCAATTAAATCTATTACCATAATTAATAATAATACTAATAATATGAAAATTTTAACTATTAATCTTATAAGTGAAAATATAAAAAAGCATCATATGGTTTGCAAATTTTATTATTAGGGATTTGTAAATGTTTTTTTAATAAAATAGGATATATGATATGCTTTGTTAATTAAAGAGAAATAAAAAGTTAATACATTTAAATGAATGTTTATGTGGTGTTAATGTGATGAGACCACATCATTATAATATTAATATTAATATTTATATTTTTTGGAGTTCACTACTGTTAAAATAAAAAAATTATTAAAATTTATAATATAATATTATAATATTTATATTTATATATTTATGGATTTCATTACACCTAAAAAAATTGAAAAAAAAATAAAAAATAAAAAAGAATATTAATATTTATAATATAATATTAAAAAATTTAAAAATATAATATTTATGTTTATATTTTTGTGGCCACTACACATAAAAAAAAGTTTAAAAGAATTTTCTTAATTTTTATAACATTATATTATAATTATAATTTTTTTTTTTTAATTTTAATTGAGCCCCTAATGTAGGTTTGAACCCTCGTACATCATATCAAGTAGGCATCCAGGTATGATAGTAGGCCCACAAAAATATTAATATTAATAATATAATATAAAATTGTTGACATGCCACATTAGTGTCACATCACCACCGGTATAATGGTGTAAACTTTTTGCCTTTCTAAACTAATAGAAAATAGTAATCACCAATTTACCGAATCATGTTAAAAAAAAAAGGATTACTCCATGTTATACCGCCCATAATATTATCTTGGAGCATTGGACTTCTCTAATATTAAAAAAAAAAAATCACGACTCATTTATAAAAAAAAAAAGTTTATGAACCTTTAATAATCATAATTATTAAATTTAGATCGGATATTAATTCAGTTTATAAGTTGAATTAACAAATCAGTAGTTTAAACATTAAGTTAATAGTTGAACCGGTAGATCGATGTAATTAATTTAATATATAATTTATAATTTTATATAATAAAATAAATATAAAATATTAAAAAATTTAGGAGTGGATAAACTTCCACTAAAAAAAATTTAACAAACTAGATATTTTAATTTACAAATATAAAAAAATACATAAATAAGTCTATTAAATATTTCATATATTTTTAAATTTTTATATTTATAAATCACACTATGGATTAAAAAAAAAGAGAAATTGAGATTTAATAATTTTAATATTTATATTTGAATCAAAATGTATAAAGTTCAAATATTTCATTATATATCAATTTAAGAATTAAATATAATTAAATTATTAAATTTCAAAGATTAAAATTAGTTTATATTAAGGATTAAAATAAAATGAAAATTTTTTAACTTTTACACTATAAAATGAAAAGGTAAAATAATTAAAGAAATCTTCATAAATAAAAATAAAAACGCATATCATAACAATTTATTTAAATAAAAGCAAGTTATGGTGAAAAAAAAAAATTAAAATTGTGAATCTACAATATCACTGACTGGGTCACATACCGGATCACTAGTTCAAATATCCGGATTGTATAATTTTTTATGAGTGAATTATAAATCTTATCTAATAATAAATCTACTCTAGTTCAATGTCGAATCACGGGTCAACTCAACAGTCCAAACTGAATTTAATAATTATGCTAACAATAAAACACAGATCATATTAGTTTTTATACTTTTCCCAGTTTTATATTTACAAGATATACAATTAGCCCTGTCTAATGGTTCTAAACTGTAAACAAATTGGTGATTTCAGTTATACAATTTATGGAATCAAAATCGGATTATAAATAGAAAGTTCGATTTTAGTCTAGGTTCAAACCTAGCAAATTCGGTTCGGGTTCAAGGTTTTATATAACTTAAACTGTACCGTAAATAGTAATGATTTGAATGGGATCGGAACCGTGGCTACACATTCAATTGCAACTCAACTTTTAACTGATTTGGTTTCGATTTTGAACCGGATCGTAGCCAGTGCTATACAAAATCAATTGAATCAGTACCGCAAACGTCAAAATTGCATTAAACATAGCATTCACATCTCATAGATAATAAAAAGCAAGAACCACATTCATCTTCTTTGTTTTTTTCCGCCGAATGGAACCACATTCATCTCTTCTAACAAAAAAAAAAAAAAATATTATGTTTATACTTTTTTTTTTTATAACAATTATATATAATTTTATGTTTTTATTTTAAATCAAAATGTCTTTTTTCGCCATAAATGAAAACATATAACCTAAAAATATCTAATTTGTACACACCAATTAATTTTTTTACTGATAAACCTTTTATCATTTCAATCGAAATCGAATTAATAATAATAATAATAATAATAATAATAGTTAATTAATTAGTAGTAGTAGTAATTAATGAGGCAACTTGAAGTTAGACAAAAAAAATTTCCACTATGATTAAATTGCAAATTAATGATTTTTATATCTTCAAATAAAAGTGATGAAATTTCTTATGTTCAGAACTAAAGTTTGGACAATTTTTGAAACACGTAAGATTAACAATTATAATTAAAGTGTCAAATTCTCTGATACCTAAGTCAATGGCTTGATTTTTATTTCTCAAAGAAGAAGACGATTTCCTTAAAAGAATATTTCAATGAAAGAATGAAATGAGAAGTTATATGATGAAATTAATAATAGTGATAGATAAGAATATTTGCTTTATACCTTGTATACCAGCAGGAAAATGAGTTGATTAATATACAAATACTTCATTATCGTTGGTGTGCATATGGCTTAGTTAAGACAAGATGCACAAGGTGGACAAGTTCCTGGGTGTCAAATTTTTGTTTTTGCACCACCTGTCTTATGTCAAGATCGCGCTTTAGCTTAATGTTAGGATCACATGATTTATCTTGCTTTAGCGAGCCAAATAAATTATGAGTTTTGAATATTGATAACCGGGTACTGTAGTATGACTGAGCATATAATAGACTCTAATTCATTGCCTAGATAAGTCTTGAGAGCTAGCTAGAAGTAAAGAGTAAGGATGGCAAGGCATATTCAAAATGATAGCTTGTTCTAGACGAGTCTTAAAAGCCTATACTACAAATTATCATTGAAAGTGTTTTCTTATGAGTTTTTTAAACTCATTTATGTTCTCTTAAAAAGTGGGTATGATTTCGTACTTGAAGCTCAAATGTGAGAATCAGATTTGTTTCTCACTATAAATTTTATTTAAAAAAAATATGAAGATAAAATTTCGGAAAAATATAAAAAAATAAAACTTTTTGAAAAAAAAATACTAACATTTTAAAGAATTTTGTTTTTATATATCAGTTGATCTCTTTGCAATGTTACGTTTGGCTTAGTCAGGAGAATGGACCACCTACAATCAATTCTTGAAAACTTTTCTTTGTACATTCCAGATAATGGATGTCAAAACCGATGGATTATTTTCTCTAGTGTTTTTCAAGTCTAGGATTACAGAAGTGTGCAATTCACGCTTCATAACCATAGTAATATCACGTAGTCTACAAAATTTGGTACCCAAGTTAAAAGCCTTGGACTCTCGAATCATCACATTTAGCTACTGAAAATCTTTATGGTAAATGAGAATCTTGTTATATGAATTCGAGAACTGACAAAAAATCTGCCAGTACATAAAACCATCATTGATGAATTTTGACCAAATTTGTTGGTCAATAACTAAATATTGATTTTAATGCTTAGGATCATTTTGTGGTCTGAGATTTAAAAAAAAAAAAAAGGATAATTCTATTCCTTGTATTGATTTTAATGTTTGTGTCTTTCATTAAGGTTCGCGTGATTAATGTGTTGCATGATTTGTTTTGAATCCCATTTTGCTATAAGGGTTTGCAGTAAGAGAAGCAATGAATCTGGGCATTCTCAAAGGATTTCAAGCTGCAATTTTGGAGGGTGATTCTTTAGACTTTATTCAAGCTTTGAACAGCAACAGCAGCCCAAATAACTAAAGAATGTGAAGTTATTGGTTTAGATATCATTAGATTAGCTTCATCTTTTGAGAAATGTAAACTTGTTTTTGTTAACAGGTCTTATAATAGGGTGGTACACATAGTTAAAATGTTTGATTGATGACCCTTATATGCTGAATTGGCTCAGGGACAAACTGTATGTTTACTCTCACTTATAATGATTTCTATCTATGAAATTATCTTTGGTTAAAAAAAAAAAAATGAGTTGTTTTAAATAAAAAGGAATATCAACACCTAAATCAGCTACTTGAGTTAGATGGGACAACGATTAACACAGCTAGGAATTTTAAGTGGAAATGCTACAAACTATGGCTAGCTTTGTCAAAATTTTGAACGCCATCGGCTGTTCTTCAGATATAATATTAATTTTTTTTTGTTGTTAAGAGGAATATCTTTGCTTTTACCACTTTTATTATCATACTTTGAAGATGAATGAGCCCTGAACTTCGAATATGAACAAATAGAATTTCAAAATTAGCGGATCTCATTCTCAACTTGCACAATCTTGTCTTGTCGCCTATTTAATCAGTTGCTTTAGCTGAAAATTTTGAGACGTTTTTCCAGCTTTCACTCATATTCACCCTCGCAAGGGCAGAATTAAAAAAATTCAACAAGAAATGATAAAAAATTAAAACTAAATTTATAATCATATAAATTAAAAATTGTGCTATATTTAACTTTTACTTAATTGTTAATATATTAATTGTGCATATATAATACATAAATATATTAAAAAAAATTCAATTGAATAATCAATATTTTCGTAATAAATATATAAAAATTATAAATTTCATATTTTATTCGATAATTGAGGAGGAGACTTATTTTTATTTTGAGAGTCGTTAATATATAATATATATAAATTTTTAGTAGTACTTCCCCTGCCTGAGAATTTCATATCCCTCCCATTCAAAATGGACTACCAATTAGCATCCAAATCAAAAGCTTCGTAGCTCCGTTGAAGATTATTCCTTCAATCAATTAATTGAATATAATTCTTCAATCCATATGTGAAATTAATGTATTGTCTGATTTTATGCAAATGTGTGTTTTTCAATAATTTTCATGATAAGGATGTATGAGATGATTTTCAAATAAATAAACTGAGTTTGAAATGTTTATTATATAAACTTGTCTAATTAAGAAAAGTTTAGTCTTGATAAATATACCGTAAACTAATTAACAATATGCAATATGCACTTATAAATTCAAAAATAACATTAACTGGTACAAACAAATAAAAATATCTTCAATACTTCATAAAATAAGATTATTTGAATTTTATGACATTATTTATTATTTTAGAATAAAATTCGCTATAAAATAATTACTATACATATAATTCACTTAGTGTTATAAATAAAATAGAGAAAAATATAAACAAAGAATATAAAGAAGATAATAGTTTTTCTAGTTTTTTCATTCAATAGTATTAGACCCTTTATATAGAGCACAGAAGAGAAAAAAATAGGAAACTTTTCCAATAAGGAAAATATAAGAAATAGGAAGTTTTTCCAATAAGAAAAATACAATTAATACTAATATGGAAACTATAATATTCATGTATATGAAAATATATCAATCAAATCTTATAATATATCATAATACTCCCCATTGATGTATTTTACGAAGAATATGCCTCGTTAAAACCTTACTAAGAAAAAATTCTGTGGGAAAAAAAATCTTAGTGAAGGAAAAAAAGTACATTATTTTTGTAAGGATTTGCGCCATAACACTGCCTCGTTAAAAATCTTGTTAGGAAAACTCAATGGGATAAAACCTAGGCTAAGAAAAAAAGAGTACAGTACACTAAAATCTTCCCCTCATGAAAATATGATTTCTATCAAATATTTCTTAGCCAACGCATGCTAATTTTATTGACTAACTTTTCAAATGTGATTATAAGGAGTGTCTTTGTAAACAAATTTGCCAAGTTGTCAAATCGTATACTTAGTAATATCCACATATAATAATCTATTTATAGTACTCTCTTAAGATATTACTTGCTTTATGAATATGTCTTGTTAAGAACCTTGCTAGAAAACCTAGCAGGAAAAAACATAGCTAAGGAAAAGAGTATATTTTATGCGCTATTTTATCATTGCACAGATTGCCTCATTAAAATCTTTATCCAAGAAAACCCTATGGGATAAAAACTTGACTAAGGAAAAATAGTATAATTATATACTAATTCGCTCTCCCTGATGATGACAGATTTTAACACGACGTATACTAATTGATAAAACAATGCTGGTTAAATACCACATTAGGTAAAAACTTAGTACATAAGTCTGTTAAATTGTCACTCAAGCGAATTTGGTGGATATCTCTTCTGGAGCTTATGTATATATAAGAATTTGGGTGAAGTTTATGTCTACTTCGTTACCCTTAATATAACCACCTTTAATTTGTGCAATACAAATTGCATTATTCTCAAAATACAATGAGAGTATCTTTTAGTGAGGTACTTCAGGACCATAAAAACCTTTATAAAATTGTAATACCACCATAAGTGAATACATAGCCAGTCTAAAATCTACTATCATGGAGAATAAGCAAATAACCAATATTCGCATGTAGACCAATTTCAAATATGAATTATAATATTAATAGTATATTGAAGATAACTTTTTACACCACTTTAATATCTCTTTGTAGATGCAGAGCTATACCTAGCTAGGAATTTCTCTTGCAAATGTAATATCAGGTCTGATGCAATTTACAAGATACAATAATGTCCTATAGTACTTATATATGGTATTTCAAGACCAAATAGCTCTTTATTATCTTTTTTAGTTCTAAAAGAGTCTCTCTTCACTTCTAGTGAGCGGACCACCTATTGGTGTGCTTGAGGGAGAAGATTTATCCATGCAAAAGTTGCTTAAATATCTTTTCCACAAAAGTATATTAGTGTATTAGGATTCCTTAATAATCGGTCTGCAGGCTGATATAAAATTTCATTTCCTTTAAATTTTTCATCTCAAACTCACTTTTCAAATAGGTACATACTTATTTGAGTTCATTTAGAGTCACATTGATATTTAAATCAACTTATACTGCAATAATAACATATACCATTCTATGGTCTTTTATGAATACAAATAGACATAGTGTATTATTCACATATCTTTCTTTCAATAAGAATTTACTCAAATAATCATACCACATGTCCACATTGCTTTAATCCATATATAGATTTTTGCAATTTGATGAAATATATATCATATATTTAATGTGTATTCATTTATGATATATTTAGTCTTTCTGGAATTCTTATTGCTTTCATAGGGCGTACAATAAGCCTTTCATTAACTGCCATATTAATTAAGTATTGGAACATGATCATTTCCATAATAAGAGAATTATTTTTCTCATAGTCAATGATAGAACGAGTGTAACTCTACTTTAATTGCCTCATTCCATGATGATCAATCATGTTTATGCTAATATTCAATCATACTTATAGATTCTGGATCCATATTTTCTCTTATAACAGTAAGAGTTACTGTTAAGGCAAATTCATCGTCAACGATAATTAAATTTCTATCAACTCTTTCTTATATCACAAAAATAATTGAGATCTCATAGTTTTCATTTATATGATCATCAACTCCAGAAGCCATATTTAGAGGAAATAATTGTTCCGTTGTCTCAGTTTGTGTCTCATAATTGGCCATAGCTCTTTGACTGAGATCTTCCTCTTCATGAGGTTTCTTTTCAGGAGATTTTATGAGTAGCGCTGCTTTTTTTTTCTGCGAATTTTTGTCTTTAGTTTCAATTTGCTATCTATGCTTCTGGCGTGTAGTGAGATTGATTAATTTTCTATTTGCAATTGGAATCACAACCCATATTAGGGTATTAGCAGCTGTAATATGAGACTTTGTCAGTTTTTTAGCATCTATAAATGTATTTGGTAGTTAAGTTGCAATTTGTTGTAATTGTATTCTTTTTTTGACTTTTAGTTCACTCTAACTTGTACATAGACTAAAATTATTTAAAGAGTTTTCCTTCCAATAAATTTCTGGACATTCTTTAGCACTGCAGGTGCTTTTTCTCCCCCGAATGTTGAAAAATATGCACCATCAAAATAAATTCTTAGTCTCTTTTGTGGACCCATTAGTGCACATTGAGATAGTGATATTAATATATTCATGGCACAAAAAAAATTTACAGCTCATGTCCTTATACAAGTTTCAAGGGAGAGTATATATAATGTACACAATAGTATTTATGCCAAACATTCAAGGTTTAATTATTAAACTATAAGTTCAATACTTGAACTGCAGGTTCAACGCAATATATTGTGCATATATAATGGGGATAAAACAGTAATGAAATAACTCATAATTCACAACTTGTAAAATCCTTGCAAATTACTCTTTCAAGAAATTTACATAAAATCATCAATATTGAATTGAGTTGTATCTCTATATGGGCAGTTCCTTTTTCAGAATCTCATGATCTACTAAATGATTTATAGCATTCACTTCAGGGAATACAATTACACTAGTGGGCATTATTTGATGATTTCTCGTTAGCAATTATTTCTTTCAGAATTCTCTATATCTACCCAATGATTTATAGCATTAACTTCAGGGAATGCAATTGTACTAGTAGGCATTGTTTGATGATTTTTTATTAATAATTATTTTTTGCAACCACTAGAAAAATAATATTTGTAAATTTTCACTTTTTATACTGCTACTACAGGAGCATGTAACTTTATTACCGCACAATTTCAGCTGTGAAGTAATTTTAAACATTGTTGAATTATATTCTCAAATAGACTTCAAGTCTTACAGGCGTAAATTTAGCCAATCGTATTAAGCTTGTGATAGTACTACATATTTTAAATGATTATATCTATCTTTAAAACTCTTTTAAAAAATATAAAAATCATTAATAGTGAGATATTCAACCTTTTCCTCACATAAATGAGATTTAAGTAGATAATAGCTTTTACTTTTGCTAGCATCTAAATGCATTTCATATCAACAACTCACGTCAAAAATTATTCCCATTGAATTCAATAGCATATAAAAATTATCAACCAAAATTTAATTCATTATACTTCACTTTATTTAAATAACTTAATTTGCATATATTTAAAATATATATAAATAGACCAATTAGAAAATAAATTAATATTAATTTTAATAAACATTAAATTCCTAATTTATTATACTAAGGAAAGGTAAACACTAATGATACTTTTCTATACCAACATAAATCCAACAATATATGCATTCTGAAAATAAATTCATCAATTCACAAATTAACAAAACCATGTCACTTATATAATTTATATTTATCTCATCTCACATTTAAATCTCTAATTGCTTTCATATCTAATAAATATTGACATAAGTAAATTCAAAACATATATAACACACACAACTTTCTTGTAGGCTATTCAACTAACAAATATATATATATATATATATATATATATATATATATATATATATATATATATATATATATATATATATATATATATATATATATATATATATATATATATATATATATATATATATATATATATATGAGACATGTATTATCTATAAAATAAATTTTGAGTTTGAGATGCTAAAACCGAAGGATATGTAATAATATATACACTAGTAAAATCGATTTCAATTTAATGAATCAAGTAAACCTATTAATATGAATGCAATATCACTCTTTCTGCACAAAGCAAGTCAATCAATCAATAAATGAATAATTTAGGGTCAGATTTCATGCCAAAAAAAAATTATAAGCCATAATTTTAAAACTATGTATAAAATGTGTTGTTATAATTGATAACCAATTAAAAGTTGCAATTTGGTTGGTTAATCAAATAGGCCATACCTATCATTCTAATATATATAAACAACAATGAAACACCCAAAACACAAAAAACAAAGCAAAAGGGTTTACCTTAATATTAAGGCCATACGCAGGTACTTTATTGACATCCAATTTATTCAACGCGTATAACTAAAATCAAATTTATTAGTTATTCAGGAACATAAAATATCAATTTTTCAGGGATGTCTATTTTATTTATTTCAATACCCGAAGAAGTGACACCAGTATAAATAATTCTTACTCGTGATATCGAGAGCCATTAATTAACATTGTCTAATATAAAATCATAATAAAATTAGTCTTTTAAAGACTTGTAAACAATGCATTTAGTTCTTCAGGAATATTTAATGATTCTCTAATGAATTTATATTTGTTTATTTTGATTAGTTTTTTAGGAACTATATGGAATATTAGTTCTTCGGGAACTATAGAGAATATCAGTTCTTCGGAAACTGTAGAGAATACCAGTTCTTCAATAACTGTAGGGAATATCAATTTTTCAGGAACTGTAATTATTATTAGTTATTTAGGAACTCATAGCTTAGTTATTTATTTAATTAGTTCTTTAGGAATTATAAATAATACTAGTTATTCAGAAACTACAATTTAAAATATAATACTAGTTCTTTAGGAACTCATAGCTTAGTTATTTATTTAATTAGTTCTTTAGAAACTATAAATAATACTAGTTCTTTAGGAACTAGTATTTAAAATATAATACTAGTTTTTAAAGAACTATTATTTAATTGATTAATCATTAAATATGTAGAAAAAGAGAAGAAACAATGGTATTTCGTTTCTATTAATCATAAAGACACATATACAGAATACATGTATATAAAGGAGATGGGTTCTAACCTTGATACAGCAATCACGTTAATTTAGCCTAAAGATATGTATATACAGCTGTGATGATAAATCCTAAACAATTACTACTAAACTAGGAAACAAATAAACAGCTAGCAATATTATATACAGATAATATCCTTCAATACTCCCCCTCAAGCGGGATCCAAAGGATTGATGGATCCAAGCTTGCTTAAGAGTCGATGAAAGTGGGTAGTCGGCAGAGCTTTGGTGAATACATCTGCAAGTTGGTTAGTAGTTCGCACATAATGGGTATTTATAAGTTTAGACTGAACTTGTTGACGAATGTAGTGACAATCCACTTCAATATGCTTTGTCCTTTCATGAAATACCGGATTAGCGGCAATGTGCATGGCAGCCTGATTGTCACAAAACAGTGTCATGGGAGTAATACATGGACACCCCATATCATCAAGAAGACCTTTAAGCCATACAAACTCACAAGCTGCTGTGGCCATAGCACAATATTCGGCTTCCGCACTAGAACGAGCTACTACATGCTGTTTTTTGCTTTTCCATGAGACCAGGTTACCGCCAACAAACAAACAGAAGCCTGTAGTAGAACGGCGATCAAGAGCATTTCCAGCCCAATCAGAATATGCATACCCCATAATGTTAGTGTGCCCATTCTTGGTCATGATTATGCCACGGCCTATCGTTCCTTTCAAATAGCGCAAGATTCGCTTCACCAGACACAAATGATAATCAGTTGGTGCATGCATGTGTTGACTGACAAGACTTACAGCAAAAGAAATGTCAGGTCGGGTGATAGTCAAATAGATGAGCTTTCCCACAAGTTTCTGATAATAATTTGGTGAATCAAGAGCTGTACCAGTTGCATCAAGCTTCATTTTACTATCAAGAGGAGTTGCAGCAGGTTTAGCATTTAGCATATCCGTGTCTTGAAGTAAATCTAGATTGTACTTACGCTGATTAAGAAATAGTCCTTTGCTAGAAGTTGCCATTTCAATGCCAAGAAAGTACTTTAAGGATCCAAGGTCCTTAATAGGAAATTGATGCTGGAGATTCTTTTTCAACTGAGCTATTGAATCGGCATTATTTCCAGTAATAATGAGATCATCGACATAAATAAGCACCATTAGTTTTTCAGTCCCTTTTAGTCGAACAAATAAAGAGGAATCTGCAGAACTTTTTGAAAAACCAAAAGTTTCAAGCGCAGAACTCAACTTCGCATGCCATGCCCGAGGACTTTGCTTCAATCCGTAGATAGATTTATGGAGTTTGCATACCAATTTGGGATTTCCACTTTGAGGATGGCCAGGGGGAAGCTTCATGAATACTTCTTCTTCAAGATCGCCATGCAGAAAGGCATTTTTAACCTCCATTTGAGACAAGGACCATCCATTATTAACAACAACAGATAATAGAACTCTCACAGTGGTCATCTTGGCGACCGGAGCAAAGGTCTCCTTGTAGTCAACACCGAATTTTTGAGTAAAACCTTGAGCCACAAGACGTGCTTTATGGCGCTCAATGGATCCATCAGAATTGAACTTGGTTTTGAACACCCATCGGCTACCAACTGCATGTTTGCCCTCTGGAAGAGGTACTACACTCCAAGTTTTATTTTCCTCAAGTGCTGTCAATTTTCGAACAGAAAGCAACTGAAAAGGAAAAGAAGGAACATAAAGAACGTCAGATTCTATAATATCTGAGACAAGTTTGATTTTTCCCTTACCCTTAATAGGGGCACCGTTTCCATTAGCTACAGAAACAAACAAGGAAGTTGGACAAGGATAAAAATCATCAATATTAGTTATTTTATTAGATATATGATCAGTGGCTCCAGAATCAACAACCCATAAATCATGCAAATTACCAATTTCTAATGCAGTCATAAAGGCAGTCATAATACCTTGGCTATTTTCAGATTTTGCATCAGTTAAAAAACCAATGAATTTACTGAGAAGAGCAGCAGGCTCATCACGTGCTTGGTTAACAGCTCCATCTTGAATTACTCCTTGACCGTGTTTTTCTTGTAGATAGTTGGCAAAATCATTAAGCACAGCCATAGGACTAGAGAAAAAAGGTTAAGCAGTATGGGTTGCCAAATGAGCCTTATGATTGGTGACTCGTTTCTATTCTCCTCCCTTCTTATCCTTTATACCTTTGGGTTTCAACTCTGGATGAAGACTCCAGCAGCGATCCATTGAATGTCCAGGAGAATGACAGTATTCACATTTTAGGTCTGGATGCTTGCCCTTGTACGATTTTCTTTCGGACGATTGATGAGCAAGATAGGCATGAACTTCTAGAATACTGGGAGTAGCATCACGAGACATGACCTTCCGGCGAACTTCTTCACGTTGAATTGATGCACAAACACTCTTTAAGGATGGGAGTTCAGCATTCATTAGAATATGACGCCTTAGATCCTCAAAATCAGAACCAAGACTCGCCAATAATTGGAAAACTCGATCTTCTTCAGTTCATTTTCGCAAAATGGCTGGATTAATAGAGTGAGGTCGATAAACTTCCAATTCATTCCACAACCTTTTAAATTTGCTCAATAAATTAACAAATGGGTTTCCATCTTGACGAAGATTAGCGATATCTTGTTGAAGCTGAAAAATTCAGGTGGAATTATTTTGGTTCCCATACATGTCTCGAACAGCTTCCCAAAGATCCAAAGAAGACTCTGAGTAGCTGAATATTTCAGCAATATTACGCTCCATAGAATTGAGAATCCAAGACATAACCATCTGGTCCTTGGATAGCCAAGCCTCATATTCAGGTGCATTAAAATCTGGAGGTTTTTCCTTGCCATTGATAAATCCCAATCTTGATCTGCCACCAAGAGCAATAGTGACAGCCCTTGACCAAGGAAGATAATTAAAGTCATTCAAAAATATAGTTGTCAATTTTTGAGAGGTGTTGAGATCATTCTCAACAGCAGCATTAGAGGAGACAACGACAACCTCCTTTGACAATTTAATTGCATCAGTAGGATCCTTATCATCCATGATAAAGGAATAAATAAATAACGAATAAATAGAAGAGCAGGATCACAGCTCTGATACCATGTAGAAAAAGAGAAGAAACAATGGTATTTCGTTTCTATTAATCATAAAGACACATATACAGAATACATGTATATAAAGGAGATGGGTTCTAACCTTGATACAACAATCACGTTAATTTAGCCTAAAGATATGTATATACAGCTGTGATGATAAATCCTAAACAATTACTACTAAACTAGGAAAAAAATAAACAGCTAGCAATATTATATACAGATAATATCCTTCAATAAAATAGTATATCAAATCTTTATAAATCTAAAAAAAAAACAATATGAGATAAATGACTGTAATAGAGAAGAAGAAAAATGATTTCTTCAAATTAATTAGCCCAATATATTCAAATGATTTCTTAAAAAAAATGATTTAATATTTTTTTCTTAAAAAAAATGTATTTGATATATAAATATTAATAATAATAGTAATTAATTAGACAAAAATTATTTACCATAAATCTTGAATTTTATTTCTTCAAATTTTTCGCCTTAGCTGGGTTATAGCAAAGCACAAGCTATCCAAAATTATGAATAATATTGTAGAACAATTCGTGTTGATAACGTATTATAAATAAAATAGAGAAGAATATGAACAAAGAATATAGAGAAGAGAATAGTTTTTCTAATTTTTTTATTCAATAGTATTAGACCCTTTATATAGAGTATAAAAGAGAAAAAAAATAAGAAACTTTTCCAATAAGGAAAATATAAGAAATAGGAAGCTTTTCCAATAAGAAAAATACAATTAATACTAATATAGAAACTAGAATATTTATGTATATGGAAAAACATCAATCAAATATTATAATATATCATAACATTTATGATTTGTTTAGTTCACCTTAAAATTGGAATCTAGATGAAAAAGAATGTCTAATCTTTAAAGTTTTGGAATCCTATTCTAAATTTATTTATTTTTTAAATAATTAAATATGACTTATTTAGTATATTAATGATTGTATTTAAAAATACATATGTTATATTGATGCAAATTGAAGTAATTAAAATGTAAAAAATAAAAAAGAAGATTATTTGTGAACTAAAAATTAAATTATATTCCGAATTAAAAACATTTTATTCCCAATTCAAAAATCAACCAAATATATCAAATTTGATGGAATGAAAATATACTAAATATATGATAAAACAAAAAATTGAGGAAATTGAATTGCAATAAAATTTTATTTAATTATCTTTTCATCCTAATTGAAGACAAAACACTATTAAAAAACTAATAAAAATCCTCATTCGAATAGAAGTTAGTAATTTTAATTATATTTTAATTTTAATAAATAATTTCACTATAAATATAGTGTCATCAGGTATTTTCATCTATTCGTTTAAAGATAGAGTATTTTTTTTATTAGTTTTAATTTAATTTTCTTTATTTATTCCTTTAAAGGATGGTATACTCTTTATTTTTAGTTAAAAAAAAAATTTTTTTTGGGCCCATTAGAATTGAGTTCTTAATGTAGCCATCGGAGCGGTCAAGATAATCATCTCTAAGTCCAGCTTTTCAAAATTCAAATTTACCCTATTGGGCTTTGAAATCCCACTTTCAAAAACCGAAAGAAAAAGCAGAAAAATCTTTTTTCTGATCCTTTGCTGAATCGATCCTCGTGTTTTCCAGCTTTGCCCTTAAACCTGTCAGCCAAACATGCTCTGCCCCAGCTCTTCCTCTTTCTAATCCAACGGTTCACAATTCATCTCTTCAAACTTCAAAATTCCTCCATCTTCCCCAACGCAATCATCTCGGCCCCCTTCCCCCTACTAGTGCCCCAAAAATAGCCCCTCCATTCTCTCTCAAAAATAACTCTCTCTCTCTCTCTCCCTAAAAATCAAAACCAGATCTAACCTCTCTCTGTAGATCTTTCTTCTTCTTCTTCTTCTTTCAACAATGGCGGTAGCACCTTCGGCTCGAGAAGAGAATGTCTACATGGCCAAGCTTGCTGAGCAGGCCGAGCGATACGAGGAGATGGTGGAGTTTATGGAAAAGGTCTCCTCCTCAGTCGACAACGAGGAGCTTTCTGTCGAGGAGCGTAACCTTCTTTCTGTTGCCTACAAGAACGTCATCGGAGCTAGACGTGCCTCGTGGCGTATTATTTCCTCCATCGAGCAGAAAGAAGAGAGCCGTGGCAACGAAGGCCACGTCTCCATGATTCGTGATTATAGGGCCAAGATCGAGTCTGAGCTTTCCTCGATCTGTGACGGGATCTTGAAGTTGCTTGACACGAGGTTGATTCCTTCTGCCGCTTCAGGCGATTCTAAGGTATTTTATTTGAAGATGAAGGGCGATTACCACAGGTATCTCGCTGAGTTTAAGACTGGTGCTGAGAGGAAGGAAGCTGCTGAGAGTACTCTCACTGCTTACAAATCTGCCCAGGTTTGGATTTGTTATTATTCTCAAATTTCTCTGAGGATTAATTTGGTGATTTACTTGATTTTTGCGAAGAATTTTGCTTATTAGAGTTGCTTTTATGTGTTATATGAATTTTGCCTTTTCCATTCTGTTGGCTATGGTGCACTTAGTAGATAGTTTTGGCCTTTTTGAGCTTTAGATAATTAGATAATATTCTAGGTAGATTATACTAATTTATGGATATGGGCTTCAATTTTGCTGATCACGATAAATTTTATGTTTTAATAGTTCTGTTAGATATTTAACAGATTTTATATTTCCTTTGATTTAGGGTTTTTTTTTTTTTTTAAATTGCTATATCTTGCATTGACTAATTTCAAATTTTTACAATATTTTGTTATACACGTTTCATATATTGTGTATTTCTTCTTGCAGGATATTGCAAATGCAGAACTTGCTCCAACTCACCCCATCCGTCTAGGATTGGCTCTGAACTTTTCTGTGTTTTATTATGAGATTCTGAATTCTCCTGATCGTGCTTGCAGTCTCGCTAAACAGGTTGGAAATTGGACTTTTATTCTTTATTTGTATCTTTCTTTATGTCCCCGAAGTTCAGCACCACCTAGGTTTGGCTTAGTTAAGGGAGTTCAGCTTCAATGGTTGCATTCCTGTTTTCAATTATTATGTTTCCATTTTCCACATTGAAAACACACCGCCAATTAGTGTCATTTTGCTTCTTGAATGTTTTTGTTAGTTTTAGGTTGTACATTGTGATGCCGTATTCCAATTCCAAAATCAATAATACCAGTCGACTAATGTGATGTGGCTTTACTAGTTTGTTAAATAATTATGTGCATTTTATATGTATTTATATGACTTCTGTTTATTTCCCCTTTCTTTGAACTCATCAGGCTTTTGATGAGGCAATTGCTGAATTGGATACCTTGGGTGAGGAGTCATACAAGGATAGCACTTTGATCATGCAACTCCTCCGTGACAATCTCACTTTGTGGACCTCAGACATGCAGGTAATGTACTTAGTATTGTTATCTTTCTATATTTCTCTTCTTCGTTGTTTTTATTTAATTAATTTTTACATTTATTTATCCATTTTCTTATTCAGGATGATGGGGCTGATGAGATTAAAGAAGCATCTAAACCCACTGATGAACAGCAGTGAGGCTGTTTCGCTGCAAATTAGGATTGACTTCTCCGCTATATGTTTTTAATAGGAGAAGGTGTTTGTTTCTAATTTGCTTGCTATTCTGAGATTTAGGTATTCTTGTCTTGGTTATGAATTGTGGACGCACCAAGCATTTTCCTTTTTCTTTTATTTTTTAGTTTGTCAAATCAAACTGTGTTTTTGGATGTCTTATTTTATTGATGCTATTGAAGCTTTATATATATGCTTTTGCATTAAAAGTTCAATTTTTGTGTTACTACTAATTAGGATTGATGTTTTGCTTGGATTCTCCGTGATCACAGCACCAGTTGATATACCTACATATCTAATCTTTGCCTTTGGCTTATGCGTGTTCTATGAGGGCTGAATGAATTTATATTTTATAGTGGTAAATAAAGTGCACTTCTTAAGCTGTGCACTGGATGTCACTGTTAATTTCATCGAACGGCCGATGATCATCTTTTGCACATGTCCTTAAAACGTGCATGGAATCTGTTCCATCAAGTGCAGTCTTCTCAAATTTATTTTATTTTATTTACCGGGTTGCTTTCCTTGTGTAGTGGCATTAAATTTTAATGGCTGTAACTTAACTGGATTTGTTGTTTCCTAATTTATTCTATGTCTGAGATGGGTCCTTGTCACCTTTTTGTAAAATATTCACGGAGTGTGGCATGTTGAATGGCTTCAAAGTTCAAACAGTTGATAGTTTGGCTTCGGCCATACGTGACTGGTCCTGTGGTCCATCAAAGAACGACAATTGATCTCATTATTACGTATATTGACTGACGTCTGAAGTGGGACATCTACAAATCTGTTGATTTTGATTGGGTACTCCACAATGGAAATGTAAGTAGGCTCTGAGTCACAATTGAAATGTAAGTAGGCTCTGAGACACAATTGAAATCTAACTAGGCTCTGAGTTACGGCTGTCGCCTCTGTTTTGTTTTTCTTTTAGAAGGGAATGTATGTAAATGTTATGCTATTTATTAGGATCAGTGGACTTCTTTTATTGTTGGATTGGGTTTGTTTTACAATATGAAAATTAAAAAAAAAAAAAAAAATCTAATGATTCAAATCAAATCGAAATTGGATACAATCTATTTAATACATTAAAAGAGAACAAACGCACTGTAGATGAGCAGTAGCCAAGCGAATTCAATTTGGAGAGTATGAAATGTCCGGATTGTCCATTGCTCATGCCCTCTTTGTACTTGGAACAACATCTTCTTTTTTTTTTTTTTTTTTTTCGTGTGGACCTGTCTTCCCTATTTTGCTTAGCTTGCCCGTTCGTGTACGATAAAATGCTGCCGCTTTGATTGATGGGCCACGATTGATGGGCTACGTTTCATGTGGATAATATAGTTTGTGTCTGTCTTGCCATTTGATGACTTGAAAAATGGTGCCATTCTGCTGCTTTTGCGAGATGTCTAGGTGGTTGATGCGCCCTTCCTTGTTGTTTGTCTTCGTCCGTGGCTATAGGTGGCAATCTCATCCAAAAGAAGAAAGAAAGAGAGTTTTCTCTCAAATGAAGCCCGGAGTAAGAGAGTGATGAACGGATGTATTGAGAGAAAGAAAATGGGTGCTGCTTCCTTCTCTGATTTCATCAAAAAATTGATTTTGATTTCTTTATCCTCTTGGTGACGAGAGCATTCCAATCATATCAATTTTCACATCTCAAGATTGCTAGAGATGGATACTGAAGGAGAGAGAAATGGAAGTTTTAGAGCACCGATCCGGCTAAATAGAGTGTTAGACTTTGTAGACGACAACTATGAATGACAGATCTAGCGGTGACTTTATGTCTCTTGGTCAAGGTTGGCTTCTAACCATCTTAGATTGGGTGCAATCTATTTAATACATTAAAAGAGAACAAAGCGCACTGTAGATGAACAGTAGCCAAGCGAATTCAATTTGGACAGTATGAAATGTCCGAATTGCCCGTCCCTCATGCCCTCTCTGTACTTGGAACAACATTTTTTTTTTCGCGTGGACCTGTCTTCCCTATTTTGCTTAGCTTGCCCGTTCGTGTATGATAAAATGCTGCCGCTTTGATTGATGGGCTACGATTGATGGGCTACGTTTCATGTGGACAATGTAGTTTGTGTCTGTCTCACCATGCATGTGATGACTTGAAAAATGGTGCCATTCTGCTGCTTTTGCGAGATGTCGGTTTTATAGATGGTTGATGTGCCCTTCCCTGTTGTTCGTCTTCGTTCGTGGCTGTAGGTGGCAATCTCATCCAAAAGAAGAAAGAAAAGAGAATTTTCTCTCAAATGAAGCCTGGAGTAACAGAGTGATGAACGGATGTATTGAGAGAAAGAAAATGAGTGCTGCTTCCTTCTCTAATTTCATCAAAAAATTGATTTTGATTTCTTTATCCACTTGGTGATGAGAGCATTCCAATCATATCAATTTTCACATCTCAAAATTGCTAGAGAGGGATATCGAAGGAGAGAGAAATTGAAGTTTTAGAGTACCGATCTGGCTAAATGAAGCGTTGGACTTTGTAGACGACAACTATGAATGACAGATCTAGAGGTAACTTTATGTCTCTTGGTCAAGGTTGGCTTCTAACCATCTCAGATTGGGTGCAACTTTTGAATGTTTGTATATTTTCTCTATGCTTTCAACGCCCAGATTTGTGTCTCCTTTCTATTTTTGATGTTTTTATTTTTTTATTTTTTTTAATTTCTCTTTTCTATTGGCTTCAAAACCCTTACATATTTACTTCCAGACCATGTTCGATTTTCCCATATAATTCATGTACTTATGTTATTTTTTTCAGATTATTTTCTTTTATTGGTGGTTGTTGAATTTTTGAACTTCATATATATATTGCAAAAGAGGCTTATGGTGTTGTTGATTATTCAAATATATTTATTGTTTTGGTGTTCTAAAAAAGCTACTCTAAGAAAACATGTTTTGTACATATTTAATTGAACAACGATTACATATATCAGTTGGAAGGTGGTTATGAAATTTGTAGGATTGTTTAATGACTAATTTTCAGAAAATTTTTGTTTCTAAAAGGGGGAAAGAGAAATGATCCTATGTGAAATTATTATATACATTGTATACGTTATACAATATATTATGATTAAAATTATTTTATTATTATTGAATTTATATTACACCAGTTTTTGAGGCAAGTGAATTGTGCAATGGATTCAGTCACCTTTCTTTTCTATAATTTCGTTTGCTTTTTTCTTTTTTTTTATGTGATGCATAAGTATTTATTCAAATTAGGTAATATACTTGTTTGGTTATGTTTGCCAAATAGTTTTGATTCTCATTTACTGCCTGATTGAAGAATTGAAAAATAATGCAAGTATTATCACGTTGTTAAATATTGGAAACATTCATTGAACTATTTTATAAGTTTATTGTGCACCTTGAGTTTGTTACTTAATATCGTCAATAACTTGCCATAAACCTAAAATCAATTCCTTTTGAGATACTAGAAATGGCATTTGGCATGGCAAGAGATGGAGAGAAAAGTGTTGCTCCAGTTATTATGAATTTTTTGTAGTTGGTTTTTGTTAAAAATAGGAAATTTTTTAGCTCTCCAACTATTTTTGCTGTTCAATTTGTTAAAAAATTTATGAAAATGGATATAAAATAATAAGATATTACAATAATAATAATCATATTATGCCAAGTGAAATAAACGAGGCCTTATAAAATTATTGGGTTAGTTCAGCTTTCTATGTTTTAAACATGACTTTCTTGCTAGACAAGTGATTTTTTGAAAGTGTAGACCTCATAAAAATGTGCCCCATTCAAGTTAGTCCATTTTTTTATTGCTCTGGCTATGCAGTTTATAAATCTCAAGCAAAGATGGAGGGAAAGATTAGCCACATCGTTAGTGACTATAATTATATTTTAGCAATGAGGCCTAAAGGAGTAGTCTTCACCTTAATGGTTCTGACAAATGGGGCAGTTTACTAGTCTAAAAGCTATTCTGGTAATTTAAATCTTGATTTTTAAAATGGTTACACCAATTTTGAGTTTTTGTTGGATTTTCTTCTTTAGATTGTTTTTAATTTTCTTTTTTAATTTATTTTACATGATTACATCTGTATTCATATGAATCTATTGCCTATATACTTATTCTTTTTTCTTTTATATGTCATTTTTCTCTTTAATTTCCATTTCAATAGTGCTTTTATTCTTTTTTTACCCAAAAAAAAATTTTTTGATTTGATTTTTCTTTATTTTTGCATAATTGGTCTTATATGGATAGAAGTTCTAAAATTCCGCAATTATTTCTAGACATGATATATATTCATAAAATATGAAGAAGTGGAATTTGTGATAAGAAAGCTAAAAATGAAATGTTAGTTGAGGGTTTGTAAACGCATGCTTGCTAAAACTTTAAAGCAGCAATATCTCTATAAAATCACGCAAGAAGGGGGCCATGCATATGATAGACTATATGTAGTATTTTATTTATCTTGATATGTTGATTTCTTCAAATGAATTTGAATTGCTCATACTTTTATTTCTTAAAATATGGTGATGGAACATAATTTTTTAGAGAATACTGCTCTAACAGGCCTTTTATTTCAGTTTAGGATAATTCTCTCTAAAGTTTTTTTTTTTTTTCGTTCCAAAACTCTTTGCAGATTTGAAGTACTTGACGAGAATCCTAGTGATGATGAGGAGGATGGTGGCCAAATGTATCATTCCAAGGATGCTTCCTAAATTGCCTACATTTTCTTGATTATTCCTTGGTCTTCTTTTTCTCTAGCTTTGCGTCTTAGTTCTGTTTACTCGTTCCAAAACTCACCTTCAGCATGCTGATGCTTAATTGGTAGGAATAGTACTCATTTTTGTTGTTACTTTCAGAAAGTACAAGCTGCTTATGTCATGTATTATACCTTTCCCCAAGAAAAACGATCCATCTAGTGCTCCTGATTTTCCTCGTGGAAAACATGTTCTGGCTGTTTATCCTGGAACAACAGCAATCTACAAGGCAACTGCTGCAAGTGCCCCACGGAAGGTGATTGTTCTGTCCTCCTGTTTTGATCTAATAATAACAAGACTTGCTTATGGAATTTTATTCTTCAGTCGTTTTGTTAGCTAGTTTTGAATTTTGAATATGTTTGGCAACTATAATTTGGGTCTGACTGTTGATTTTTATTGTGCATATCATGGGGTCTCCTCGATCAACCATTCTATGTGATCTCAGAGGAAGACAGACGAGTAAGTAACATCCTTGTCAAGTTTCATTGTTGATGTGCTTTTAGTGGAAATTCTGCATTGTTCTTGTTTCATTGCATGGTCAATATCCATGTTATCCTCTCATTCTGTGAGTTGGTGTTAATAGCTTCTCTCACTAACAAATTTATCTTGCGATCTCTGAAATGGAAAAATGAATGATAGACTAGGCATGGAACACGTTCTATTTTGAATTTTCAAGCCAAAAGAAAAAGACATTGCATATAATTCTTTGGATATTAATTTGAAACAAAAATGATGCATTGCAATGTGGGTTCCCAGTGCTTCAGTCTTCAGCAAATTGAACTTGTTGGACTTTTGATTCTGGTTGTCATTTTTACTGTTAATTTATATTATTATTATCTTGTTTTTGCTGGACAGGTATTTATTTGAATTTGATGATGACGGGAAAGATGGAGTCTTGTTTCAACGGGCAGTGCCTTTTTACAATGTGGTTCCGTTACCAGATGGTCACCGTCAATGAATACATGTTCATAGTTGTGTATAACTTAAGTTGTTGTGTAGTGTTGTACACCGGAAAATTTAGTGTCCCTCCTTCCCTCCTCCTTTCTTTCAACTAAAGAGACACCTCATCTGTATTTGTTTCACAGTGAAGTAGCAAAAGCCCTTTTTCATTTAGTCAACTTTTGCATGAAAATCAGGAAGTTAGTCTTTATTCTCTTCTTTCAAATTGCACTTGCAGGATTGCCATGAAAATGGACCATAGCATTAAAGGTGAAAATTTTGCAGAGACTCCGTAAATAATTGGCATGATCGGTGTTTTTAATGCTGGTTGGTTATTAGAAAGCAGGGCATGCATGTGGGATTAATTTTTGGCATCTGAGAAGTATGATAAACATGCCAGTTCTGGAAATTTAAAAAGACTAAATAATTAAATACTGATATTCGATTAAAAGCCTTAATCTCAAGTTAATTAGGCAGGTTAAATAAATCTGTTTTCTCCAGTTCGATGAGCATTTTTTTTTTCAAAAAAAAAAAAATGCTCATGGTAACCTGGTTTAATAATATTATCTGCGAACAGTATAATCCGGTATTGTACTTCAAGTAGGCAATGGCATTGCTCATATTCATGGTCTTGACGAGGTAATGGCAGGAGATTTAGTAGAATTTGAAAGGGTATAATAGGCATTGCCCTAAATTTGGAATAGGTGACTGTTTAATGATACAAGAGGCAAGCTCTATAAAAGCAATAGGTACAACTGAGAATTTCTATTTATTTGGTTTTGCATCGATCATAGACTAATTCTTCTTTTATCGAAGAGTATTGAATATATTTATAATTCTGAGCTTTCTATTACTCATTTCAAATGACGTATCAGACATGTAAGATCCATACCATTTTAATTCGATTAATTAAGATAACAATTTTTCATTCTAAAAACTGTAAAATTAGAATTTTGATCAAATCACTCATTTTCATTATAGATAATAAAAGTATATCTGATTATTGTGGGTATAATGGGATAGATGCTCTAAACCACGTTATTATTATTTCTTTTCTATTTTTGTGTTAATCTTATTTATTTTTTCTCCTATTTGCTACAGCGACATAGAATCAAATTATCATTATATTTATTTTTTTTTTCTATTTCTTCTTTCAAGTGCAGGATAACCCTAAGAGATTGCAAGTTTTTTCTACTAATGGGGCCCTCCCTTCACCACTCTCATGGGGATAACTACTACTCTTACTACAAAATGCTTACCTAGCAAATATTTAAATTCGACTCTACTGAAACTTTTTTTGTTCAGCTCAGTATTCTCCACTTATCTGAATGTTGCCGAACAGTTTTTAGATATTAAAATAACCTCTCTGTAAGATAATTTTAATGTGGCTGTTTTCCCATTTTTTACAATCAAATGATTAAAAACTTACCTCTTAGTATAATGGAATTCAAATATCAAGTGGCCAAAAAATACAATTAAAACCTCTTTTCCACTTAAGTGGATAAGGAAATCAGTAAGATTAAAAATTACAGGAAATAGTAGCTTCTGATGCTTTGGAATTTCCCTAACTGTTAATATGCTTGTTTTGGAAAATTATACCTTTTTGGGATTGATTCACACACACACGCACGCGCACACAGAGACAATGTGTTGATGCCTCTCTTGGAGAGGCATGATAGTGGCCCAGTAATCCATTATATGGCCCATCAGATATTGGTTAGTTTAAGATAATGAGGTAGGAACACGAGACAAGTTTATAATGCGACAAGGAATAACCAGTTTTCATTGTCAATCCATTGTACAATTGAACCCAGAAATAGAAACAGAAAAACAAGGAAATTACAAGTAATTGAATCCCTGATTGATGGACTTGAAATTTAAAACAAGATGATTCCAAGCACTAGATCAATGTTTTGTGAACAGAAGCATTTTATAAACTTCTTTAGCTGAAAATGTTTTCATAACGCAAGAAAAATGCAAACCAAGGGTAAAATCCTCTAAAGAATTAGGTAAAGAGATTATTTATTGCTCTTATATTTCTTAACCTGTTTTCTCTGGTAAATAGGAAAATTCTCAAGAACATTTCATAATCGACCTCACGAACAAATCACATGCAACCATACCCTTACACATTGCAAAAAACAAGGTATCCTAGTGATGCACTTACAATACTAGTATCCAAGTTTTGAACTTCGTTTTTGCACTTACTGCCTATGACAAGCATGAATAATTGGAATTGGAGTATCAGTCAATGAACCATTCTGTGTATGATCAGCAACCCATTTATTCGCAGCCTGGGAGTAGTGCACCCCGTCCCAGCTTATAAAGATTGAAGGGTTTTTGCAGGAGGCACCATGGACTTCAGTTTTGTTAACAATTCCTTTATTCCCACGCCATATATGGCCAAAATTCACATGATACCCACAGCAGACCTTTAATGCATCAGCTAATCCTGTAAATTAAGACATATATAAGATTATAAGAAAACAAGCTTGGTTTTCACATTAAAAAGGCATTGCCATAACTTCATAACAATAATCAATTGACTGCCAATTTGGTTCAAACAATATCAGAACAATGCTGAAATTATAGCCAACACATTTCCATATTTCTTACTGTCAATATTGACCATATCTGCAGCATTTTATGTTGTTGCAAATAATTCTTTCTGATCAATTATCAAATTTTCGAATTCTCTTATTTTTTACTAGTTTGCTTGAACTTTCTGTTGTCAGATTTGTCCACAGCAACAGTTGGTGGATAACAGAAATCAAACGAAGAATCATAAGAGAAGCTTCCCTTCTAGAGTAAGGTCTCAGTTTCTAATTCATCATTTTCTTCATCACTTTCTATTTCATTATTATTATCTAATTTATTGTTTTCTGCAACAATAACCGGTGAGATATTCTCGTTACTCTCGTCGGAAAACGATATAGTCTTTTGCAAATATCTTCTTCTATGAGGTCTGGCTGGCCGCATATTATTAGTTTCTTCGTTCTTCCGTGAAAAATCTGGGGATTCGATACTTAAATCGGCTAAGTAGTATGCGAGTGATCTTGATGGGTGCCTGTAGGCATGGCGTTTGGCAGGTGTTGTTGGCGGTGGGCCAGGGAATTTAGGGTAATTGATATCGGGAGCTTTAGGATTAAAAGGTGATAGTTTGTAAATTGCTGGAATTGGATCAGTTTCCAATTTCGAACGACAGATTTGAAATGAAGGTATAACACGAGATAGCTTTAGCTTGAAACGCTCAGCCATTGCAATTGACAAAGGTTGAAGCACTCTCCGCTCTCTTTCTCTGTGAACATATATAGGAGAATGAAGAGAAAGGCCGGCCTTGAAATTAAAAAGAACAAAACAGGGAAAAATAAAGAAAGAAATGACAAAATCCAGATGATGATGTATGGTCTTATACCTGAAAGCTACATGGAATTCCACTGTCAATTGTACAGTTCGAAAATGTGTGAGAAGTAGGTGGTGAAATCAGATATAATATAATTGATAAATAATAATAATAATAATAATAATAATAATAATAACAACAACATTCAATAAAAAATTTCAATAATAAAACCAATGAGTTTTAGCGTTACCGATTTATTTTTAGGGACAATCCTAAAATTTTTTTAGAAAAAATATACGTTTGTTTTCAAATTTAACCCGATCTTAAAACTAATGAAAGTATAGGTATGTGGATAAAAAATTAAACAGTAAATAAATTAAATATATAAAAATATTATATACAATATATTATAATTAATATTACTTATTAAAAATTATAATAAATAAAAATATATCTAAATAAAATAAATTAATGACATAAATATTTAATTAACAAATTTATTTGAAATAAAAGTTTCAATCATAATATTTATATTAATAAGAATTATGTTATTTGCTAATATATATATATATATATATATATATTGTTATGTTACTGATTTATTAATTAGCTTTGCGGTATATTAAATTTAATAGATATAAATTTTAAAAAAACCAATAAATATGATTTATCAAATTGAAAGGAGATTAATAATAAAATTATTTATCATCTTAGAAAAACATCACAAGAGCATTACATGGTGTAGTGAAAATTGCATTAGAATGTTTGTTGGAAGTTTTGTGTTTAATTTCTTATGCTTACAATTGAAGTTTTTAATTTTTTAAATACTCTAAAAAATCAAACAAATATAAATCATATGAACCAAATTGAGCAATAGCCCGGTTCACGGATTTTCTAGTCCGAATTTTAGAACATAGCAAAAAATAGAACTAATGAAAAGAGAATTTCAAAATTGAAACTCAATAAGCATTCTTAGAGAGTTCACAAAAAATGAGAACTAATTGAATAATTGAATATCCAAACCTATTTATAATTAAAATATAAATCTGTATATTTTTGTTATATGTTTTCATATATTTATATGTGTGGCAATAATAATATATGTGTAAATATATATTTTTTACAGTAATAATATATATAATTTATTAATATTATATGTGATTGAAAAATGAAAAGTTTTGAATGATTGAATATTAATTAATAATTATATCTAAATTGATAAGTTATTATAATATATATAATTGCTGATCAATAAAACAAGCATACAGTTATATATAACATGTTAACTTATAAAATATAAGAATTAAATTTATTAATCATTTAATTATGCAAAATATAAAAGTTATATTTATTAAGTATTTAACTATATAGTACATATTATATGTTATAACGTTCAAGATGTATATAATTAGTAATTTAATCACTAATAATATTAGTAATTTAGTCAAAAATAATATTTTACAATATTTTGTAACAATAGACCTAAAAATCAATTTGTACCAACCCGTAAATTTGAAACATTTCAGATTTCTTTTTTTTTTTTTTTTTGCGAAATTGAACAGTCTCAAAATTAAAAAAAAAAAAAATATGAGCTTTAAATCATTATGAATATTTTTTTATGTTTGAACCGTACCTGCGATGCGATGCTCACTGACTTGAATTTCATTGATATCTTCCTTTGACTTGGGTGGATTCATAAATTGCTCCTTTTAAGGCTAGTTATAAGATTGTGAACTCAAATTAATTTTCAAGATTATAAATTATTACTTCATTTGATGCAGGAGGCTTCTACTGCAAAATATATAGTACAACAATATGTGGTAGCAACAGGAGGAGCAGTGGCGCTAAATTCATTGGGTAGTATGTGTGCAGTGGGCAGGTTAAGATGACAGGGTCAGAAATGCAAGAGGATGGTAATAATGTGCAACCAGGAGGAACTACTGAAGTTGGCGGGTTTGTTATTTGGCAAAAAAATCCTGATCTATGGGACCTTGAACTTATTGCTGCTGGTTACAAAGTTAGTGCTGGCAGTATGGCAAGGTTGCTTGGAACCAGTCTTCCTCTCAACCTTGTCATGCCAATAGAGGCCCACCACGCCCCTTGAGACGATTCTTCCAGGTACCCGAGATACATGTTTTGCACTTTGCAGGTGCCAATAATTGCTTTTATCTACCAACCACTTTTGTAAATATTTAATCTTAAATACTTCGCAATGATTCTTATACAGTTAGAATGCGTTTAGTAGACCGCAATAAAATGTAATGTAATATAATCAAATGAATTTCTAATATAAATTTATATTAAAAATTCATTTGATTATATACATTATATTATGTCCTACCAAACATGCTCATAATATTTTCAATAATCATTATATATATGCAGCTTTTGCAGGCCAAAATTCTTAATTTAATTATTCATTCTTAATTGGGTATCTATATTTATAATATAATCATATATACGAGTTTAGAATTATCAATTTAGTGCATAATTTTGATTAATGTTTGTTATGATTAGGGATTAGACTCTAGGTGCACAGCAAACTTATTCTTAGATGTAGTATGCATTGGAGAGAAGAAAGTTAATAACGAAAACTGTTTTGTACTCAAACTCGAGACCGATGCCAACATCCTCAAAAGTCAATGTTCACCCAATACTGAAATTCTTCACTATACAATATGGGGTTACTTTAGCCAAATAACAGAACTTCTTGTCAAATTTGAAGATACAAATTTGGTAAAGACAAAGCCAATAAAAGGGAATGATAATGTATATTGAGAGACAAGTATAGAGTCAGTAGTGGGTGATTACAGATATGTTGAAGGCTGATATATAGCTCATTGTGGAACTAGCATTACTACATTATATAGATATGGAGAATCCCATAACCACGAGAGAAAGATTGAAGAAACATGGAGAATTGAAGAAGTTGATTTTAATATTTGTGAGTTATCAGCATATTATTTTTTACCACCTACTGATCTCAAAAGAGAGTTAGAAGGGGGAGAGCAATAATACTTAAATTTATTAGATTTAATTTTACGTTTTAGATAAATAAATGAAAATTTAAGTATATTTCCTTGTACATATAGATACTAGTTATTTGATTATTTTAAGTAGGAATTGAGTTATGCTTTCAATTATTTTAACGCCTGCACTGGCTGCATCAAACAACCATCTTTCTTGCTCCATAATACGACATCGTTTCATTTAGCAATATCAAATTTTACTCGGTTTTTAAACATAATGGATAATCATTAAAAAAAAAAATTTCATCGCAAATCACATATCTGATTAAATTATTAGATCCAATTAATATAATTAGTAATGTTAAAGTTGAATCAAGTAATCTAAAATAATCCAGCTCATATATCAAATTAAAATTTTAGGTTGCTATTTGTTATATATATATTTTTTCGTATACTTGTGTATCTAGAAACGAGAATCATTCAATTTCAGTTTTACCTTTTTTTTTTTTTTTCTCAATTTCAGTTTTATATACTATTTAGTTTAAATTAATATAAAATTCATTTTATTGTAAATAAATTTCATTTAAAATAATTTATTCAAAAAAAATTATGTTGCATATGAAATTCATTTAAAAACTCAATTGAATTTAAGGATTCTTGTTAATGTAAATCTTTGAAAATCAATATTAGATATAAGTTGTTTGTAAACTGTCTGTATAAATGTCAAACTTTCAACTCTATCTCATATGTATAATCCACAAATCATGCTATAGATGATGCCATTAATCATATATAAATAGCTATAAATATCTATGTAAATTGATAGACAATACAATCAATAAACAATTTGTTATAATTCTTTATAAGATATTCTCTCAATTAACAATTTTCAAATCAATAAATTTTAAAAAAGTATATGAATTTTAACAATTTTATCATTCGGATTGATTATAAAATTAATGAATCGATATTTTAAAGTTAAAATAATTTTGGACCGTTGTAAATTTATTATAGATAATTTTGAAATTAAAAAACAATAGTCAATTTTTCAATCCCTCATTTTTAAAAAATAATGAATTATAGACTTTTTCACTTAGGAGATGGTTGAAAAATTCTAAAGAGTGATAAAAATTTCTTGAATTACCAAACAATAAATTTAGTCTAAATTTATAAATTTTATAAAATTTCTTAATTAAAATTTATCATAACAAACGAAGGTTTAAATATATAAGTTTACTAACCTACATTTAAAATTCATTTACTCTAATAACTTATAATAATTACTAATTATATATTATCATTAGAAATTTTTTATTAATTAAATTAAATTAA
The DNA here is from genome assembly GCA_947687605.1 of Reutealis trisperma. NCBI lineage: Eukaryota > Viridiplantae > Streptophyta > Magnoliopsida > Malpighiales > Euphorbiaceae > Reutealis > Reutealis trisperma. The sequence continues at coordinate 3,469,618 of CANTUT010000051.1, read as the reverse complement.
TTAAAATTTTAAAAATTAAGAGATCACATTGGTATATTCTCATGGTTTATATCATTTTCTTTCTCTAACTAGTTAGTCGTATTAGTAATATTAAACATTATATTAGATCTTAGCTTCCATTATATTATATAGTTTTTTTTAGGAGAAAAAAAAAACACTTTGGGCTAAATATTTCAATGAGGAAATTACATCCTTCACTTTTTTTTCCAAAAAATATCAAATACACCATTTTTATATTTTTAATGACTTTTTGAAGATTGATGCTTTCCCACCTATTGAACATATATTTTTATATTAATAAAGTTGATGGTATAACGTGTGGGCATATTATTATAATAAACCTAAACACAAAGACAATCTATCCTATCAAACTTGGTTAGCTAGTTTCAATAAAAAAGTGCAAAACTTGATTTTTTTTTTGTGCAAAATAAAAAAAAAGGGTTTTTAACTTAATCATTTTATTTTATTTTATTTGATGTTGGGGTGTTATTAGTTGATCTCAAATAATTTGAATACCAAACTCAACTCAATTAAAAAATTATAATAATTTTTGAATTAATTTGATTGAATATCTAATTTTAAATATATTTTTAAAAAATATATTATTTAAGTAGTAATTTATTAATTCAAATTTGAATTTAAACTATTTAAGCTTAAGTTTATTTGAGTATCAATTTGAGATTAAATAAATTTGTTCAAGAATTGAGTATTAATTTTGAGATGAAATAAATTTATTTGAATTTTATTTGAGATTAAATAAATAGATAAATTTATTTACTTGATTTTAATATTCCAAATATAAATGAAATAATATATCAAATGCTATGCCAATTGTAGCAAATATATACTAAATATTAAACATATTCTAGACATTTATCAATTATATATGTAACGTATACCATATATATACAAAACATATACCAAAAATATACCATTCTCCAGGTCTATTCTTTTAGGTATATATATAAAATAGTTGTAGATACCAAACATGTACTTAACATATACTAAATTTTGGTATACATATACTATTTACTATTAGTTTATCTTTTTAATTTTTTCAAAATTGCAATATGTATACATTAAAGTAGTTGCAGATACTTAATGTATACCAAATTCTAGTATACATATACCATTTACTATTAGTTTATCTTTTTAAGTCTTTAAATTTGCAATATGTATATATTTAAAGTAGTTGCAAATAGCAAACATATACCAAATTTTGGTATGCATATATTATTTACTATTAGTTTATCTTTTTACTTTTTCAAATTTGAATTTGCGTATATATAAAGTAGTTGCAGATACCAAACATATACTAAACGTATACCAATTTATGGTATACATATACCATTTACTATTTATTTTTTTAATTTTTCAAATTGGCAATATGCATGTATTAAAGTAGTTACAAATACTAAATATATACTTAATATATATCAAATTTTGGTGTACGTATACCATTTATTGAGTTTATCTTTTTAATTTTTTTCAAATTTGCAATATATATATATAGCTGCAGATACTAAATATATATTTGTGTATACTGAATTTTGATATACGTATACTATTTTCTATTATTATATTTTTTTATCTTTTACAAATTTGCAATTTGTATATAAAGTTGTCAGTATACATTAATGTAATATAAATTAATATCTTTTTATTTTTTATCATTTTTTGAGTGTTTTTTTTTTGGTAAACAAATTCAAAAAATATGCCAAACATATAATCTGGTAAAAATGTTATTTTTTAAAGTTTAGATGATATTTTTGAAATTTTTACATGAGCATGGTAAAAAAAATAAAAATTATATTTTTTTTGACCTTTTTATTGGTTATTTTTGAAATTTTCCCTATTTCAAAGCAACCCGCTAACTTTTCGTTCCATCATATTTTATTGATGGGCCTAGCCCTCTTCAGTAAATTTGCCCTACTTTTTGTTAAACCCTAATTCTGTGAACCTGATTTAAAGATAATTCCCGATTCACTCTTCATGTTGTTGCCGTCGTCACTTGCTAGTTTCTTCGTGACTATTGGTAAATCGTTTTCTCTTTCGATAGGTCCTTTGTAATTAGAATAGTTTTGCAAGTATTCACTTCAAATCTTGTCTGAATTTATTCGTTTGTTAGAGTTTGGGAATCATCACAGCAAAATCACTTTTATTTCGAAGAGAAAATTGAAAATTGCATCTGTTTATCATGCATGTTGTTGCAAATTTCAATGCTCGAGGAGTTAAAACGGATGCAGAGAGCTAAAAGGTTGGCTTACCAGCCCATTGCATCTTTGTTATTGCTTTGGTGTCAAATGGACTTACCGAAATTCTGTTTAAATCTTCTGATTTTTATTAATGTGTTATTTGCTAAATTAATTGACTTGTTTGTGACTAATTCTCGAATTTTATGATTCAGAAAGTGGCAAATGATGAATAAGTTCTTATCCTGCACACTGAATTGTTCTGTTGATCTACAAACTCCGCTTATTATCTGATGCCATTTACTGTTATATATGTATGTTTTAGTCAGCTTTCCCTTTTATTTTCATGTTTGTAGATTGCTAATTTGTTGATTTTTTTTTTAGTTACCCATTTGATTTTCTTTGTTTTTATGGCTTAATAGTGCTTTGATTTGATCCTAGAGAGTAGAGATGAGGGTACATGATGGAAAAATTTCTTATCCTACACACTGAATTAAATGTGGTCTACTACTTCGCTTATTATCTGATACTTCTCAATCTCAATTTGGATTTTTCTTTAATAAGTTTGTTTTTGTTGAAAATTTGTTTTGAATTGTTTTATTTCCATTGATGAGAAAAAGCAGACGGGCGGTCAGAAACTGATGCCATGTTGATTGTCTGCAATTTCCACTCTTGTGGAGCATCTCTGAGGTTTATTAATATTTATTTTATTTTATTTATATGCTGTTAATTTGATTTAATGGATGCCTTGGAGTTTAATTGCCTGCAATGCAATGATGAAGTTGCTGTAAAATATGTCTGGACATATGAGAATTGTCTATGATATGATAATAACGAGACAATTACACTATTCTGTTAATATGAAATGACTCTAGATAAACAACTTGTGTGGTTTTTTCAAGGGTGGATTTAGTATATTTAATAGATGGTTAAATATTGGGTAAATATTATGTAATTTTCACAATATTGTCACAATAATTAAGTTGTGAACAGAGTTGAAGCATACGTAAATCATATATACATTATCATGATAAATTTAAACTTAAAATATTATTCAGTATTTTAATATGTATAATATGATGGTGAAAATTGTTGTGTAATTGTATATCATGATTTCACCATTTCTCAGGGATTTTTTCTAAATCCCCAAGACTCCGAGCTAATGTTACAATATTCTTGATTTAAACATATTCATATTAATATGCTCAAACCATTACTGCTGACATATGGAGTCAATAATGACCCCATTGTTGACCTGGAGCAAGCTGAGGAAAATAAAGATGAGAAGGAGATCAATACTTCAGAAATTGGTGTTGCTAATGCTGAGGAAAATGCAGATGATGTTCAAGTGAACAGTATTCAAGATCTGCAAGATGATGTGGATTATGCAGCACACGCCCATGTCCAGGATGCTGATGTTCAAGCATGCCTTGAAATTGATATGGATAATGCACCACTGGATGAGAGGGGAGATACAGATGGGATTGATATACAAAATGAAGATAGGCCTGATAATGGTGGTGGAAATATGCAATGGCAGGGCAGCGATATATTTAATGATCTAATGCGTATTGGATATTCAAGGACTGAAATTGATGAATTAATGTCAATACTACAAAATGTTGACAATCCTCCCCTAAAAGAGGACTTAGTTGAAGGTGCTGCTGAAGGTGATGTAGAACCTGATGATGAATTTGTAGATCCGGATTATGACATTGTTGGTGGGGATGAAGACCTCCTAGATGTTTTGATACAAAATCAGAAAAGTGAGAAGAAAGGAAGGCCCAAAGCACAACCTCAGAGGACAGCAACTGAGCATGACAATGCAATTGTTGGCATGTGAGGAAGATTTATCTGATTATGCACCCTTTGATGAGCTTATGAGTGCTGATAGTGACTCAGATGGAGAAGACAAGTTCAGATATCCGGAGTTTAATGCCAATAGGGATATGGAAGATCCTGATTTAAAAATTGATGTAATGTTTAGTAACATGGAAGAATTTAAGTAAGCATGTATTTAACATTCTTTGAAGAACAAATTCCAAATCTGGTTTCCAAAGAATGGCAATGTGAGATGCAAAGCCAAATGCCATAAAAAAAAAAAAAAAGAGAGGTGTGACTTCTTACTTATGCAGTCAAATTTAGACAAAATGATAAGTTAGATGATAAGCTAGATACTACATTCCATTTAAGAAGTATGAACTTAGTGCACACCTGTCCAAAAACATTCAAGAACTTCCATCTCACTGCTAAGAAGTTGGGGGATATGTATCTCGTAGAAGTGATCCAAATTGGTCAGTGACTGGTTTGATTGATAGAATTAAGAGGCAAACTGGTAATACAATTGGCAAGAGTGAGGCATGGAGGGCAAAGAACTTTGCACTTAAAAAGGTTTGTAGGGATGAAGCACTTCAATATGCTATGCTACATAGGTACAAGATGGAGCTTCTAAGGACACACCCTGGGTCTACAATTGAGTTTAAGTACGAGAAAGGAAAATTTAAAGGAATGTACATATTCCTAGAGTAGTTGAATAGTGTATTCAATGATGGTTGTAGACATCTTATTTGCCTCGATGGTTGCTGGTTAAAGGGGATATATGGGGGTCAGTTGTTAATTGCTGTTGCGATTGACCCTGATTTCTGCATGTTTCTTATTGTATATGTTCTGGTTAAAAATGGGTGTAAGGGAACATGGCATTGATTTTTAAGCATACTGAAAGAAGACGTACAGATTTTTAATAGCTATCAATGGGTCTTCATGGCATGCGATAGTAGCTACACCTAGGTACTCTTGCTAGTAGCCGGTTCGCAAACAACATTCTCTCTCTATAACAACGTAGCAAGTCCTCTGCTCCCTCCATTTTCATTTCTTCTTTTGTTTCTGGCAAAAAGAAAGTTGATGGCACCAAACTCGTCGCTGCCTCAATAGCCACCGCCCATCACCTCCTAATTCTAGCCCTCCCCATGTATTGTTTTGATACTTCAGGGCAATTTGTTTTGTCTGATTGAGGGAATTTTATTTCTGTTATTGCAGGCGATTCAAATACTTATTTACTTGAATGTTTTTAGTGTAGATTACTATTATATCTAATTCAAGTGTTGACGATGTTGCCTTTTACATCTCAGGTTGCATGCTTACCATCTGTTTGATAAATGGTCTGTAAGAAAAATTGATACAACAAAGTAAAAGGGAAATGGCAAATAGTAAATACGAGTACGTGAAGCTATTTGAGGTTGAAGATGAAGTCATGTTCCCGAACATTGTTGTCGTTCGAATTGATGGTCATGACTTTCAAAGGTAAAGCTAAAATCTTTTAAAATTTGCACCATTGTCTCTTAGTTATTTTGCATCTGTTTTACATTTTTTTTCCCTTTGAAAAGATTCTCTCAGGTGCATGAATTTGAAAGGCCAAATGATCAGAATGCTCTGGAATTGATGAATGCATGTGCAACTTCTGTTTTAGAAGAGTTTCCTGACATTGTCTTCTCCTACGGCTTCAGTGATGAATACAGGTACTTCATTTTTTGTTGTTTGTTTATTATTATTCATTGTTGAACTATCCCTGTTTTTTGTAATTGGTCACTTCTGCTTACATGTATCGTTTGCTGAATGGAAGATTCATATAATCTTTTTTTATATGGATCACAGTTTTGTTTTCAAGAAGACAACAAGATTCTACCAAAGGCGAGCCAGGTTCATATCTTACTTTTATTTTTTATTTTTCCCTCTTCTTTGATGTCTTATCATTTTTGGATTAACAACCCTTTTGCCTGCTTCTACTGACATTGAGACAACCGATCTTTTATTATTTTCAGCATTAAAACCTTGTGGCAATTGCCTATATATCTTTAAGCCTAGACTAAAGTGCATCAATCACTTCTACTGAAAAAAAGAATGATAAGAACAGAAAATAAAATAGATTAAGAAAAAAAAGTACACCCGTATCAGATTCTTTCCTCCTCCTAACTTTGCATCTGACTCAACAGTAATACTCTGACCGTGAGTCAATTCTGCAGCCACATCATCATTTTGTATGGGACAACATTTTATGAGTTACAATTTTTTCTTTTTTTTTTTTTTTTTTTTGAAACAGTACGTCTAGGTTGTCCTTTTTATCTTTCTAGTCCTTATGCCAATAGCTGAGTTAGCAACTTAACATAGCAATTTGTTATTTTTAGTTTAATTTCAAAAATAAAGAATATTTTTATATGATACAAAAATTAATTCAGAGAACTTGCTATTTTATAAATTTAAAAATATAGTGTCATCCAGTGATTTCAAAAATAAATAAATGATAAAGACTCTTTTTTGGGTCAATGGGAGCAATAAAGATTGGTTGTGTCTCTACAATAATGATATGAACGTCATTAAAAACATTCTATCATCCCTCTCTAATGCCTCAGTTCATCGCAGTCTGAGAGAATGTAACCAGCTGGTAGATTTTTTGGCAAAACAAGGAGTATTCTGCACTTGCTGAGAGTTATCAGTTTCAGTTTTGTTCTACCATTGCTCTATGTTGTCCTTTGTACCAATTTTAGCAACAACTCTTTGTAACACTCCTTTGACCTTAATAATACTTTTCCGCTTATCAAAAAAAAAAAAAAATAAATAAATAAAAATAAAAAGAAGAAAAGAAAAAATGTAAATACAAAAATAAGGTTGTCACTGAAGTAACAAATTAATGACATTTTCTCATAAAAATTTGATTCTTTTTTTTCCTTTTAAAATCATTTTTCACGTGCTCAATTTATTCAAATAAAATACCATTATTTTTATTTTCTTAGTTTTTATGAATATTTATTTGGATTCAAGCATTTATACGTTCTAAAGACATTCTACTAGAATATCCTTCAAAAAATTTTCAAGAAAAAATAATAATATCCAAATAATGATGGTCTAATCTTTGGATGACTTTTTTGTGATTTCTAATTTGATATTTGATAAAAAGGAAAAAAAAAAAAGACGTAAGCTGCTGGGCACAGAGAAAAACAGAGGGAAAAAAAAAACATAGCTCTATCCTAAACACAGCATTTCAACAACTCTGGCCACACTAATTACAAAATAATTTGTACTATGTGGCAATGTACTTGATTGCCATGAAACTTCGTGCTGCCTGGTTTGCAGGAAATTTTCATCGTTTTCTATGTGCTTTATTTGTTAATAAATTAAAGGATGATATTAAAAATGTTTACTTGTTAACAAAATATGTATAGAGTCAAAACCTTGATCATGGGAAAATTAGTTAAGCAAGATTAAATAATAAATTAATTAGTAAATTAATTTGTTATCTGGTTAACTTGAGAAAAGCAATTATCTTTTTTTCCAGTGCCTTGTACTCTTAGTTTTTAGTTGTTTAATATGTCACTTTCATTTGAAACTCACATAAGATTTTTTTTTTTCCTATGATGGTTCTCACTTTTGGATGCCATATTTATTGTTTTCTTACTATGAAAATTGAATGTGCAGCAAAATTCTGTCCCTTATTTCATCTTATTTTTCTTCCGTATATGCTACAAAATGGAAAGAGTTCTTTCCCCAGAAAGAGATGAGATATCCCCCTTCATTTCATGGGCGGGTTATATGTTGTGCATCGATAGAGGTTCTTCAGGCATATCTTGCATGGAGACAGAATGACTGTAGGTGTTCAAACAAAGTGATTGAGTTAACGCATTTTTTTTTCCAAAGGGAAAGAGCCAACAGTTACTGTTAACTACAACTGCCAAACATAATTTTTCATGCAAATATATTTCTTAAGTTGCATGTTTAATAATGTATGTACATGTTTTGTGGTCTGACAGGCCATGTTAATAACCAGTATGATACTTGTCTTTGGAGGCTGGTTGAAAGTGGGAAGACTGAAAAGGAAGCACAAGAAATTTTAAAGGTCCTTATTTCTTTTCTCCTCATAATCATTTAATGTCTTAGTCTGTTTGCATTTATACACATGAATAATTATATGTGTGTATATATATGAACATGTTTCCTATTTTATTTACACTTTTATAAGGACTTGTGAACTTGTCCCTTCTAACTTCCAGCCTTATTAATCTTATGATATTACTATCTTCTGTCTTTCTATCTCTCTCTCTCTCTCTATTTGTTTTTCCCCCTCTTTTTATTATCCTGTAATCTATTTGTATGAATGTCATTTTGGTTTCCAAATCATGCATATCTTGTGCATTTTTGTCAAACCATCATGTTCATTTCTACATGTATTTCGTCTGTCAATTTTTGCAGGGCACTCAAAAGCAAGAGAAAAATGAGCTTCTTTTTCAACAGTTTGGTGTCAACTATAAAGATCTGCCTGAGATGTTCCGTCAAGGTTCTTGTGTGTTGATGACAAAGGTTATTTGCATTCTCCTTCAAGAATAATCATGTTCTCAATGCATTTAAAATTTATTTTCTTTTTACTGGAGGGTTTTCAAGGATATTTCACATTTTCAGTATTTCATTTTGGCATTAGCATGGGAAAAATTCATCCTCTCAATTTTTTTTTTTTTTGGGATATTTACTGAAGAAGGTACACATGTTTTTGTTCAGTCTTCTCACATGATATTGAATAAAGGGAAGGACTCTTGCTATCAACTGGCGATAACTCCATAATCTCCAATCAACACTTGCTCTAAAAGCTTTATTCTACTAAATTGACAATCTTGTGTGGATGTGGTTGCAAACATAATCATCGTCGTCTTATTATATCCATCTAGAAAATTGATGCCTACTTAGATGTTTCCCAAGACACATACAATATTTGTTATTGGCATTATAATGTTAAAGATATAATGTAATACTTTTCAACTCTATAAAATATGTTAGACAAATTTCTGAATGCTAGAATTCATTTGGTATAAATGAGGAATGTGGTGATAGTTTTAAATAGACTGCTTGTGCATTTCAATTCTATTTGTAGATCATGATCATATGCCAATCTCTGGGTCCGCTAACAATCTGGCTATAATTAATAATTGCCTTTTAATTCTATGTATAGGATTAGAATAAATCCTAATCTTAGATGGGAAAAGGAACCTGATACTTAAAAAGGAATCTAATACTAATTAGAAGACTTATTTAACAAGAATTATAAATAAAAATAGGAAAGAAATCTAAAACAAACTTAACTAGGAAAACTAAATAAAATTCCTAATTTAAAAATTAAATAAAAATAATTCGTAAATCTTATCTTCAAATAATTCCTAAATCTTGTTTTCTTTTGCCTTAACTGCATCACTTTTGATCTATTTTTTATATTACTTGTAACTTTTAAAGCTAAGTTCTTCATTCATAGACTACAGGAGGAAGATATTGCAAAGTATAGTGAGAGTGGTACTCCTGTCAAAAGATTGCGGAGAAAGGCAAGAATAGTCCATTCAGAGAACATAGCTGGAAGAAACTTTTGGAATGGATACCAAAATCTTCTGAAAGAGCTAGGTGGTTTTGCCAAAGACATTGGAAAAATCAACCCTGATTATATTAGGTCTTTCTTATTTGAAAACAAGTTGATGCCGTCAACTTGGATTATTATTAGAATTGATGGATGCCATTTTCACAGGTAAAGTTGAACAATATATCTTGTACTTTAATTGGAGCAATTCTTTTTTCTTCCCACTAGGCTCAATGAGTGCAAGTTTGCTTTTCTGAAAGTAATGAAATCACATGTTCATAATCTATTCAATTCTTGTGATACTTGTTTAATTTATGGCCTACGTTTATGCAACTTATTGCTCAGAAAATTGCAAACCATTTATTAAGTTGATTAACTTATGGATAATGGTGAAGTCCAGGCATTGACACTCCAAGTCTCAATTATAAATCTCCTGTACTCATGCAATTTGTTCTCATCTTATGTGTAAATTGTATTGCAACTTCAAATTGGTGTGAGTTTTGGATTATAAGGCCTGAAATTTAAAAAATTGGATATCACTTTTGCGTCAATGAATGATTGGGAACTTGAAGGGATTATAAAATTGGGAGAAAATTGGAGAAAAGGAGTATGGTTACTTTTCCTACCTGCAAGACTTACCTCTGAACTACATAGACCATGTATCAAGCCTCTGACAGGTGAAAGTTTCTTTCCTTGCTGTCTTGCCAAGAATTAATTTAATCTTCTTGTTTGTCTTAGATTTTGTGATGTTCATGAATTTGAGAAGCCCAATGACGAGCAAGCTCTGAACCTTATGAATTCATGTGCTGTAGCAGTTTCACAAGAGTTTCAAGATGTTATATTTTCATATGGTGTCAGTGATGAGTACAGGTACAAAATTTATGCTCTTTACTTTGACGGATCAAGTCTTGTTTGGAAGTGTTTGTGTTCAATTTTCTCATGTTTGGTTGTTCAAATTTCAGCTTTGTTTTGAAGAAGGATTCTAAATTTTGCCAACGGCAAGCCAGGTATCTTTTGTATTCTGTGAGCTTTATTTAGGATTTATTTATTTATTTTTTAATTGCACTCTAGCTTCCAATAGGTCATCCTGACTATATACATACATACATATATCATTACATTCATTACCAATATTGCTTGTGCAGTTATGTTGTTTCTGCCATTGTGTCATTCTTCTCCTCAATGTATGTGATGAACTGGAAATCTTTCTTCCCACAGAAAGAACTGAAGTATCCACCCTATTTTGATGGAAGGGCGATATGCTATCCATCATCTGAGATTCTTCTAGATTATCTGGCTTGGAGACAAGTTGATTGTGAGTCATCTTTTGCTAAATTTATTAATTTGTAGAAGTGTTCTAAACTTGAACCTTACAGTAACCACAGACATACTGGTTTTATTGAGGCTTGGTTCTATAATTGGTTGGCATTAGAATAGTTCATTTGGAGCATTTGACCTTGAGTTTCAAGCTATCTGGCATTTGTGTTTTTTTCCCCAAACATGATTGGAAGCCCAACATCAGTACTGTAATCTTCCATTGACTATGGGTTTCAGGTCACATCAACAATCAATACAATACTTGTTTCTGGGCACTTGTTAAGTCTGGGAAAAGTAAAAATGATGCTCAAAATATTTTAAAGGTGCTAACCCCCCTCTCTGTCCTTTCAAAAAAAAATTTCGGTGCTTGTTAACTATAATTTGGTGTTGATATTTACAGTGTCATGAGTAGAAAAGTCAACCCTCAATTTTATTTTGCAACTTTTCTTGTTCTGCAGGGTACTCAAACCCAAGAGAAAAATGAAATACTTGCTCAATTTGGTATCAATTACAACACATTACCAGTCATTTTCCGCCAGGGTTCCTCTGTTTTCAGTGTAAAGGGTTTTTTCCTTCAATGTAGTATTTCTCAATCGTAAACTATATGTTACCAATAATTAGTTCTGTCAATGCATACAACTATTATTATGTTTGAAAATTGACTAGGAAGAATATCTGTTGTTTCACATTTATGCTTCTGTCTTGTTTGATGTAAGTTTTCAATTATTAACATGGTTGTTGAGATCATCACTAATTGAATGGGAAATTAATATGTTGATTTTGTTGATATAGCATCTCAAAATATCACTCAGAATTGAATCTACAACTTAAATATTTTCCCCTTCTGCAAGCAAGCATATTTTCACCTTTTGCATTTAATTGTTAGTTATACCACTCCATTTGCTTCTAGGAGTGGTCTGCTGTTGTCTGTTAACTTGGGCATTTATGTTCTTTTTAATTTATTCTTCTCCTCTCTCTGTGATCCCTTCCACCCTTCGTTTTCCTTATTCTGATAAATGAAGAGGGTTAAGTATGGTGCAGGATTCCTTGGTCGTTAATTGGAATACTTTAGTTTCTTTATGTACTTGCCAAAGTGCCAATTTGTCCAAAAATTATTGAAGTGCAATTCTGTCTTCATTGATAATACGTATGATATTCTATGACTCGTAAAGCCAACTGCAAGAAACCAAAAGATAGATATTTGTTGTACATGGCCATTGGCCTTCGTTGTTTGAATGTATATGAATGAACTATCATGATATCTATCAGTTAATAGAGAATTCTACATATGTAGGTTGTACATAATAAAATTACAATGATAAGTGCTTCTAGATTGTTTGACAATTAGAGTAGAGATTATATTTTTGCTATTTATTATTTTATATCAACTATTAATAACGTATTCCTTGTCATTTTGATTTGCAGAAGCTGAGATTTTGTTTTGTTTGCAGGAGGATATTGTGATAAATGAGAATGGAGCATCTGTTGAAAAACTTGAAAATAAGGTAATCGTTGAACATTGTAACATAATTGAGCAGGGTTTTTGGAAAGCACACCCAAGCATCCTCGATTAGAAGCTCTGGACACAAGGAGTAACAACCTTCTGTTCATCTGTCAATTCACCTAGATTGGTGGTTTATATTATGCACATGCACGACGCAGTTGGAAATCAAATTTTGCAAATAGAAAGCTATTGTTATGCTTTCTGCATAGATCCAATTTTTGTGATGCTTAGGAATGAAATCATAAGTGATTTATGGGAATGTTTATTTTCATTATTTGAAAATGATTTTTTTGGAGTTTTATATGAATTTGCAATAGTTCATTTCCCTTTTATCCTAAATGAGTTTGGGATAGCTAGTAGCATGACTCTTCCCAACATGTTTCTTGTGACGGTGCCATGCATGAAATATCATGAGCCTTTTGGTGTGTCTTTTATTTTTTTTTATTTTTTATTTTTATAAAAATGAGCTTAATAGAGTTACTTAAAGCTTTGTGTATTTTTGTAGTTGTCTTTTTTTTTTTTTTTTTTTTTTAATTTGTGTAAATTCAACTCTAATATGAAATTTTTTTACCAAAACCATATTAGTAAGAAAATGTTTTTAATTAAAAGGCCATAAAACCTAATTTAATCTTTAGATTTTAATTAAAATTAATTAAACTCTTTAGTTATGCAAATTTGATTAATTGAATCAATAATTTGATTATTACTAATTTACTAAATTCACAAAGCTGCAAAATTCGATTATTGCCTAATTTTAAAAATAAAACTAATGGTATGGTATAGTAAGTTCTAAGATTAATTTCATTTTTGTCCTTTTAATTAAGATCAAAATATTATCATTACTATTTTCAATTTAATTTTAGTGTTTGAAGAATAGGGTATAATAACAATAATATGTAAAATTTAAGATAAATTTATTAATTAAAAAAAAAAAATTTAAAATGAGTAATCTATATCTTAAGCTTTATTTGTTTTGCAAAACAAGTAATTTGGAAAATATTTTCAGGGAAATTCATTTTTGAGAAAATAACTGATTTCTATGTTATTTGGTTGTAATGATGAAAATCATTTGAAAATTATTTCTTAGTACTTTAAGTACCTTGAAAAATATTAGATTTCTTCATTTCTTTCAATTTGTGTACCTATGAAAATAAGTAGGCATTTAAAAATTTCAGTTTTTTCATATATTATTGAATACGAGGAAAAAAAAAACCAAAAAAATTGTTGATGCAGGATAATCAACTTTGATTAATAAACAAACGTTTGGGCCAAAAAAAAAATAAATAAAAGATTAATAAACAAACGAGTACGTGTTATGTAATTTTTTTATACATATATTTCTCATTTTAAGAAAATATTTTTTTTATCCATTTACATCATTGCAATTAAATAAATTCTCAGAAAATATTTTCCACAAATAAATTATTTACAAATTAAATTGTATACATTATTTATAATTTAAAAAATAATATTTTATTGCTAAGCTAAATAATATATATTTTAATTCTTATAGAGGTTGTAATTAGAACTTGTATTGCATACTCGGCTATCTAAAAAAGAAAAAAAATAGTAAGAAGTACAGTGTACAATGTAAATATATTTGATTATTATCCTAACAAATTGCCATTAAAACTAAAACATTAGAATTGAAAACATTCACCTGTATTCACAAAGTGGCACATTTCCATTTCTCGTCTCTGACATCAATTATAGAATGCAAACTTGAGCCCTCTGGACTTCCCAGTGGAGGATCTTGGCAAGAACAATTATCAACTGTATATAGCTCCCATTCTTTGATTCCACATTTTTCCAAGGCAGAAATCATTCTCTTGCTCTCCTTTTCATTTGGGTATTCCCCATCTGGAGTAACAAGCACAGCCCCTGTATATGACTGTCCAGCAACTCGAGCAGCACCACCATAGTAAAACAATCCCCAGCTCAAATCATCAGACACATTCACAATTGTCCAGAACTCATTCGAAACAACACCATTATCCAATACACTGAAATGAAATGTCCCTGGAACTCTGCCTCTCTTGACACGATACTTTCGTCTCCTCCAAACCAATTTCCCTTCTAGGGTTTGAATCCGGAAAACTGGCTCGTACCAGAATGATCCTTTTGCCTTTCCCCAGTAGAACAATTGATACTGGTATGGAAATTGATCATAAGCTGGGTTCTGTCGAGCGACAACACGCCAACTCCATTCCAGATTGCCCAACCAACCCACAAAAAGATCCTCAGCAGTTTCATGGCACAAGTCCTCCCCTCTGAACTTAACCATGGGAGGCACATGAGGCTTCTCAGGGATTTTTGCATCTAATTCAAGACAATTGTTCTTCTGCAATGCACACAGAAAATGCCTCTAGGTTTGGGCTTTCATAAGAGGCAATACATCGATAATTACACACCTGATCAACCGGATTGCAGTTATTCAAGCATTGTAGAGCTTTCCTGCAGTTAGGGTCCAGTAGGCAGTTTAGTATCTGAGGCCCTCAGTTCTTAACCATACAATTCATGGTGGAAAAACCCTTTGATCTCAGATTCTTCAGCAGTGGTACTGGTCTGACATATGCATTAATAATAACCAACAAACAGAACCTTATGTCATCTGAATTACATCGTTCCCATGCTTCTGTACAGTTTTCACTACTTCCATTGATTCTTTTGTTTTCTTAGACTGAGAAACTCTAATTATTTTTTCAAATAAGGTCCCATTTGTTTCACTTTGAACATAAGATCCTCCTAGTTTGTTTACCAGACTGGGAGAGGAGTCAAAGCATATTATATTCGGAACAGTTTTGCTATTGGTTTGGATCCATTTGACTGATTCTTGATTTAAAATGGAAACCAACAGCAATATATTTGCAAGACTCAATTCCCTTCATAAATACTCAGTTTGATCATTAGATTGAAACAGCTTATCAGTAAACACAAGCATTCCATAACCTTCAACCCATTTCAACCTTTTTGCCTGATTACAAAATGACTAAATTAGACAAGGTCCCATTCCAAGTTCTTTTTTTTCAGAAAATTGAATGCAACTTAAAGAGAGTCTTAAGTTCACGCCTAGACATAGTCTAGTGACAAGTGCATATATGGTTTGGAAATAGATGTAGATTCACTTCCTCCCTCTCCCAATGGTAAAAGAAAAGAACAAAGGAGATTCAGAAGAATTATACTTAATATAGACATCATTGTTACCTAAGTTCAAGTTATTCGAACATGAACCTATTTATAATACTAGCTAATCATCAAAACGAATACTTCTTATATTAGGTGCACTAAATAAGAAAATAAAATCCTATTTAAGAAATTGCATTCCATTTTCATTTCTGGTACGAACAAAAAAAAATATTTTATGTAATCTCTCAAACTCTTATACACAGAGGCGACAAATTTTGACCCGACCAGGACCTGAAATTACCTTATCCAAACCATATTCATTAAATAAATAATTAACCAGAAAAACAAAAACAACATCACAATGCTAAATTCCCCAAAATGCTAAAAAAGATAATCCGAACAATTCCTTCTGTTAATATGTAACTGAAAAATACCCAAACATTCATTCCATATAGATTTTGCTTTTCCAGTTTCATATCAAATTCAAAGATACTGAACAGACAATTTAATTTTTCAGGATACTAAATACTTACAGTATGGAGCATTTGAGAGCGCTGACGCTTCCTTCGCCGGCGATGGCCACTATTCTCAGCTTGCTTCTCCGTCACCGTGCTTTCCGTCTCCGAAATCGCCGGAATTTTAGTTTCTTGACGGTTGACAGTTTTGGCGCGAAAAGACAATGATGACATTTGCAAACGAGATGGATTACGGTGGTGGTTAAGTGGAAGAAGAAGGTGCATAGAGGCAGTGAACCGGCGGTTCAAGTTCAACAGAAAACCCGAATTCAGATTGAGAGGCTGAATGTTTTATGCGATATGACGTTCCAAAGTCCAATATATCGAATGTTGTGGACTGTTAAAGTAGCTTCAATTTTGTGTGTATAACTTAAAAAGTAATAATTATGATAAAAAATATTAAAAATAATAACTTAGTATTTAGTCGTTGAAAAATTATAACTAATTATTTTATTATATGTTTATATTTTTTTTCTTCTAAATATAAATATGATAATCCTTGTAATAATGATTTTTTAATTATTATTGTAATTATATAAAAATTAAATGGAAAACTTTTTCTTTTAATTTGTAATATTTTTTGTAGGATTAATGTAATCTATGAACTGTTATTTTAAATTTTTTACCAAATAAGTTAATTCAATTATTATGAGTCAAAAAGTATCTGCTATCTCCAAATACCTAAATCAATACTCCCACTAAAATTAGTACTGCATAAGAAAAAAAAGTGTAGTTTTAATTTTTATAATATTATCAGTGAAAATTATAAAAAATTTCAGAGGCTAAAATATTTAAAATACAATAATTTATGAATTAAATTGTTATTAAATTTTAGCAATCAAAATGTAATTTAATTTAAAATATTATAAATTAAAGTATAATGAAAATTTTATGATTTTATAATCAAGAATCTTAGAAAATTTATCAAAATTTTATTAAATTTGTAAATAACCTCCAAATTTAATGAAAGTATAGGTTACTAAATGTAATAAATTATAAGTACAAATTAATAAAACCATATGTTTAAAAATGAATTATATTGTTAGTTCAATTATAAATATTTATTTATAAACAGCTTTTAATAAAATTAATTAAAAGAAATTTATTTGCAAATCAAAGCAATTTGATACGAATATTTTCCAAGCACCATGTAATTGTTAATTCATTTTACTTCATTTGTAATGTTAATATTGGAAAATTTAATGTTAATTATTCCAAATCCATATTAAAAATTTATTATGGTATTAGAGCAGATTAATCCAATTTACCAATTATTTAATTACCTTACCAGTTTCATTCGATTCATCTACTACTTGATTATCTTGTTAGTTTAATCCATTTACCGACTATTTGATTACCTTATCAGTTGATCTAGTTTACCTAATACTTGATTATCTTGTCGGTTGATCCGATTTACCTGCTATTTAATTATCTTGCCGAACGGTTGATCCGATTTATCTACTAATTGATTACCTTGCTAGTTGATCTGATTCACCTACTACTTATTTACTTTGCCAGTTAATATAGAAATAGTCTATCCAACTTGAACAACTAATTTTTAAAGTTGATTCTCCCAAATTTATATTAAAAATTTAACACATTCTGAACACTAACAAGGAATTATTGATAAACTCTATAAAAATTTTATATTTTAGTTATGAGGAATTAATGTAGTAATTTCTCAGTACTGTAGTAATTGTTATTATTCTCAACCAAGAAAGACATCTTCAAACAAAGCCAAGTCAAAGTCCAGATATATAATAAGCAGGAATACTGGAATAGAACCTAAAAAGAACACGCCATCAGGCATCAAATAATATAATACCACAATTTTCAAATTGGCATTCTATAGCCAAACTGCTACAAGAAATTATGCTCTGCAACTTTTTATTTATGTTTTTATTCTTTTTGGTATATCTCGGAAATATTTTAAAGAGAAGAAGTTGCAGGATCTAAACTCATAAAACTCCTAGACTATGAGATAAACACTCAACTACTACTGAGCTATTAGCCTTGCCGCATCAATCATATACCAATCAACAAAATTGGTATTGAGAACTTTCAATTAAATGCCAGTACTAGATCATACCAAGTGTACCGTCAAGCATGTTTCTATAATTGCTCTCTATATTGCCATAAAAAAAAATTATACAGTCAACATTTCCAAAATTGTATCCTTACAGTAGTTTATATTTACAAATGACAGCAACCTTCCAGCTGAAAACATTATTCAGAGCAATATGAGCAAGAGAAGCTAATGCCTTACTTCCGGTATGAGAATTCGGCTTCAAACTCCTTTTGAAACTGGTCTTGAGACTCAGTTTTTGCTGCCAGTACAACATCATCAAGAAATCCTCTTTGTGGAAATTCTTCAGGCACAAGACTCCGATATGTCTTGAACTGTTCTGCAGCTTCCTCTTTTCTATCCAACAAACTGTAAATTATTCCCTGCCAAATTCCCATAACTGTTCAATTAACTGCAATCACTGCATGGCACTTAATGAAAATTGTTCTTGGAGATTATGTTTTTCCTCAATGCTTGTTCTTCTCTAATTTTTGCATAGAAATTCTCTAAGGAACTAAGGAATCACGAGGAAAGCAGTTCAACTTATTCCATTTCCATGTGAAATTTCATCAGTAACTGCAAAGGTTACTACTATTTACCAAGTTACTAACTCCATTTGGAGAATAAGACAAAAATTAAACTGACAAAAAAAAAAAAAAATTCTTCACATGGTGAAGATCTTAGAGTTAACAGAGTTTGCAATTAGCAATTCAATTATAAACAGAATATTCTCTCCTAATTCACCAACACCAAGGAAAACAGTGCCACTGAACCTGGTATTGGGTGGCAGATTTGCAGTTGATGAAGCCATATATCATTAGCGTACTGCCATAGGCAGTCAAAAAATTATGCAATATATATGGACTTTAATTACACAAGGAATTTCTGTTTGTAATTATGCATACAGAGAGTATATCTGGCATGGGCATTGGAATAAATTGGAGTTTCCATGATTGAATTCCAGTAATAATTCCTAAATGCATAGTAAATATATCCAAGTAATACTTGAGTGATGCTTGGCCAGAGGTAGAGGGAAAGTGTCTCTTCATATAAAACCTCAAGGGAATATGTTATTCAATTGAACTGTATGAAATCATATGATAGAGACACAGGCACCACGTGCCCACACAATTAGACCAGACGTGCAGGTAGGTCTTTCAATAAGCATACATGAAACACCACGGTTGAATTGAAACCCTAAAAGTAAATTCATAGACAAACTTTTGACGAAACAAAACCTGAAGGACAGCATAATGTTAATATTAGTTGTTAGTTGTTACAGCCTTAGCAACTAACAATGATGACTACACAATAGAAGCAAATTAACCTGGCAAAGATAAGGCCG
Organism: Reutealis trisperma; assembly: GCA_947687605.1. Lineage (NCBI taxonomy): Eukaryota > Viridiplantae > Streptophyta > Magnoliopsida > Malpighiales > Euphorbiaceae > Reutealis > Reutealis trisperma. The sequence goes on along the minus strand of CANTUT010000051.1, from coordinate 3,450,170 downwards.
AAAATCACGAGGATTCTCATTAACCAGAGCTTGAAATCTTTTCAAACCTTCCTCCAATTGCCCCTGCAATATACAAGTATTCACTAATATATATGAGAAATTTTGGATTAATCAACTTAGACCATTAGCCTAGGTCCCATTCCCACCAATATAATCTTTATCCTCTTTTATTTTTTCAATTCAATTTCACTTCTTAATGATTTCAATCTTAAGCAACTATAGTGCAAAGTAAGAAAATAAATAAATTAAAAGATAGTGACAAAGAGTAATGAGTAAATCCGCCGGTGGTTTGAGCAGATACTGATATGATTCACCTTCACAACATGCATTTGTGCAATTAGAATTCTGATGTTTCTCTCCTCAGTGACTCTTTTTTCACGACAAGCAACCTCTAGAGCCTTATTCAGCATCTCAAAGACAGCTGGACCTTCAAGATTTTTGTGCATCACCATTGCTAAACCCTGTACAAATAGAAAAATCACACTGAATTTTATTCAGGAGAAAGCAAGCAAGAAAAAACCCCAAAAGGAAAAGGTATTTGCATTATCATAGAACAGTGATCGTGAATGAAAACATTAGAAAATCATGTAGGCTTCGTGAACAGAATAATCATGACTAATTGTACAACCAAGCAGTTCATGATTCGATCTTGGAGCAACTTTCAAAATCAGGTAAGCTCTGAACAGGAAACCTCACATGCTGTTATCTAAGCAAGGAATATTGATCCTGGCCAAAAGATTGCCATGGATTAACTAAAAGCCTAAAACATATGGTCATTCACCATTAAACATCACCATTTGCTGCATTGAATAAGGTCATTCATACGCCTAATCCTAATGATACTTCCGAAATCCCACACATTTGAGACTAGAAAACCTTGATCGTTTCCCCTTTCTGGTAGAACCAAAATAAATCTAAAATGATTCCAATTTGAAGGGGTTCCTCTGATGATGATAAACTTGATACAAAGTTCTTGATAGAAATACAAAATGTGTTAAAATTCAGAACTTATTTAGCTTAAAACAAATGCTTATGTCCTAATATATATATAATTTGATGGTCATACAGTACTAAGCTTTATGAACAAATTTCCAACTCATCACGACAGGCACAGAGTATTATCTCTCTGCACATAAATGCACCTCTTTTATTAGAAACAGTAAATAGTAGGAATAAACTGAAAACAAGAGAGTACTAGATCAAGAAACATACATGCAAAGCTCTAAGCAGAAGAGGCCTTTCCTCCAAGATTTCCTTGAACAATTTTTTAGCCTTACTCAATTGCCCCATCATCTCATAACAAAGTGCCTCCAAAAGCCTCCACTCTACTTCTTCCGGCTCAAGAGCAATCAATCTATCCACATACTTCAAAGCTTCCTTATTTTTTCGTTTCCTCATCTTCCCATATACAAGCACCTTCAATGCCTCCACATTTCTTGGCTCTTTCACCAAAAGTTCTTCATACATCTCCTCATCTTCACTTTTCTCCATCTGGATATCTCTCGTTTCCTCTATATCTGGACTCGGTTCACTTGCTTGAGCAGGTAGTGCCATACTCAGCCTAGCATTACAACCAAAAGAACCCATGAAAATAAATGCCCCAACAAGGGAAATTAGTACTTTCTCATACAAAAATTTGGCAAGGTATCCGTTTCTTTTGGAGAGATTTGAAGTGGGTATGTGAAGAATTGGTGATAAAGGCCGTTTAGAGGAGATGTGCACTTTGGCTCGATGAGGATTGATGGATCGTGGAGGCTTTGGGGAAACAGAGACATTGTTGTTTGGGAATTTGGGTTCGTGAAAATGTAACCGAGAGTACAGAGAGAATGTTTCGATTGAGCCCATTTTGGGCACAAATCAGTTGCCACAGAAAGGAAGAAATTGTAGAACAGAACGAGTTCCCAAATCAGGCGCGGGATCACACATCCAGAAGTTCTCTGCAAAAAAAAATTATTTTAGAAAGGGAAATGAATGACCTAATTAATTAATTAATTTCTTAATTTTATTTACACTAAATTATTTAGTCTTTTCACTTGATTTTTACATTTTTTCCATTAAATTTTATAAAAAATATAAAAATATCCTCACATATATAATAAATATAATTTTATTTAATAAAAATTCAAATTAATAAAAGTAAATAATATTTATATAAATATTTATATATTTGTATAATAATTAGATTTAATATTATCAAATTATTTATTATTATATAATTATTATATATAATAAAAAATATTTATATTGATAAAATTAAATAATTAATTGATTGTTGTATAATTTTATACTTATTATTTAATTTTATTAATTTAAATTTCTTATTTTTTATATTTAAATAATAGAATTATATTTATATTTATTATCTACACAAAAATATTTTAATTATTTTCATAAATTTAACAGAAAATATATAAAAATTATACAAAATGACTAAATAATCTAATAAAACTAAAATTAAAAAACTAATTACTTAATTTCTAAAAAATAAGGCAAGTAATTTAATTAAATAAAATATGAGAGAATAAATAGTAATTTGCTCTTATTATATATAAATGGATCGCACTTTAAAACTTAATTGGAGCTACAAATATGTACATCAATAAAACATGACTTAATAGATAAATTTACCCTAAGTTTTATATGATTTTATAATTATATCATGTTCTTTTTTATATCAATGGTACTCTAATTTGAAATTTTAATTATGATTTTATCTTAGAGTTAAATTAAAAATAATAAAAGTAATATTTTCATTTAAATTTGAGGGGAATAGTGAAATTGATTTTAGAATATATTATATCATATTATTATTTTAATTATTAAATTTCAATAGAAATTAATTGGATTTTTTTATTTTATAAATTTGATAAATAACTATAATCAAATTTAGAAAGTTAAAGAGTTAAATTACCTTCAATCAAAATTTAAAAGTTAAATTGATAATATGATATAATAAATTTAAGAATCAATTTAGTTTTTTGGCCTTTTAATTAATAATTTTTTTGAACAGTTATGACTTAAAATATAATTACAATTAAAATTTGAAATTAGAATAGAATTGACACAAGATAAATTTAAGAACCAATTTAGAATAAGATATATTGCAAAAATATAATTAAAGAAACAAGCACCTATATACAAATAATAAAATTACTTTTTATTTGAATTATGTAACATAGACCCTATTTTGTAAAATTTATGAATTCATCCACATTTCAAATCCAAAACTATGAGTGGCAATAGGGCTAGGCGGGCAAGATTTCACCCTTCACATCTTGAACGTTGCTCCATTCCCTGAGGGTAAAAAATAATCTATCCGCATTCCTGACACAATCCGATGCACTTGCCTTATTTCTTTAAGAAATTATTATATTATTTTTTCATATTTTAGATTGTCAAGTCATTATATATAATAACAAACTTAAAAGTTTAGCATTTTTTTTTCTTTTGATAAATGCGTATCAGTATACAATAATTCTTAAATAAAAATAATAATATACATTTTTTTTTTGAAAGATAAGATGATTTTCATAAACAGAAATAAAGATAGTTGTTACAAATATTGCTACTATCACAGCCATTCATATTGAGCAATGAGCATTTCACAGCCATTCACGTTGAGCAATGAGCATTAACATCATAGTAAAAAGCTGCATCTAAGAGGGCTTTTCTAGCTAATAAATGAGCCAACTCATTCATTTTTCGATATATGGAACAAAATGAATCTAGCAATATATGTATGTTTCACTTAAAAAATAAAATATTCAAAAAATTTGTCCTCTAAAACATACCACTAAAAAAATCAATAACCATTATAAACTTATATAAAATTAAAAGCAAATTATATATCATTCTTAAAGCTAAAATAAATCAAATGATGAGAAGTAGCAACATTTCCATATGATTGCACATATATGACATTGAATCTCAATAATACCATCCAATATCCATCATTAATCTGTAAGAGTTCCTACATATACATAAAATATTTAACTTTTACCCAGATATCTTAAAAATATATACAGTTTATTTTAAAATAAAATCATATAAATTGTCAAGCATCTTAATTTAAATACTTTCACCATCTAAATCCATTTCATCATATATGGTGGCTTAACCATTTGAATGTAATGCATCTCCATCTAAAAGGTCATATAACACATGCATAATAGTGTGTAAAAATTATATGAAGAGAAGGAGTAAATAAAAAGAAAAACAAAAGATACAAAAAAAAAAAAAAAAAAAAAAAGATAGTATTACTTTTGCTTTCAGTAGCTCAAAGCCAACTTCTAGTCTACATCAATGCCTTTAATGTATTTGAATGTAGCCTATTATGATGTGGACTCACTATCCTAATACTAGTCTTGAAAACGGATTCAGAAGTAACTATAAACACATGAATGTTGAATATATCTCTACCAATAACTCAAAGTGTAAGATATTTTATTCCATTCATCTTCCACCATAAAAATATATCAAAATCTTCATATATATATATATATATATTGGAGAAAAGGGGGCATCCAATGCTTCTGCCATCGAAAAAAGTTAAGCCACTACAATAGCAGTGGGAGGATTTTTCCCAGGGAATTCTATCCTTATAGCCAGAGTCAGTCGTTGAAGTTTTTTTGCCCTTTCCCTTTATACTTTATAGACAATGAACTTGTCCCTTCATCTCGACTAGTCCTTACGTGTTATTACTGTAGCAGTCCCGATAATGGTAGTCCCTACGCCTCATGTTTGTATGCCAGTTTCCCTGCTAGGGAGAAAGCTTTTTTCTTTTCATGCGATCAAGCTAGTTCAATCAAGCTAGAATTTCTTTTTTCTTTTTTTCTTTTATTGAATTATTTGAGAATCCCTCTTTCTTTATAAACTCTATCCTATGCTTTTCATTTAATGAATGTTCTTCTCCACCAGGCTCTTACCGAATGTTTTTGTTTTGCTTATAAGAAAGTTCATTCATGGTTGATTATCCCCAAACTACCTTCACGAAAGAGTTCTCTTTTTATCCTTCTTTTTCACTCTAGACTTTATAGTACCCTATGGCAAATATTCGCCTCTCGCCCCTTCCCTCTAAACTGCTACCTAGACGCCCAGATACTAGGGCTAGACCTAGTTCACGGTAACTTGGTAATACTGGTCATATATATATATATATATATATATATATATCTATTTTCAAATTCTCTCTTCAAGCTTCAGTCGCCTCCTGCCATTCTTCACTAATTTCTCCCTTCAGCAACCCACTGCTTCTCAAGCCGGCATCTTCACGCCACCGTCGCTGCTGATTCCATCGCAACTGCTTAGAAGAATTAAATGAGAAGGATTTTTTAGGGCTCTTAACTAAGCTGTAAGTCTCGAATTTCTGTCACTATTTCATCAAGTCTCGAAAATGGTGTGCCACTACCTGTATTATACCAAAATCGCGTACGTTTTTCTCAATTGTTTCATTGATTTTCTTCCGTGTTTGAATTGACATCAGTGTCCATACCTTATTCTAATTAATTCAAGTTTATCTATCGTTTGACAGTAGTTTATGAATGATATCAAACAACCCCTAAAATTGCTGCTATATAAAAAGTTTTTTCAAAGTTTTATTTAATCTGTAATAAATTATTTTTAATATTTAATTATATTTAATTTAAATAAGAAATAAAAGAATTCAATTAGAATAAGAAAAGAATAAAATAATTATTATTTAATACGTAATTAATTATATGTAATTTAAATAAGATTAATATATTATATTAATTTTCAATTTCGTTTAGTGCTACTAAACAAAATTTAAGATAGGTAAATTAATTTATATATTTATATAAATTTAACATGTTCTTTTTATATATTTATTTTAATATATTTTAATAATTTATTGATTAATAAATTAATTTATACAAATAATATGCTATTTTTTAAAATAGGTAATCTTTATTTTTATTTAATTAGAAAAATAAATATATAATTAATATATTATATTTTAAGTTTGAGTATTATACTAACAAGTTTGTTAAAACTTAATAAATGATAAATATGTGTTTAGATTAATATATTATATTAATTTTCAATTTTGTTTAGCACTACTAATTTAATAAACAATGATAAACATTTTTGCTAATGAGTAATAATAATTTATTAGTAATTTATTGATTACTAAATTAATCATTTTTAGTAATTTATTAATTAATAAATTAATTTATTCAAATAATATGCTATTTTTTAAGATAGGTAATCTTTTTTTTTTTTTGAAAAAAGTTATAATATTTCCAAAGAAGCTAAATACAGCAAAGATCAAACAACAAACCTGCAAGAATACATCCACCAGCACCATCAAAAAACCTAGAAACCAATAAAAAATAAAAAATAAAAAAGAACTTGACCTCAATCTATAACAACTAGTCAACAAAAATGGGTGTCCATGTGGAATATAATATACTTATTTTGTGAAATTTAATAGAATGCCTAAATGGGTTATTTTTCTACCATGTTATTTTTCTCTGTTTGCCTAGTCATTTCATAATGATTAAATCTCGAACTTTCTACCCTCAAGCAAAAATTTTTGATATCATTTGAAAGCATTCACCCCTATTCGGTTCACATTTTGTGCCAACAATGAGACCTAGCATGAGGCAAGTGAAGCAGTATTTGGATGGTGATGCTACTCTGCCAAAAATACCACTAGAAAGTGCTGCTATCGGTACATTCATAACAAGTAATGAATTATCTCATATTGCAATGCCATTTCCTTCTTTTGTTGGGAGTGGATCTCACTATTTTAGCATTGATTCAATTCTCAATGGAGGTCGTTGAATCAATAACATATCATGCAATGAATACAATACATGTTAGTTGCTGAGATTTTTCTAGAAATTATGGTGTTATTCTATTGTATATAAATATAAAATCAGTTTGATCAGGCTTGATCAATATGAAAAAGAAATGAGCTGGATCTTCTCTTCTTGGACCTGAGTATGATGCCTGCGAAGGAGAAAAAAAAGGATCAGAGAGGAGCCAGGCCTTTTGCCTAGTTTTAACCCTCCGACGATCAAATTAGTCCTTTTTTCAGAGTATTTTAGTGAAAGAAAAGGGATGAGAGAATGCAGAGTTTCAACTACCTGTGCTTAGGTTTTTCTTTCCCTTTTGTATGATTTCCGGGTTAGGTACGTCTGACACCTTTCTTTTGATGAAGGACATCCTCTGTCATTCGACCATGCTGGTTGGTGAAAGTTGGTAGCAGGCGCATGTCCCCTGTCCCATCCCTAGGGATGTCTGGTAATGGGGGTGTCAGGGCATGGTGCAGATTGTCTAAGGACTAATCCTCCTGCTGGATGACTGGACATGTCATCAGAGGGCTTCGGCCCTTACTTGCTTAGCAAGTCATCCGGCTGGCGAAGGAGGGGAGTAGTGTCTAGTCCGAAAGCCTTTGAACTTGGATCGTTCGAGGGTCCGGCCAATGAGCCCTGTTTCCGTTTATCATAGTCTCTGAAGGCTTTGCAATGGGCTTGGGCTACAGGAGGGTCCAAGCCTCTCTTGAGAGTCACTTTCATCCCTCATCAGGAGCCCCCCTGTTTTATTAAGGAGAGAGCGAAGAGTTGAACCTTAGTAAAACAGCTTCGTACCCTTGTATCCTTATCCTCTGAGGTCTTTCGATCAAAGAGAACTGCTTCCGCTTTAAATGGCGAAGAGGTCCTTTCATTTCCTTGTCTTAGGAGAGGCTTTCGTTTTGCTGGGGGGCTTCGTCCGATCTAGGCATTCACTTCATCTTCTCGAAGGATAGCCTTCGTCTGATCGAAGGGATCAGAGGTGCTAGGAACCGTCAGCATTCTAGACAGTCTTCGTAGGGTAGATGGAAGGTCACACAGTCATTGAATGCATGCACAACTGACAAGGATAAGCATTGAATGCCAAAACGCGCATTGAATGCACGTCTCCTTGTTCTCCCCATTCTTCCACGTGTCGCAGCAGACGGTTAAGTTTTTCATGGATTTTAAATTTTGAACGTCCATTTAATGCCCTCACTTATTGCTGTGGCGGTTACCGAGGACGCTCTCAGTATATATATTCCTTTGCCTTCCCATATTTAGAACTTCTTGCTTATTCTCTCGAATCTCCTATTTTTCGTAGTTTTCCCATATCTGTTCTTTGGCATTTGCTTCCCTTTCTTCTTTCGTTCCAATGGCCCCCAGAAAATAAAACATTCCCTATAGGGACCAAGTGAGCTCCTCCCATTACCAAAAGATACTGGAGGAGGAAACGGGGAGATAGCCCTAAACATCTGAATTTTTGGCCTTCGACTAGAACTTAGAAGGCAGCACTCAGTTCATATTCCGCCGGGCTGAGGCTCACGAGAGGGTTTACTCCAGTGACCCCAAAGCTGCTCTGCCTAAAGACAACCGGCACTACATTATTTTCTACCACCAGCTGGAAGCTGGCCTTCTTTTTCCTCCTACGACGTTCAAAGTTGAATGCTTCAACTACTTCGGAGTAAATCCAATGATGCTGACCCCGAACTCCATAAGGGACATGCACATCTTCGAAGTTCTCTGCTTCGCTCACGGCATTCGTTCTTCTGCTCGCCTGTTTCAATGCTTTTACAGGATCCAGAGCGCGCAGAGATCACCGGAGGTTTACATGACTTCTGCCAGGCCTCGCCGGAGCCTTTTCTTTGGTAAAGAGAACAAAGTGAAGGACTGGAGAGGCAAGTTCGGATTGATAGAGGTCACTGACGGCCTCGGCGATAAATCCCCTAGATTTGGTTTCCCCGGCCATTTCCTGCGTCCCACTGAAGGCCTTACTGAGTGGCCTGAGAGGCTGTCCACTGAGGAGAAATCGAACCTCAGGACCTTGGTCCATCAGGGTTATACTTATAACTCTGAAAAGATGATGGCCTCCTTCTATGCGGAGGGCGAGCATGGTCTTCCAACTCCTCACTTGCTATAAGAGGTAACTCTACTCCTCACTCCTCACTTGCTATAAGTTTAATTGACTGTGGAGTATTGATCTTGTTGTTGCTGTGTTTGTTGTTTCGATTGCAGTGGAGGCCAAGGATCCTGCACATTATCTGGATATCATGAAGGAGACAGAAGGGGTTTCTCCAAGACCCTTCAGCGAATATGCTGAGCTTCCCATTCTTGACCTCAAGACGGGGAAGTTCCGTTTGCGCTCCTCCTCTGCCCTGCAGTCTTCGTCGGCGAAGCTTCGTAAGGATAAGCCGACGAAGCCTGTCTCCGCTGGATCCGGTTCAACTGTTGGATCAGAAGGGGCCCAAGTGAGTGTGGCCAGTGCGAAGTCCATTCGAATAATTCAAAGGCAACTTGTTAAGGCTTCTGATCGCTCTGTTCCTGTTGTACAGAGAGGTACTCCTCCGCTTTGAGCTGCACCCATTGCTGCAAGGCCTGCTCCTCAGAGGGGCATCTCAATCTCAGGGCTTTCTGAGGCTTCCATTCCTCCGCCTCCACCTCCTTCGGCGGGTGATAAGGGGAAGGGAGCATCCGTACCCCGTCTGCCCAAGCTGAAAGTAAAAGGGCCCCCCGTCCCCAATGCTCTTGACCTAATTGCTCACTCTTCTCGGGGGACGGAGCAACTGGCGGACTTAGAGAAGGCTCTGACAGACGTTACTGATGCTGAATTTGAGGCTCGTCTGAAAAACCTGGTGGATGACTTGAGTGCCCCTGTGGCTGAAGCTGGGGCAGGTAACTTTTCTTCTCCCCCATCACCTTCCTCATATAAAGACCCTCGCGTTATCCGAGGGACATATCTGAGATGGTCGAAGGAGGTCATACCAGGGAGATCTCCTAGTGCCGAGGAGGTTGAAGCTTGGGAGAAGTATATTGAGGAGCAAAGGATTTCATATCCTGACTTTGCGACCCTCAGGAGGCTTTATCCTTCCCCAGTTAATACTGCGGCCGAAGGGGAGGCCTTCGTTTCAAGAAACAGAGGCAACTTCTTGCCTTCTTATTGTCATTTACTTCTTCTTGTGTCTTTATCTGCTGATTTGAATGTGTGAATGCTTTTGCTCTTGTACTTTGCAGTTCTTGTGGGCGAAGCGAACGCCCCTGCTCAGGAGCCTTTTCTGGAGGCTTCGTTCGCACCTGTCATGGTTTCTTTCGGAGCCAGCGAACCATTTCCTTCAGTTGCTGTTCCGCTGGCGGCTGATCAGGGGACTGCTGTTGCTACACCCGACAAAGCATTTCCTTCAGTTGCTGCTTCGTCTGGGGTCATGCCAGGGGCTGTTGTTACTGTCGAAGGTGTCTCCTCTCTTCGTCCCCCTAAGAGGAAATTAACAGTGGGGGAGTTCCTTCGTCGCAAGAGGCCACTGGCGGTAACTTCAACCACCCCCGTTCTGGAGGTCCGCTTTGCTTCAGAGACTCCTTCACCTGGGATGGATGTAGGACTGTCAGCTCTTCCACAAGCGACAATAAAGGAGGCTTCTCCGCCAAGCAAGAGGCCGCGAATCGGAGAGCCAGCGGAGATTGTAGTAGTGGATTCACCTCCGCTCGGAGGAGTCGAGGCATCTGCTGGTCCTCCTTCTTCCATTGCTCCCACCGCCACAGTCTTGGCCCCTGTGCCCTTCCTGCGTCTGGCCCCTAGGCCTCTTTTCGGGTCTGTGGAGGATACTCTTGCCAAGCAAGAGACTCTGCTAGAGAAGGTAAATTCATTGCTCTCTTGAGTTGTGACCGTTTAGCACATTGCCTAATCATTGTTGTTTGTTACAGGCGCTTCTGGATTCTAAAATTTTGAAGACTGATTTTGGTCTTCTGAGGGATCATTATGAAGACGCCCGGCAGGCGGCGGAGGACAGGTTGGGATTATGTTCTCGTCTGGAGGAAGAACTGGCTTCTGTGAAGGCGAAGGCTGAGGAGGCCATGGAACAATCCAGGGCCTATGAAGAGGCTCGTTCGAAAGCCGAAGGAGAGGTTAGCGCCTTAACTACGGCAGTGGCATCAAAGGACAAAGCCATTGCCGATCTCAGCGTGCAACTGGACAAGTTGAAGAGTGCTAATGAAGAGCTTGCCCGAGAGGCCGAAGAGGTTCCTAGTCTTTGAGAACTCCTAAAGAAGACTCAACAGGAACTTCGAGTCTCAAAATTTGGATACACACAAGCCACTACTCGGGCTCAAGTTGCACTTGAGAAGGCTAACAAGGCCGAAGAAGGTCGGCGAAGGGCTGTGAGGGATTTTATGCAGTCTAAGAGCTTCGATGACATCATCACATACCACACCTATAAGGTAGCAGCCAAGTATTATAACAATGCTCTCCGTGATACAGCAGAGCATTTTCCTGATGTGCTGCAAGTGGTATCTGAATTGGATGCTGCTGAAGAACCTCCGACGCCAGACCTTTCAGAGTTCTAAGATCCCATTCCTGAGGGGGATGAAGGCCTCTTACGACCCGAAGACTTCCCAGCTTGGGATAAAGATGGACCCACTTCGTCTCCCATTCCCGAAGTTTCTAGCGGGGGCGAAGGGGATGCAGACGAAGGACCTCCTTCTGGGATAGGTCTTGCCTCAGCCGAACCTCTATCTGTCATTCAGCTAGATCCTTCGAATGACCAGCCTCTGCCATCTTCTGTAGCAGTGGTTCCTCCAGGCGATCCTTCGCCTTAGACATTTTTTACATTCTTTTGTACTTCATTCTTTTGTATTTCATTCTTTTGTAATTCTTTTGTATTTCATTCTTTTGTAATTCTTTTGTAAATAAATGTAATACATTTACTTCCACGAATAATACAGTTATTATGCTTCTGCTTTTGCGTATGCTTTACTTGTAATCCAACAAACCTTTGTGCAATGCCTTAGCGAAGTTTCCGTTCCAATAGGAGTTCAAGCACTTTCACCTTCTCCTCCCATTAGACCTTCTTAGCTTCGTGCCTAGATTTACTAGGACTTAGGCTCTTCCTTAGGAAAGTTCTTCCCGCTCTTAGCGAGGCTTCGTGCCTAGATTTACTAGGTCTTAGGCTTTCCCTTAGGAAAGTTCTTCCTGCTCTTGGCGAGGCTTCGTGCCTAAATTTACTAGGGCTTAGGCTTCCCCTTAGGAAAGTTCTCCCCGCTCTTGGCGAGACTTCGTGCCTAGATTTACTAAGTCTTAGGCTTTCCCTTAGGAAAGTTCTTCCCGCTCTTGGCGAGGCTTCGTGCCTAGATTTACTAGGGCTTAGGCTTCCCCTTAGGAAAGTTCTTCCCGCTCTTGGCGAGGCTTCGTGCCTAGATTTACTAGGGCTTAGGCTTCCCCTTAGGAAAGTTCTTCCCGCTCTTGGCGAGGCTTCGTGCCTAGATTTACTAGGGCTTAGGCTTCCCCTTAGGAAAGTTCTTCCCGCTCTTGGCGAGGCTTCGTGCCTAGATTTACTAGGGCTTAGGCTTCCCCTTAGGAAAGTTCTTCCCGCTCTTGGCGAGGCTTCGTGCCTAGATTTACTAGGGCTTAGGCTTCCCTTTAGGAAAGTTCTTCCCGCTCTTGGCGAGGCTTCGTGCCTAGATTTACTAGGGCTTAGGCTTCCCCTTAGGAAAGTTCTTCCCGCTCTTGGCGAGGCTTCGTTAGTGCGAATGGAGACAATTTGAGGTAAACAACGTTTCTGTTATTGTTATTGATAATACATTTTGAGGTGCTGGATGTTCCATGTATGAGGAATTTCCACTCCCTTTAGGGTTACAAGTTTGTAAGTGCTAGGACTTAGGACTCTTTTTACTTGGAAAGGTCCTTCCCACGTGGGTGCAAGCTTGCCTGTGCCTTCACGTTTGCCTGTAGCCTCTAAGAATCTCATTACTAGATCCCCTTCGCCGAACACTCTGTGCTTTACTTTCTTGTTGAAATGATTAGTAGCTCTTTGCTTGTAATTAGCCATTCGAATGCTGGCCGATTCCCTGAGTTCCTCTAGGAGATCGAGATCGATTCTTCTGGCTTGATCATTGTGTCTATCTTCGCAATAATTGATCCTTCCACTAGGGAGGCCTATATCCACTGGAATTACTGCTTCTGTGGCATAGGTCAGGCTGAATGGAGTCTCTCCGGTGGGTTGCCTAGGAGTAGTTCTATATGCCCATAGGACATGGTGTAGTTCGTCTGCCCAGCTTCGACCATATCCTTCCAATCTCCGCTTCAGGCCTTGTAGAATAGTCCGATTTGTTACCTCCGTCTGGCCATTTGTTTGAGGATGGGCTACTGATGAGAAATGTTGTTTGATCTGAAGCCCTGAACAAAAGTATCTGACTTTAGCATTATCGAACTGTTTGCCATTGTCGCTAATGAGCTGATAGGGAATGCCGAATTTGCACACTATGTTCCGCCATAAGAAGTTGATCACCTTTTCTACAGTGATAGTGGCTAAAGGTTCGACTTCCACCCACTTGGTGAAGTACTCCACTGCTACTAGGAGAAACTTTCTCTAACCTGATGCTGCTGGGAAGGGTCCGACTATGTCTACCCCCCACTTAGCGAAGGGCCGTGCACTGGAAATAGGAACCTGCTCTGCTGCTGGAATATGTTTTCCACTGTCAAATTTTTGACAGGAGGGGCACTTTTTAACAAATGCCACGGCTTCGTCTTTCATCCTCGGCCAGTAGTATCCTTGCTTAATCGCCTTAGCTGCCAGCGCTTTTCCGCCTATGTGCATTCCACAGGATCCTTCGTGTATCTCCCAAAGGACGTACTTGGCTTCATTGGGCCTTACGCATCTCAGCCAGGGCAATGAATAAGCTCTTTTGTATAAGGTTTCGTTGTTCAAAGAGAAATGAGCACTTCTTCGCTTGACCTTTTTGGCTTCTTGGGCATCTTCAGGCAGTTCTCCCTTTTCCAAGTAAGACTTGATGGGGTCTATCTAGCACGGCTCTTCTTCGATCTCCATAACTTCATCTCCTTCGGCGATGCTGGAGGAGGCCAAGGTGCCCAAATAGATTTTTTGAGGGAGTTCAACTGGACGAGAGGCGGCCAATTTGCTGAGACTATCTGCTCTGCAATTCCTTTCTCTGGAGATCTTTTGAAAGAATAGCCTGACTCCTCTGTCCTTCATTCTCTGAAATAACTCTTTCATTTTTTGCAAATACTTGGCCATGGCCGGCTCCTTTGCCTCAAATTCTCCTTCTATTTGCCCGATCACCAATTGCGAATCACTATACACCGTGAGTTGTTCTACGCGAACGCAATTAGCGAAGAGCAATCCCTGGATCACTGCTTCATATTCTGCCGTGTTATTGGTGGCTTCAAAATTCAGTCCCAAAGCATACTCCAGTGAAAATCCTTGAGCACTTCTAAGTATGATGCTCACATCATTTCCTTCTTTGCTGCTAGCACCATCTACAAAGAGTTCCCACTGAAGGTCCGGTAGCGTTATTGATGAGTGTCTTTCCCCAGGAGTTCGGTCTTCTCCCCCCTCTTTGGTGCCAAAGGAGCATTCAGAAATAAAGTCCGCCACTGCTTGAGCTTTAATTACTGACCTGACCCTGTACTGCAAACCGTACTGACCTAATTCCACAGACCAACATAACATTCTTCCCGACGTTTTCGGTCTATGAAGTACCTTCTGTAAAGGCTGATCTGTCACAACCACTCCTTGGTGTGATTGTAAGTATATTTTATACTTTCGGCAAGAGAGCACTAAAGTATAGGCCAGCTTTTCTATCGGAGAGTAATTCAACTCTGCCCCTTGTAGACTTTGCTGAAGTAATAAATGGGCTTCTGGACCTTTCCTTCCTCCCTGATCAGCACCAAACTGATTGTTTGGTCTGAAGCGGACCTTCCCAAGGCCTTCGCATCAACCACTCCTTGGTGTGATTGTAAGTATATTTTATACTTTTGGCAAGAGAGCACTAAAGCATAGGCCAGCTTTTCTATCAGAGAGTAATTCAACTCTGCCCCTTGTAGGACTTTGCTGAAGTAATAAATGGGCTTCTGGACCTTTCCTTCCTCCCTGCTCAGCACCGAACTGATCGCTTGGTCTGAAGCGGACCTTCCCAAGGCCTTTGCACGATTTTTGCTTTCACTAGCTTCGCCTGGCCCTCCTGTAATACAATGAATGGTCCCTGCCGAACTATCATTTACTCTTCCTGAGTGTCTTTCTTTATCTTTGCTAGGGCCAGCTCTGCCTGATTCTTCTCTTCTTATGAATTTCCTCAAGTAGCCCTGTTTGATCAACCTTTCGATCTCCTCCATCAACTGCCTACAATCATTGGTATTATGACCATGAGTATCATGAAAGAGGCAGTATTTGTTCTGATCTCTTTTTTCTGGAGGAGCAACCATTGGTTTGGGGTGAGCCCATATATTTTGCTCTTTGAAAGTTGCGAAGACTTCGGCTGGATTGGCATTGAGGGGGGTGAATTTGCTGGGGTCGAAACTGGATCGTGATTGGTTATTTCTTCCCCTCCTTCGTCTGCCAGTCGGCCTCTCATCTCGCTTTTCTTCCGCCTTCTTCTCTCGCTTTGCCTTCGGCTCTTCCCTGGGAATGATCTCCATTCCTCTCCGCTTTGCCATCTGGTTGAAGGCTAGAGCGTCATCTTGCCGTACATACTTTTGGGCCAATGCCATTGCATCCTCCAGGGTACGAGGAGCATGACGGCAAAGGGCTTTGAGAAAATCCGTGTGAGAGGTTCCATTTTGCAGCGCTTCCACTGCTCGAGCTTGGTCTAAGTGCGTCACTTTCAACGCTTCTCGATTGAATCGAGCCATGTAATCCCTTAAGGACTCATTCTCCCTTTGCACCACTGTTTCCAAATACTGAGTTTTTCGCTCCACCGGAATACTAGAAGCGAATCGGTGCATAAAGGATCTGGCCAGCTCCATGAAAGAACGGATACTTCCCTCTTCTAAGCTATCAAACCATCTCGTTGCAGCTCCTTCCAAGGATCTCCTAAACGCTCTACATAGAGCCTCATCATCCGCTGTCTGCAATTCTACTGCATGCTTGTAGTCCATGACATAGACCCTGGGATCGATTTTCCCATTATACTTTTTCAACACCGGCGGTTTAAACTTGTTAGGCATAACGTATTCCCTGATGGATCTGGTAAAAGGAGACTTCAAGGTGAGCTTTAGGGTGGTATCCATGGTTTTCCTGTCATAACCTTGATTCATCTCTTCTAAAAACTTATTCACCGCATCTCTCACCTCCTCTTCCTTCTTTCTGCGGCTGTTGCCACTAACTGGTGATCTTCTGCTTCGAACCCTCGAGGGGTGACTAGTAACAGAATATTCCCATCTATCATGTTCTCTTCCTCTCGGGCTTTCTCTTTTTCCGTACTTTGGTTCTTTGTACTCACACTTCCCCTTATTCCTTCCTTCACCCCGTTCCGTATTATTTGCATGAAAATTTTTTCCATGCAAAAACTTACGTTCACTGTCTGGGAGCGAAGCTTGCGTACTCCCTTCTTCTTCGGTCGAACTCTCCTCTCCTCCACGATGCTCTTCCGTCCTCCCCTCCACATTTCCACCCAAGTGGACCAGTTGTTCTTCATTAACCCCTGGGGAAGGCTGAATCCCTAGGGCTCCCTGGGATTGCTTCTCATACTCCAAGGTTCGAGCAACATTCCTTCTCGGGGTAGTTTCTGGAACAGCGACAAGGGTCTGTGCCTGGGGAGTCTATTGCTGGGAGCTCCTTACAAAAGCAGCTATAGTATTAATAAACTGCAATGTAGGAGCTAAGTCTAGATTTGGTAGGCTCATAGGGGTTTGGCTAGACCCAGCTGTGTTTTGTTGAGAGATAAGGAGCTGGAGGGACGTGTTTAGGTCAATGGGAGTTGCTAGAGGAGGATCAGTAGGTGTTGGAAGGGAATGTCTAGGATTTGAGGGAGTTGAAGATTCGGGATCATCATGGTTCGTCATTATGGTAATCTTCTTTCACAGGCAAATGAAAGTAAAATGCAAAGTTGAGAGAAAGATCAGCTCGCTTCCCCACAGACGGCGCCAATTTGATCAGGCTTGATCAATATGAAAAAGGAATGGGCTAGATCTTCTCTTTTTGGACCTGAGCCTGATACCTGCGAAGGAGAAGAAAAAGGATTAGAGAGGAGCCAGGCCTTTTTCCTGGCTTTAACCCTCCGACGATCAAGTTAGTCCTTTCTTCAGAGTATTTTAGTGAAAGAAAAGGGATGAGAGAATGCAGAGTTTCAACTACCTGTGCTTAGGCTTTTCTTTCCCTTTTGTATGATTTCCGGGTTAGGTACGTCTGACACCTTTCTTTTGAGGAAGGACATCCTCTGTCATTCGACCATGCTGGTTGGTGAAAGTTGGTAGCAGGTGCATGTCCCCTGTCCCATCCCTAGGGATGTCTGGTAATGGGGGTGTCAGGGCATGGTGCAGATTGTCTAAGGACTGATCCTCCTGCTGGATGACTAGACATGTCATCAGAGGGCTTCGGCCCTTACTTGCTCAGCAAGTCATCCGGCTAGCGAAGGAGGGGAGTAGCATCTAGTCCGAAGGCCTTTGGACTAGGATCGTTCGAGGGTCCGGCCAATGGGCCCTATTTTCGTTTATCATAGTCTCTGAAGGCTTTGCAATGGGCTTGGGCTACAGGAGGGTTCAAGTCTCTCTTGAAAGTCACTTTCATCCCTCATCACAGTTTTAGTTAAAAAAGAGTGGAACTCCATATTTTGAGCAATAGAGGTGTGGATAGAGACGTTTAGTGGTAATAGATTTGATTGATGAAAGCTTTTCTCTTCTATAAAAGAGCGGCTGTTGGAACCAAAAAAAAAAAATAGAGAGAGAGAAAGAGTGAATAGGAGATGTGTTATTATAAGAAAGTTTTGCTGAAAATAAAAAAGAAAAAGGATAAGAAAATATATGTTTTTTATTTTATGTTTTTGCTATTAAATCTTTTGTTTGTTCTTCCTGTCCAACTCCAACAATACATCTTGAAGCCTTGAACAAATTAACTGGCAGCATCCAAAACTTGTAGCTAAATCATGGTAGCGAAGTGAAGAAGAAAAAACTTGCGAAGAATATATCATATAGAATTCCTGTTGTGTAAGTTTCTGGAATTTATATGATAGATTACTTAGCTCTATGCATTTTGTAAGCATCGATGGAATGGTTTTGATGTAAGGGTACTCTTTATTTTATGTAAGGGTCTTGTTGGATTTTTAGACCAAAGAAAAGTTTCACAAACGCAACAAAAACACACAATAACAAGGATAACAAAAATAGAGTATGAAAGAACAACAAAAACAATTTTTCTTTTTCTTTTTCTTCTTCATTTTCTGGTTTTTCTCTCTTCTCACTTTTGATCATTATATAGCTCCCTTATATAGAAATAAGGTTACAAATACAATATACTTCTCATCATACTTAAGCTGTACTTTAAGACCATACTTAGTTTATTTGAACACTTAAACTAAACCACACCTAACAATGCTACTAACACAAGCAATTTCAGAATTTTCCCTCTAAAGATACATCACAAAAATCTCATTCTCCAATAGGTCTCTTGTCACTCTCGAAATGGGGAAAATCCCAAAGCCACCAATCAGCTTGGAAGAACAGGAGGATAGTTTCTTAATAATATAGCTACCTGAGTAGTTTATTTACACACTGCTACGGTCGTGAGGCCTTATGAAGGCCTTGACACATTTCATTGTGCCATTAGCATAATATTTTTGCTATTTCGTGATATAATTTGTTGATATTTAGCTTGTATAATGTTAAGAAAATTTTTGGAATATGTAAAGGAATGGTGGAGCATGTATTCAGCAAAAATTTAGGAAAGTTTGGTATGAATTAGTTAAGATACATGTTCTACTATTATTGATAAGTACTGTCATATTGTTGTAGCTTTTGTCTATATAAGCATAATGAAATATAGCAAAATGTGTGGTGTTTTACACACATATACATTCTCTTATTTGTGTGTTTTTACCATTAGTGGTATTAGATTTTCTCTGATTTTGAAGGCCCTAATTGTGATTGATAAACAAAGAGAGAAAAAAAGCAAGGCTTCTCACCAGAAAAAAAAAAAAAAGGAAAAAAAAAATTCAAACTTCAAACCCATAAATTCCAGTAATCCAATAGCACCTCCACTTCCAATTTTCAATAATGAAAACTATCAAAGTTGGTCTATAAAAATGAATACTCATTTGAAAGGCCTAGGATTCTAGCAATGGGTTGAGACTAACATAGAACCACTTGCGTTGGCCAACAATCCAACCATCAACCAAATCAGATTCCATGAAAAAAAGTAAGCAAAAACTCCAAGAGCTCTCTCATATTCAGGCAACAGTTTCAAAGCCTATTTTCACAAGTACCATCATGTGAAACTCCAAAAGAACCTTGGGACAAGCTACAAGAGATGTACAGTGGAAGCGAAAGAACAAGGCAGATGGAAATACTAAATTTGAAGAGGGAATTTGAAGTTTTGAAGATGAATGATAATGAGTCTATTAAAGAGTATGGAAATGGTTTCGTGGAGATTGTATACTAGTTGTTATAGATTGAGGTCATGTTTTTTTTTTTTTTGTTGGTTTCTAGGTTTTTCGGTGGTGCTGGTTATTGTATTTTTGCAAATTTGTTGTTTGATCTTTGCTATATTTAGTTTCTTTGGAAATATTGTAACTTTTTCCAAAAAAAAAAAAAAAAAAGATTACCTATTTTAAAAAATAGCATATGATTTGAATAAATTAATTTTGTTAATCAATAAATTACGAAAAATGATTAATTTAGTAATCAATAAATTACTAATAAATTATTATTACTCATTAGCAAACATGTTTATCATTGTTTATTAAATTAGTAGTGCAAAACAAAATTGAAAATTAATATAAGATATTAATTTAAACACATATTTATCATTTATTAAGATTTAATAAATTCGTTAGTATAATACCCAAACTTAAAATATAATATATTAATTATATATTTATTTTTGTAATTAAATAAAAATTACCTATTTTAAAAAATAACATATTATTTATATAAATTAATTTATTAATTAATAAATTATTAAAATATATTAAAATAAATATATAAAAAGAACATGTTAAATTTATATAAATATATAAATTAATTTACCTATTTTAAATTTTATTTAGTAGCACTAAACGAAATTGAAAATTAATATAATATATAAATCTTATTAAATTAAATATAATTAATTATATATTAAATAATAATTATTTTATTTTTTCTCTGTTTTAATTAAATTTATTTATTTTTTATTTAAATTAAATATAATTAAATATTAAAAATAATTTATTATATATTAAATAATAATTATTTTAAAACTTAGAAACAGCTTTATATATAGATTTAAATTGACTTTTAACCAAAAAGCCGTCGGTTTATTAATTTCACTGGTTTAGAATTAAGTTTAATCAAATATTTCCAATCTAAGGACATTAATAACCAGTGATTCATCGCCATTGAGCTCCATCATTAAATATGTAAATTTTTTTTTTTTTTTTCAAATGAATTAGACTAGAATAAATACTCTACCTTTACAAAAAGTATACTGATGCCATTTGACAAAAAAACATTATGGAGATTAGTAATTTGTTACAGCTCTCTGTTTTTCTGATTTGTTTTAATAGAAACCCTAGCAGCTGGCAACATGTATAGTACCAAATTCAGTCATGCCCTACATATTAAAAAAAAAAATAATTGTAAATAAGAGTTTCAGAGAAAAATAATTTAAATAAGAAACCATTAACTACCAGCGGAAATTTCTGAATTTCTACATCCAAAACGTCCACGTATAACATTCTGGTCCTACTCCATTATAGGTAAAACGATCCTGAAAAAAGTGTTTGCTGACTGTTAACTTCCATCATCTGAGCACGAAAGTCAACAAAGTCAGGAGTCTAAAAAATGATCATCGCCTGGAAAATCTGCTAAATTCATGGGAAAAAAAAATCCCAGCACTACTGAGGAAATCTATCTGCTGAATTCACGAGGAAAAAAAAAAATCCCAGCACTATTGAGGAAATCTGGTGGCATATTAGTGATCTCAGCATTAGAATAAATGAGTAGAACCAAGAACACAAATATTCAATTGTTAAAAAGGATGGACAAGATCTAACACGAAGCAAAAAAATCATCTTTTCATTGTTCCCCCTTTAGCTACATAAAGCAAGAATTTTTTTTTTCTGTGCTGTCAATTGCATAAAAAGAAAGCACCTGAACAAGTTCTTTTCCTTTTTCTCTCTCACCGACCAAATGTTAAGCCCCTCTTCCTTCTTCTCTACCTATTGCTTAGGAAGAGAGTGGGATTTGCCCTAAAATTGACGAAAGAAGATTTTGATGTTTCCTGTAAATCAGCTAGGATGATCAAAATGATCACTCCCTTTAGAATGACCTCAGCTATATAAACCTTTCATTAAGAACTACATTTCTGAGTTTTTCTAGCTTCATAAACGAAGGCAGACTACAAACGAAGGCAGACTACAAGCCATGTTATTCCAATCTATTATAAGTACTTCGAGTTCTGTAGCTTTTATTGGTGACATTAGAAATGAAGAAATAACTACTACAACATATACGCTTCAGAGCAAACACTCATTTTCTTCATGCACAATGGCTCCATAGTTCACCACTCAATGTGACACAAGATGAAAGGCATAGCTAGTATAGCAGACCAGGCCAAATACAAAGACAAAAGCAGATGACGTTCAACCAAATACAAATGCAAAAGCAAATGAAGTTCAAGGAAATGCAGTTGCTAGGAGAATATTGAGAAATGGGAAATGATCCCAAAATTAATTAAGTAATCATGGAAACTTCCCAGACAAATCTGGCATACATAATTAGGTGCAGTAGAAAATTTTCATGTCAATTGAATTTTTTATTTTCAATGATTTGTATCAGGTCTGATTCTTACAATCGTTCCCCAACCTTGGGGAAGAAAATCGGCGTGAGGGGAGAGAGGAAGAGGGAAAGGGGGAGTGTACAGGGATATCCAGATACTACAGTGAAATAGAAAAATTGAATATGTACCATGAACAATGGACAAAAATGCTTTAATTAAAATCTAGCATTCTAAACAAGTCTAGAGAAAATAGGAAAAACATTGTATCTTCGAACATAAGTTGAGGAAATAATAAATAGAAAAAAAAAAAACTTTTTTGTGGTTTTCATAAGTTGTGGCTCTGTATTTTTCTATTTTAAGACAAATTAAATAACAAAAATAAGCAAATTTTAATAATATATTTTATTTGATAATTGGAAAACAAGAACATTTTAACAACTATACAAAACAACACCTAAGATTTTTTTTTTTTTTTTTTTGCCCTACGATAATGGATCTTTTTTTCCGCCTTTAAATGTTGTGTCCCCTGTGTCCCTAAACTTCTAAAGTGTAGGTAAGATACCATGACATCTCATCGAAAGAATCAACCACTATTTGGGAATAATGGTCAACTCAAATTGAAAGATACTTGCAATATGGCAAAGCATACTTCAAGAACCCACAATGTGTATTGAAATGTCCCCTCAAAACATATTCGGCAAAGCTTCTTAAAAAGGTGTAATCTAAATAGCAACACTCAATGAAGGGTTCGCATTTCACAGATGTGTACAAAATGTTAGTGAGAATTTTTTAAAGCATCAAGTGCTGGAGTCATTTTCCATTTCTTTATGAAAATTCTCGTAGTCAATCAATTTAACAGATTAGATTAACTAGTCCATTGAACAATGCTCTATGCAGACTTGAAAAAAAAAAAATTAAAAGCAACAAACATAAACTGCTCAAATTGAAAAACAACTATACCATAAGCATGCTTCCAACTCCTATTGTACAATTATTTTGTGATGAGAAGGAAAGCAAATAGCAAAAGTACCTTCTCAAAAAATTAATAAGAATCATGGCAACACACTGCACAGACACACACACACACACAAAAAAAACAAAAAAAAAGGAAAGAAAGGGACCAATTCAAGGTAAAGGGCAGAAAAAAGTTCCAAGTATCATTAATCCATTTAGATTGCAACAAATTTAGAACATATGATTGTGTATAATTAGTAAATGCACACAAATAGAAATGAAATATAGAGACATTTTTAACAAGCAACAATTAACTGAACACGGTTATTGTCCAACTAAAATTCAGTAACTTGTAGTAATAATTTGCCCCAAAATACCCAATAAAAGCACGCAGAAAAAAGGGGGAAAAAAACAAATATAGGGTTTCCCTGTTTCACATGTTCTGATATCAATTTACAAAAACAAACAAACTTCTAAATAACCAGTGTGGAACATTTGTTCAATCCGATCACTGGTAATCCAATTAACCCCCCAACTATGTACAAAAGATATGGATTAATACCCTAAAGGTCCCGACTCCTGAGCCTAAACGACAACGTTGTGTAAAAATAGAAAACACTTACCTGAAGCTGAACAAGAAGAACAAGCTATCAAAGATCTCTCCATCTAGGGCTAGGGCTAGGCACTGGCAATGTCGGCGATAGCGGAAATGAAGATGGTGACAGCAACAGTCCTGGGGAAAGTAAAGGTCTTGGTGATCGTGGCGAATTGAAGCACCCAAACGGTAGCGGTGATGGCGGTAACTGGAACTGCGGCTGTGACGCTAACATACCCGATGTCGGTGAAGGAAGTATCCCTTGCTGTGGCGGTGCAAATGATTGTTGACTCTGCGGAAGCGGAGGCTGTTGTGGAGCTATATTATTCCATCGAGGAGAAACCAATGGAGCAAGCGGCGAGAATCCAGAAAAATGCTTATTAGAATCAACAGCGGAGATCGAGTTCTGAAGGCAACGCATGTAAGCCGAAACTGGCGATTCGGCTGCCGCATGAACCGCCGGAAAAGGCGGCAGCGGCGAAAGAGGAGCCGTTGGGCGTTGGATGAAACTATTAGTTGCAGTGGCGGTAGGCATAGGAGGGTTTAAAGCAGGAGGCGGCGGCAGTTGTTGAGGAGGGATGGCGTTATTTATCAGATGAGGAGGACGGTTGGCAACATGCACGAGAGGAGGAGGACGTATACGCTGCAAGCGAGAACTTGGAGGCTTTGGTGGGTGAATAGGCGGCGGAGTAGAATACCTTTCGTGGGCAGGAGATCCAGTGAGCTTTTGAACCACGTCTCTAAAATCATTCTTATTAATATTATACACCGGCGGCTGATGCTGCTGCTGTTGCTGTGCCTGCAGATTCTGGTGCTGTGATTGTGACTGCTGAAGATTAGTATTATTGTTAGTATTAAAGTTTTGATTTTGATGATCAAAAGGGGGCTTCTTGGTGATGATGGGTTTAGAGATCTTGTGGGATAGCTTGTTGAGGTTTTTGAGGTAGTGATCTCTGGTGGTAGTATTACTGCTGCTGGTGGTGGTGTTGGCGCTGTTACTACTGATGATTGTAGATTCACCACCAGTGGATTGACAGCTTTTATCCATTATACAAACAAAATTTTAAAAAAAAAATCCCTTAGTTTTCTCTCTCTAATATCTAGATCTAATATAATGATTCACTAAATATGTGGGTAAAATAGCAGAGCAGGGGTGTGCTTGTGGGTTATGGTTTTTGTGTGGTGGGGATATAATTCTTCTTCTTTTTTTCTTGCTCTTCTTCTTGTTTATGGCAGATTCAATGGGTAGGCTGGTAGTAGGGTCCAAAGCAACACTAAATGGAATTATTTTCAGATTAAAGCTATGGTCTTTGAAAGCTCTGCTACTAATAATATTTCCAAGAGAGAGATGGAACTTAGAAAAAAGAAAAAGGAATATGTTTGTCTCTGTATGGTTTGGTCTTCGGCTTTTTTTTTTTTTTTTTATTGGGGTTTTGGGCTTAATAGAAGAGAACGGCCATAACCCGTAAAAGAAGTCCCTCTCTCTCTCTGTCTCTCTCTCTCTCAGTCTCTCTTGCAATTGAATCTTATCTTATGCAATTATCTCCATCTTCCCTTATTTATAGTATTATGTTATGTATTGTGAGATAGATATTTATACATGAGTTCTTCTAAGTAGTATTAGTGTGTGTTTTGCGTCAGCAATTCTTTTTTTTTTTTTTTTTTTTCCTTTGGTCAAAATTGCCCAATTCATGCTTCCAGCTAGGATTGTCTTGGCTTTTACGGATATTTGTCGCCCAACTGAATTAGACAGTTTAATTTACGAAAAAAAATGGCTTTTTACGGAAAAATAATAATATTTTTTTGTAATTAAGAAAAAATAATAATAATTTTTAAATTAATAAAAATAAAAATAATTCCATAATTATAAAAATAATTTTTTAAATTAAATAATTTTTTTAGTAAAATTTTTAAGTACATAAATTAAATTATTTTTTTAAAATTATTATTTTACATAAAATAAATTATATTTTTATAATTTTTTGAAAATATAATTTCAAAGTTCTAATTTTTTTATTTATAATTTTTAAAAAAGACGAAATTATATAAGAATAATACCTCAATATTAAAATTATTTTGTTAGTTTAATATTGCATTTTAGTGTCTTAACTGTGAATTTTAAAATAAAATTATATTATTTGGTCTTATATTATAATAAGATCTTATTACGATTTAGTGGAAATGGATAAAAGGTAAACAAAACCACTTGTTACCAAAATAAGCGGCGAAAAATTAAATATATATATATATATAAATATATATATATATATATATATATATAAAAGTTTTCCATCAAAATAAGTGGTAGAAATTTAAAAAAAAAACATAAAAAAGTTTTCTACCAAAATAAGTGGCTGAAAAAAAAATAAAAAAAGTTTTTCATAAATTGATTTGGCGGAAACTAATTAAAAATTCTAATTTAAGAGGGATATTTTCATATTATAAAAATATTTGAAAATTAATAATAAAATAAATGTTAAAGTAAAAAAATTAAATCATAAAAAAATATTTGAATAATAAATATTTAATTATATTCCGTGAATTATTAGTATATCAATATTAAAGTGAAATACAGGGTTTTCCACCATTTTTTCATATAATTCCATTTTTAGCCCTTTTTTTTTCATCATATGGTTTTCCGTTATTTTTTTCCTAGGATTTAAAGTGGTATGGGTAATGAAATTATTTTTGCCCTTTTTTTCATGGATTTGCTATTTTTCCCAAAATTTTTGTTGGTTTATGCTATTTCCTCAATTTTCTTTTTTAGAAAAATTTATTTTTTATTTATGAATGTTTTCCGCCAATTTTTTTGTCGTTTGAATATTCTTTTAGTTTTTCAATAAAAAAATATTATAGACTCGAAATTTCTTTGTAAATTACTTATATTTGGAATTAATTTTTTCAAATAACTTAAATGGGTCAAATACCCTTTAATGGGCTATTAGGATTAGATAAGATATTATACAACTTTATTATATTATTGTGTCTTTTATTTCCCAAATTATCGAACTTTAACTTCTAATTCTCTGCCTAAAAGCAATCTATTTTATAAATCAAAATTTTCTCTCCTCATATATAAAAGCTTCTTCATTGTAATAATAAATTTATCGTTCAATTCAATTATGTATACCATCTGATACTATGTATTTATGTTATCTCTTTATAATCAAAAACTAATTTAATAAAAGGTATTTATATGATGTGGAAAAGAATGGTTTTTCCTATTCATATAAGAGAAAAGGCCATGAATACTTGGAATTTGATCGTTGCTGTGTGGATTTCCAAGATTCAAAGGCTTGAATCAATCATTTTAATTTGTTATTAATCATTGCTGAGAGATTTTTACTCATAAGAGGCAAAAAAAAAAAAATCCTTTTTTTCTAGCAGAGTTGAATATTTCATTTTAATATTTTCAATTTTTGGAGATAAATATGTGATTGTTTGCCTTTAATGCACTAAAAGAAAATTGTTATGTTTAATAACTCTATATTTTTATAGTTATTTTAATTGTTTAAACTTAAATTTTAGCTTAATTCTCACGAATGCAATAATATTATTACTTATTTTTAGAAATAAATAGTTATATAATTTATCAATAAATTATAACATATTTTAAGTATTTTTATTTTATTTTTGCAGATCAAAATGATGCAATAAAAATAATGATGCAAGTAATGATTCAAGTTTTCAATCTATGAGAAATAAATTCAATGGTTGGTGGCCAAAATTCAATGGTTGGTAGCCAACCTAACCATTTTTGAATATTGATGAAGGAATTCAATGGTTGGTTGCCAAAATTCATTGGTTGGTAGCCAACCTAACCATTTTTGAATATTGATGAAGGAATTCAATGGTTGGTGGTCAACCTAACCATCAATGTTGAATTTTTGATGTAAGAATTTTAATGGAACTTGAATTCTTCCACCAAACATGTCTATAAATACCATGCTTGGCAAAGGGAAATAGCATCAAAAAAATCCATAAAAAAAATATTTAGAGAGAAAAAAAATAAATTAGGTTTCTTTTTTGTTTATGTTATTTTTATCAAGAGGAGGAGTTTTTGGAGCTCAAATTTATCAAAGATTGTATCTCAAAACAAGTTCTCTCTAAACTCTATTCTTGAATTTAATTATAAGTTATTATTATGTTTATTATTTTTATTATTAATTTAATTGTTTCTTCTCTTTTAATTATGAATAGCTAAATTTATTTTTCTAAAATTTAGATGTAATCTTTTGATTTGCATATGATTATTTATATTTAATTGATTGGGTTGCTTGTTGGAATTAATCTTTTATCTTAGAATTTAATGCTTGTAATTAACTGGCAATTAATTGCATGATTTAAGATATTGTGTGAAGTAGCGAAAGTGGAAGCACAATATTAGTTCATTAGGATAATTGACCTAGGGAATGTATTGCTTAGAGATAAGAATATTCCTTTGTGATTGTTAAAAGATTTTCATAAAACTTAATGGGTTTGTGTTAATTGCTTATGATCATTAGAGTAGACATATGGTTAATATGAGCACACATGTTGTATCTTGAGAGAGAACATCATATAATTTAGGGAAATCTAATCATTAATTCCAGCAAAAATAATCCAATATAAAAAAATATAAAGTAATCATAGGTAATCAATTGATGAATTCTAAATCTTAGGCTTTTAATCTTATTTCATATTATCATCATTTATTTACTTGAACTTTACTTTAGCTTAAAATACGACTTCTCATAATTGATTTTCTAAATAATAGAATATTCAATAGTTTTGGTACTTGTCAATCCTTCCTCGTGGGATCGACACTTATTTCACTACTATATTACTTGTTCACGACCTGTGCATTTGCAGAAATCGCGCAATAAGTTTTTGGTGCCGTTGCCGGGGAAGGCAATTTTTGACAATATCAATAGATTGATATACCCTATTACTTTAGATTTTGTTTTTCTTTTCTATTTTTTTTATTATTTTGCAGGACTTTAAAAAAAAAAAAAAAAAAAAAGGCTTTCCACAACTTTTAATGGTGTGATGGAGGAATGATACTAAATAGAGTAGCAAACATGTATGGTGAGGATGGTTTTAGTAAATTAAATGCTAAAATCGATACATTGGCTAACTTAATTGATAAACTTGATGCTAATACTTTATTTAATTCAT
This sequence comes from Reutealis trisperma, assembly GCA_947687605.1. Taxonomy (NCBI): domain Eukaryota; kingdom Viridiplantae; phylum Streptophyta; class Magnoliopsida; order Malpighiales; family Euphorbiaceae; genus Reutealis; species Reutealis trisperma. The sequence continues at coordinate 3,421,755 of CANTUT010000051.1, read as the reverse complement.
GTTTGAGTTATCATTTATGTGGAGGTAATCACTTGAATTTTGAATGCCAATATGCAGAGTAGGTACAATTTTTTCCAAATTATAATAGGCATGAGAATTATCCATATTCTAACATAAACAACTCAAGATGGAGTGACTATTCAAACTTTTCATGGAAAAATCAATGCGATCAAGATAACAATTCATTGTATCCTTATCAATATGATTTTTAAGATCATGCACTATTTGATGAGCACAGACCATCTTATGAAGCAGCATTGGAAAGATTCATAAATGCTACTCATGAACGATGTGAAAGATTGGAAGATAGGATGAGTCAATGGACTAGCCACAATACAAATTTTGATGTACAAATGGAACAATTCGATAGTCCATTAGATACTCAAGGCCATGGTAACTTGACAAGCCAAATTGAAGAACATTCTAGAGAACAATGCTTGGCAATTTCTTTGAGTAAAGATGTAGAAGAGATTATTGATCAACCAGATACTTCAAGTAAGCAAGATAAAAAGGAAGAGGTTGAGCCCAATTTGCCTAAAAATTTCAAAAATCCTTCTCTCATGGATGATATCTACGGAGTGGTCGCAATTGATAGGGAAATTGAAGAGGTATTTAAAAAAGAGAACTCAAAGGAAACTCTTTCAGTTTGTTTGGTGAAAACAACACCAAATATGCCAAACCATACAGAATATCAATTTGATGACTTGGAAGAAAATAAGAAGCATTCACCACCATCAACTGAGCATTCACCGACTCTTGATTCAACTTCACTACCTTCCTATCTCAATTTCTTAAGAAAATTTAGAGCAAGAAAAAGAGCTCATTGGAAAGTTTTTAAAAATTATGAGCCTAATTATAAAATATTAAATAATTTCTATCTTAATTTTTTTCCATGCAGACTCAAATCAAACTGGCTGGACTCATTAAAATTGCCAAAAGTCTATCTTTCCACAATTATCGAGATGATATACTTTGTGTATTATCCTCCATGATGAAGATTTAGCTATAGTCAAGCTAAAGACTATAAATAAAGTGCTTTTGGGAGGCAACCCAAATTTCTAACTTGTTTACTTCTTTTTAATTTCTTTTGTTCCTTTGTTTATTTCATTTTATTTTAATTTTGCTTTAGTGTTGTTTGTGAGTTATTAAATAGCTTATTAGGAGGAAACCCAAGTTTTCTCTTTATTAGGTTTCTTTTATTTCTGTTTAGTTGTTTCGTTGTAAATTTTCTTTTTCATTTTCTTAACAAAGTTAATTAGACATGGAAGCATCTCTTGTAGCACTAAAAAACAGATTTCCAACTCTTCCCCAAGATGTGCTCAGGAAAATTGATGAACGCAGACTGGAAAGAATGAAGGCATTTAGGCGTCTGAATCTTCCTGAGGATATTCGCTGGATCATAGAAGCCAAAGTAAGATTGGCAGGTGAGATTGATGACTCATTTATTAAATGTTTGCCAGGTACGGGGAGAAGTTCTTACTCAAAAAAGAGGAGAGCTAAAGAATGGAGGTCTGCTACAAGTGTGCAAGATGGAATTGCAACACACGCTGTAGAAATATTGGATTTGCATCAATAAATCGAGAAGACAAAATTAAATTCATAAAGGATGGACTGAGTAAGGAGTCTATGGATAATATCCTTCAGACTCTTGAGACGCATCCTTGTAGACAAGTTCAACGCACTCTTTTAGATTTATGGGAACTATTCAAAGAAGAGAAGTAACGTTACAGTCTAGTAAATCTGACGATAAAAGACCATGTTTGCCAGTTAATAAGAAAAATGGATGGGAAGCCTATTCTAGACTCATAGAAGGCATGTAAGCCGTTACTGGATATAAAACCAGAGGAAGATGTGAGCCAAAATCACAACTACTGTTTATAATCAGGTGTATCACTAACTTTTTTATTTTTTAATGCATTATTTTTTCTACATCTTGCAGTACTTTTTGACTTTTTAGCATCTAGATTTTATTTTCTTGCAGATTTTTCTACTGTCAACAACTTTTTAGTCTTTCAATGTCTACTTTTAGCTTTTCAATATTTTTTTTTTGACTTTTGTACACATGTTGCAGATTTTTCTACTTTTGTTAGCTTTTTAGTCTTTCAATGTTTGTTTCTTTTTAGTTTTTCAAATATTTCTTTTGACATTTGTACGCACAACATTGATTATTTTTGTTTTCATTATCATTTTTGTTTTTATACTTTTTCTGTCAATAATTATTTTATCCCATTAAACTATTCTTTTACTCTTCTAGTTTCTTTATATGCACATTCATTATTGTCAATATGCACACAATCCTTTCAAGAGATCTGTAAGAGAAAATGGCAGAATCCTTAACACGCAAATTCAAAACTATTTGTGTCTTTTGTAGTCCAAACTCTAGCAAGAAAAGAGAGTACTTGATAGCAGCTAATGAACTTGGTAGGATTTTAGCTGAACAAAAAATTGATTTGGTGTTTGAGGGAGGTAGTTTAGGATTAAGGGGTTGTGTCGCAAGTTTTGCATATATTAGAGGTAGTAAAATGTTAGGAGTAGTTCTAAAGGCTTTAGCTCAAAATAAACAAATCACTGGTGGAACTATAGGTAATGAGTTACAGGTCAATAGCATGTACGAACAAATGGCATACATGAATCTCAATGCTGATGCTTTTATCGCATTACCTGGTGGTTTAGAAACATTTGAAGATATTTTCACCATTGCATCTTGGACACAATTAACTATTCTTCAGAAGCCATTGGGATTACTTAATGTTGATGGTTTTTATAATGGTTTGTTATCTTTTCTTGATCATGCTGTGAAACAGGGTTTTATGACACCGGCGAGTCGACGCATCTTAGTCTCTGCTTCAACTATTGATCAATTGATTGATCAACTGCAAAACTTTAAATCCGAACCTGATCCATTAATGGCGCAGGTAGTTTGGCACCCCAGGGCTAGTAGTAGTAAAAAGCGAGGACTAGATCTGAATCTCTGATTATAACTTCCCTAACTTTTGTAGTTTTTTTTTATCGCATTTTTTTTGTTTTGTGTGTGTTTTTTTTGTTGCACTTGATCAAGCGAAGTTTTAGGTTCGATTCACTAAATGTAAGATGGCTGAGTAAAGAGTTACTTTTGTACTCTTGATACGCATCTTAAATTTATGTGATTTTCCTTTAAAAAAAAAAACTAACTAGCCAGCTAACTAACTAACTAAAGAGTTATTTATACAATATGGTAGAGTAAATAGTACTTTTTGTGCTCTTGATACGCATTTGTATTTTTTTTTTCTTTTTCTAGTTTCCAAAATAAAAAAAATAATAAATACAAAAAAAAAATTGATGTTTTCTTTTTTGTGTGATTAGTTTCTCATGCTTGCTTTTAGTGTTGTTTCATGATGTTTTATAGGAAACAAAGAGATGGAATGCACACCCTGCTTACAATTTGAAATCCAATTTTCTACAAGAGGGAGTATTTCTTCTTTTGATTTATTTCTTTGACATTGAGGACAATATCAATTGCAAGTTTGAGAGAGATTTAGTTTGTTTTTTATTTTCAGTCATTTCTTTTGTGTTTTGATGAATAAATTTAAATTTTTTTTTGATAAAATATGCTTATATTAAATAATTTGATGAAAGGCTAATGATTGATTATAATTGATATTTATGGACAATTTATTAAAGTATTTCAGGTTGAGCAACTATTTTGGGTAAGAAATTAACTTTTATTAAGATCATATTTTGCTTTGCTTTGCATTATATTGATTGCATTGAATTTGTGTATGCTTACTTAGAGAGGGCTTCTACACATTTTTATCTTCATTTGCCTCACCTATCTTAGAACATATTTTTGCAAACTTTTGAGGCGAAATTTTGAATTCATTTTGAAAGAGATATATGATTTAGGCATTGTTTGTTTAGCCTGTTACTTGTATCTACCCTTATTTTAATTTTTTCCTTAGTTTATCCTTTTGTGCCTTGATAATTTTAACTTTCTTTTCTTTGATTAATTAACCTTAATTGTTATCCTTTACCCTATTTGTAAGATAATTTTGTCAAGTTTACATTTTAATGAAGAAAAGGAAATTACTGAAGTTTTAAAAAAAATTAAGAATCTCTAATAATTGAGAGTATTGTTCATTATAAAAAAATACCTTCTGCTTAGAATAAGTTTGGGAGAAAGCAAGAAAATTGAATAAATAAAAGTTAGTAATTCTTGCTATTTTTAGAATAATGTTGTTGGCGAAAAAAAATAAAAAAATAAAAAAAAAGAGAAAAAAAAAAAAGAAGAAGAAGAAGAAGAGGGGGGCTTAAAAGAAGAAAACATTGAAGAAAAATGGTACTTAAGATAAAAGGGATCTTTCATTAATTTAATTCATTTATTTGAGCTATTGATTTTCTTTTGTAAAATTGGTATAATTATCTTATTTTTGTTCATTTAGCCTTTTCTTTGTTCAACCAAAAGACCTTGTGTTAACTCCATTACAAGTCTAGTTAAGACCTATTGATCTCTCTTGATTTGTGAATTCCATTAGTGGAGATTGTTTGCATTAACATGCTTATGAGATTTGCACATCTATTTTATATCTTTTGATAGAGGCATTTAAAGATATCAGTGTGTATATGCCTATCTGAAGTGCAACAATTTCTTTACAGTTGATTTAATGTATAGTTATTCAAGACATGATTAAGATGAGGATTATTTTGAACCTGAGATAGAAGCTTGACTTGCAATACTATTGATATGTTGTTTGTAAATATTAATTTCTTGAGACCTTTAAAAAAAAAATTTAACATAAGCACACGAGAATTAAATTTCTTTTTTTATGATATTTTATTTATCTTTGAAATAAATAATTGAAAAATTAGAGTTTTAAAGGTGTTTATGGGTATCACCATTGGAAGCCCTCACGAGACTATAACTTGTCCTCTACGGGACACCTAGAGGTTTAAAGGCTTGTTGCATACGCTAAATGCAACTGTAATTTCCTACGAAAGTGGACTAGTTTAGGTTTTCAATTTTCTTTTGCTTGAGGATAAGCAAAAACTTAAGTTTGGGGGTGTGATAACTCTATATTTTTAGAGTTATTTTAATTGTTTAAACTTAAATTTTAGCTCAATTCTCAAGAATGCAATAATATTATTACTTATTTTTAGAAATAAATAGTTTTACAATTTATAAATAAATTATAACATATTTTAAGTATTTTTATTTTATTTTTGCAGATCAAAATGATGCAATAAAAATAATGATGCAAGCAATGATTCAAGTTTTCAATCCATGAGAAATAAATTCAATGGTTGGTAGCCAACCTAACCATTTTTGAATATTGATGACGGAATTCAATGGTTGGTGGCCAACCTAACCATCAATGTTGAATTTTTGATGTAAGAATTTTAATGGAATTTGAATTCTTCCACCAAACATGTCTATAAATACCATGCTTGGCAAAGGGAAATAGCATCAAAGAAATCCATCAAAAAAATATTTAGAGAGAAAAAAAAATAAATTAGGTTTCTTTTTTGTTTATGTTATTTTTATCAAGAGGTGGAATTTTTGGAGCTCAAGTTTATCAAAGATTGTATCTCAAAACAAGTTCTCTCTAAACTTTATTCTTGAATTTAATTATAAGTTATTATTATGTTTATTATTTTTATTGTTAATTTAATTGTTTCTTCTCTTTTAATTATGAATAGCTAAATTTATTTTTCTAGAATTTAGATGTAATCTTTTGATTTGCATATGATTATTTATATTTAATTGATTGGGTTGCTTGTTGGAATTAATCTTTTATCTTAGAATTTAATGCTTGTAATTAACTGGCCATTAATTGCATGATTTAAGATATTGTGTTAAGTAGCGAGAGTGAAAGCACAATATTAGTTCATTAGGATAATTGACCTAGGGAATGTATTGCTTAGAGATAATAATACTCATTTGTGATTGTTAAAAGATTTCCATAAAACTTAATGGGTTTGTGTTAATTGCTTATGATCACGAGAGTAGACATAAGGTTAATATGAGCACACATGTTGTATCTTGAGAGAGAACATCATATAATTTAGGGAAATCTAATCATTAATTCCAGCAAAAATAATCCAATCTAAAAAAATATAAAGTAATCATAGGTAATCAATTGATGAATTTTAAATCATAAGCCTTTAATCTTATTTTATATTATCATCATTTATTTACTTGGACTTTACTTTAACTTAAAATACGACTTCTCATAATTGATTTTCTAAATAATAGAATATTCAATAGTTTTGGTACTTGTCAACCCTTCCTCGTGAGATCGACACTTATTTCACTACTATATTACTTGTTCACGACCTGTGCACTTACAGAAATCGCGCAACAATATTCTTTATGTGCTGTGCGTGGATCAATGAAATGGCAAACTTGATATTATAAAATTTATATAAAATAGAAAAAAGGATATAATTATCTATTTGTACAATAAATCTAAAAAGACGAATATCGATCAAAAACTATTCAAGGAGTGTAAATATCATCAACTTGAATTTTTATACGAGCTATTCCATTTGTTCTATTTGAATTGAATCTCATTATCATGGTAGACAAATTGTAAATTTTTCTTCTCAAAACAGTAACATGATGACATAATTAAGGTGGGAAACAGAGATTTTGTCGTCCTTTTCCTGATAAATCTAAGTCAAGCTAGAGATTGCTTTTCATTTTTTTTTTCTTTTCAAATATATATATATATATATATATATATATATATATATATATATATATATATATATATATGCCTTTATTTTTTTTTTATTAGTCCTCAAAATAATTACATTTGTCTTGGAATTTAATGTAATGTTCTAAAAACCGCTGTAGATTCGCAATTGAATGTGAAACGCACCTCAAATTGTCAAATTTTCTTTACCCATTATGAATTATGATTTATGAATAATAAGGCTGCAAAAGTCACGCACATCTCTTCCATGTCCCTAACTTTCCCAGCCTTTCCATATATGCCACTTTTTCTTTCAATCTTTTTATTTAGTCTCTCAAATCATACACAATCAATAAATTGGTCTTCATTCTTTGAAATATAATTTAATAACCATTGATTTTAGATATGAAGGTCTAACAATCTACTTCCTCATCTCCTTCCCACCTAATAAGACGGAAATTATCTCATTCTAAAGATAGAGAGTCTATGGTATGAAGAATAGGGTATAGCCTATAGACAAAGAAAAGAAATATCATGAACTCTCTGAGGCTGGTACAACAAAGAGTATCTAATGTTTAAATTAGTAGACTTAAAGATAGAGGAATATAGAGGAAGAAGAATTGGTCTTTTCTTGATTTTTATAGAGAGTTTTTTTTTTTTTTTTTTTTTTTTTTTTTTGTGAAAGTCAACTTACTTGCATGAGTGAGTAATCTTCTTTTTATTAGTAACTCGATTAAGCTAATGGATGGGAATAGCCAAATAGGTGGTAGCATCATAATGGCAAAGAGGATAAGAGAAGTCTAAATGGATGGATAAATAGTTTTCATTGTGTCAGTCTTTTGACATCATGCATATACTTGAGTATTATGAAGAGATAACGTTTTTGGCATGACATGCCTACCACCTTATTCTGACATGAGTCACCTTTCTTTAGGATGAAGGCACCATTAGAGCTCTTTGTTTAGGAAGAGCCTAGTGAGTTGCTTATATTATAATTGGATGATCTTTATGAGGGATTCGAGTGATTTAAAACTCATATTCGAGCTGCTCTATCATTAAGCTACTTAGAGTTCACAAGTCTGCTTAGGCCAAACTGGGATCTTTAGAAGATAACAAGTTTAAGGGCTAAGCCTATTTGTCATGCAGATAATATATTTTCTTCTTGAGCTACTTCTATTTCAACCTAATATAGATCGACTGTTTCTATCCTGCATCACTACCTATTATGAATAGTTGAGATAGACGAATATGCATAAATGCATTTAAAGCGATTTGATTCTATATATGTTCATTCTATTTGAGAAAATGAAGGATCCAAAAAAAAAAAAAAAAGATCTTTCCTTTAATGTTTAAATATTTCTTAGATTGATAAATGTTTGATATATCAAATTTTCATTATTAAGAGAATCAAAATTTTCTATATATTAATTAGAATATTATAAATAGCAATGCAATTGGGAGGGAACAGGGATCAACATCCTTGCCCCACTAATGGGGATAGCGAGAAAATTGTTAGCGAGAAAATAAATACCTTCTCACTAACAGGTGACTATTTAAACTACTGTAGCTAAAAATAAATTTATAATTTTGATTTGTGCTCTGTCTATTCAGATTTTTGTGAGAGTTATATACCATTGTTGTGTTTTGTTTATAATTAAGATATAAAACAATAGAACAATTAGGGATATTATATTATTTTTATATTAGGATATATATGTAATTTTTAATTATAAATGATGATATTAAAAAAATTTCATATTATCGAATTTCTGGCAGAACTAAACTGGAGATCATTACAGGGTAAGGAGAATATTCTCTGTCCCCACTTCGTTTCCATGAATGAGAAATAAATTTTCCCTATTTTCATTCTTATGAGGATGAAAATTGGAGTTTTTGTTCTAAAAATGAAAAATTACTGCCCTATTTCCATCCCTACGTAAGATACTTTCAATGCGAAGAATTTATTCCTTTAACAAACTAAATCTTATTCAATTATATTGAGAATTTGAATATTTTATGGAATCATATTAAATATTTGACTATATATTGTACCGTCCATATTTGGTCACTGTTCTTTTTTGAATCTTTTTATTTAATCTCTCAAATTATGCCCTTCATATATGTCAATGATTAATAATTAATTAGACATAATTAATAAGTTGGCCTCTGTATATTTTTTGAAATACTACTGTTTGTATAAGGTGACTTGTCATGATGGAGTGGCTAATTTTTCATGCATTAATATATATATATATATAAATTCTTTGTCACTGTTTTAGTCAAAGAAATGTCGAATGTTTAATCTTGGCCGTTAACCTCACTTTTTGCCTTATAAAACAAGTTGCACCATAAAGAAGGGGGGGAAAAAGCATCAAACAATTATAATGTGGGATACTTTAGAATTGTAAAATGTAAAATGGGTTATGATCAATTCCATGACTTTTTCCATTTTATAGGGAGCAAGAATTACAAGTCCCGGAGTTTCTTTTTAATATATATGCATGCATTAGTCTTTCTCAAAAGCATTTAAAGGTGACTTCCTCTTCTCCAATTTTACGAGTCCACAGGCCACCTAATCCATCATAGAAGTTTCTTCCTCATGCTAGTGGACAATCCTACCTTTTCTTTTCTTTTTTTTTGGCTACAATATTATGATATTGCTCTTTACCTATTTTTTGTTGATAGATCAGCATGAGTTCAATCAGACATCTCAACTCTCATAAACTTTTCTATTTTTTTAAAAATAAATAAATAAATAAAGTCTACAATAAAAAATAGTAATAAAAATTTTAAAAAGGACAAAAACTATTGTTATTCTATTTAATTATTATTAAACATAATAATGTAATTAGAGATAAGGATTTGAGTAAGACTTATATATTAAAAAAAGAAAAAAAAACACTCTTTCCTTACAAAAAAAAAAATAACTATAACAATAAAATAATAAATAATAGTACAATCATTCATAACGTATTATCACATTTTCTTTATTAAGTTATTGATAAAATGACACCAGCACCAGCTAGCACAATTATTTTTCTTTTAATAATTTCATAATAATATCAATAATATTAGAAAAGCTATAATTTATACAGATTGGTACGCATGTCCATAATTAAGATATCAAATTAAAAATGACATTAATATATATATATATATATATATATATGAAGAAAAATTCATGCAAATATGTATATATGATTTGAAGGATTGACTAAGCTCAACATACTCTCAATAATAGGTTGGTTGATGGAGCAGGACCAGTTACCTCTGGTAAAAGCAGTACTACCTGATTGATAAAAGACTATAGAGCTAGCTATATGTATGTGTGTGTTTATCTATTACTGCCATATATTAGACTTTTAAATTGTTGAAAGCAGCATCAAGTTCTGTTTTTGTTTGAGATAATTGCAGAGTGAGACCAAACATGAAAAGACACAGAAAAAAAAATAGTCCCCCCAGTTGAATATTCTATGAATATCTCGTGAAACTGTTTTTATTTGTATTTCTTTATCATCTTTGACTGCTTCTTGTGGTTGGCGAAAAAAAAAAAAAAAAGAAAGAAAGAAAAGTTGCTGAGTGATAGAGAGTTGCTTTCTTAAAAGGTTGGAAGGGAAATCTCTCTCTTCACGAGTCGTCAATTTTCAGATTAAGTGGGCTTTTTGTCAATGGGCCTACCGACCTTACAAGATTTGAAATTTCAAAATAAACAGCGTAGCGCAGGCATTTCGTTTGTCTCCATTGTATTTTGCATATGAATGAATGAAGAATAGTATCGTATTAAACACGTTGAATTTATATGTATAATAGTATCTCCATATTTCATATACTATTTTTCTTTTTTAAAAGAAAAAAGGGCGGCGTTTCCTATGAAAACAAAAATAAATAAATATAATATTAACATTTAAATTTGTAGCTTTGTGATCTAATTGTGACCAAATCCAAATATGAAATCTATCTTGTCTCCATCATATCTTTCTTTTTTTATTTTTTTGTCGTTAGAAATTTATCGGAAAAATTCTTACTTATATCATATATAAAGTGATAACTATTTTAATTAATATAACTCTTTTATTTATTTTTCTAATAAAAAATATCATTATTTTTTTATTTCATATATTTTTATATCATTATATTAATATATTTTTTTTCAATTGATTAATGTATGTCCTAAATATAAATCAAAAACATGTCAAAATTGTTCGCAAGGATTGAACCTTAGAAATAAAGTAACCACAAAAAAAAAAAAAAAAAAAAAAAAAAAAAATATATATATATATATATATATATATATATATATATATATATATATATATATATATATATATATATATATATATATATATCGCTTCATTATAAATCTATTCATGAGTTGGATATTAATTTATGAAGAAAATTATAAATTCTAAATTTTTTAAAAAATAAAAATTTATTTTTTTAAAACTCGGAGCAAGTTCACAAATAGATCAACACATAATTAAGCTGAAGGTCTTATAATTGATGAGTTCGTTGAATAAATTATTAGCCCTTTTCCCTTTTCAGAAGTAAAAAAAAAAAAGATGTTGTAGGCCCAATTTACGGGGAGAACTTCTTGCCAATCAGGCCCATCGTCAAAAGGCCCAGCAAATTAACAAAAAGGAAACAGCTTCAAAAAGCAGACCAAAAAAAAAAGGATATTTATAGAAATAATACTAAAAAAAGCCAAAAAATTTAATTTTTATGATGTCTATGAAAAATTCAAGGTATAAAACTATAAAAATAATATTTATATGGTGATATACACTTGGTATATTTTTTTGAGCAAATGGCATTTGGTATATTTTTCGAATATTTTTGTTGTATATTTTAATTGTATTTTGATATATGTCTAGAATATGTTTAATATTTGGTATATATTTGCTCAATCCCAATAAATAATATTCATTTCATGTAAATTTTTTATATGTTTATATATATTTCTATGCAATTGGTATATAACTAATATATATTTCATATACATTTTATATTTTTGCTATTTTTATATGTGATGCACTAGGAATAATAATTATTTCAAAAAAATTAAGAAAAAAAAGTCAAAAAATGATATCCATATCATATATTTTAGTATATATTACATATATTATTGAACTAATACAATCACTAGTAGCCTATAACAACAAAATTCCACCTAGAACTCTCTTTTCTCTCTAGTTCTGCAATGCATGATGCATCAATTAGGAGCTGGAGGCATGCCTCCTCCTCCCCAGCCACCCATGAGACCATCGTCGTCAATCACTCCACCACTCGTACAAGCTCACTGTCAACAATGCCGTTAAACTCTCCCTCCATTATCCTAATTTCAACCTTCGCCACAAGCCATGTGGACTCCCTAGATTTTGATTCCCCCAATGGCAACAACAATAACAAGCCCAATGAACTAGCAACAACAACCGAGCCAACCTGCTAGTGCTGATGATGTCTGTACCCTTTGGATAGAAGATTTGCAGTATGGTTATCAAAAGAAAGCAAGAGAAGAAAAGGAGTGTAACAGGATTAGAATCGCTAGAAACGTAAATCTGTACTGGCTGAAATCACCACTTATAGATTCTTATCACTGGCAAGTGATCAGAAGGCACATATGCCATTCCATGGTAGTAGTTCATGGTGTAACATATCTTTAGACATCACTAACCGATGTCTAAAGATAGGTCGATCGGAGCAAACAACCTCTTCTCTCTCTCTCTTTCTCTTATTTAATCTGTCGATCTCTCTCTCCCATAAAAAAAAAAAAAAAAAAAAAGATCACTGTATATTTGAAAAAACAAGTCGGTATATTTGAATGTAGCCAAAAAAAAAAAAGTATTAACACATAATTTCCTTAAAGAAAAAAAAATGCAATAAAACAATGTTGTAGGCCAAATTTAGACTTACAGAGAACTTCTATCCAAACACGCCCATTATTAAAAGAGCTTTAGACAACAAAAAGAGGAATTTCCATATATCCTATTATTTTATATTTTTAACATTTATAGCATTTCAATTTTCTTTTTTAATATATATACTTTTTAATTACTTTTTAACCTTTTTCTTTATTTTCATTTTTAACTTGTTAGATTTATTTTGTAATGGATCAGTAATTTAATAGAATTTGTAATGATTTTAAGTTAGTTTAGTAAATGTTTTATGATTTTATTTTTGAAAAATTACCTCATTTTAATATTTTTTTTTTAATTTTCTTAAAAAATAAAATTAACCATTAAACAGTATTAAATACTAATTATTTACTACAAGTATATTATTTTTTGTTAATATATATTATTTGATGTGACTTTTTATTTTATTTAAAATTAATGACTTGTATAAACACTAATATGTACTAATTGCATTGTGGAAATATACTAAATTTATATTAAATATTAATTATTTACTATAAATATATTATTTTTTATTTAATGTAATACTATTTGTTATGATGAGTCTGAAATCATTATGGACTGTAGAGGGAGAGCCCCATGAGGGGTAGGACCTGCATACAGAAAGAAAGAGGGTCAAAGGCTCCTGGAGGCTGACCTCCAAGAGAACCTCCGATGCCCAAGTCAGCAAGCCAGTTAAGAGAGTTTAGGCTAGAGAGAGAGTCTAGAGAGAGAGAGATCCCTCTATTTTACCTTTGTTCCTTCTATATATAGAGAAAAATAGGGACCCCCCCTATAGAGGCCATTTTTGTCCCTCATCAGGGGCCCCCCACTCCCTAGTCTGAACAAGCATGTTTAAGAGAAGGCTGAGGGAGTAGAAATATCCTTTCCTTGCTTGTGATTCATCTGCATTGCAGGTATAATTGCTAATTTGGCGGCATCTTATGAGCTAAATACGAAAGTTGCTAGATGTTTTGAATGTAAAGGGTGAGCTAAGGAGCTCAATCTAGAGGCGTCTGAGCACCTAAATAATAATGCAAGCTAATTAGCCCGATGTGAGGCATTTGGGCGTCTGAATGATAAGGTGAGCTGATTAGCTTGACCGAGAGGCAGTTGCATGCCTGAACAAAGATGTGAGCTACATGATTGCCACTTCAGGGGGTGGTCTTATAGTCTTCGATGCCACATCATAACATGGACTTATAGATTCCATATAGCCTCAAGTCTTCAAATAATATGCCTTCTCAAGGAAGGTCTTATATAATATTCTTCATTGGTAAAGGACTCTAATAAGAGTTACTTCGCCTGTTGAGGCCTTAGGTACTTTGATTCGTCCGTCGAAGGCTCACATAATAATATATGCTTCACTGATTGGATAATTTGCTTGGAAATTGGGGGTCTTTGTCTAATGCACTTTGCTAATTAGCGACATTAAAGGCCTTCGCTAATTAAAATCTTGGATAATAATGATTTACCTCGACTTATCAAGGACTTTTAGAAATCTACCTCTTTAGAGGTCTTCAAGAAAGCCTTTGCCTTGCTAAATGAAGACTTGTGTAATAGTGGTTTGCCTCGACTTTTCGAGGACTTTTAAAAATTTACTTCCTTGGAAGTCTTCAAGAAAAACCTGCCTCAGCTTATCGAGGACTTTAGAGAAATCCACTCCACTTAGGAGTCTTCGAAAAAATTTGCCTCACTCGGAGGTCTTATAAATAATATGCCTCAATTTTTCGAGGACTTGCATAATCATATGCCTAGTGTTCGCTAGGTCTTATGAAATCTACCTCTCATAGGGGTCTTCTCGAATCTGTCTCGCCAAGATGAGATATTATATAATAATATGCCTAGCTTTCGCTAGGTCTTATGAAATCCACCTCTCATAAAGGTCTTCTCGAATTTGTCGAGGGTTGGGGAGTTCGACTCACCAGGAGGTCTTCGATAATAATATGCCTCAACAGATGAGGACTTATATAATAATAATGTGCCTAGCAAATGCTAGGTCTTATGAAATCCACCTCACCTGGAGGTCTTCTCGAATCTGCCTCGCCAGATGAGGTCTTATATAATAATATGCCTAGCTTTCACTAGGTCTCATGAAATCCACCTCACCTGGAGGTCTTCTCGAATCTGCTTCGCCAGATGAGGTCTTATATAATAATATGCCTAGCTTTCGCTAGGTCTCATGAAATCCACCTCTCATAGAGGTCTTCTCGAATCTGTCGAGGGCTGAGGAGTCCGACTCGCCAGGAGGTCTTCGATAATAATATGCCTCGACAGATGAGGACTTATATAATAACAATGTGCCTAGCGAACGCTAGGTCTTATGAAATCCACCTTACCTGGAGGTCTTCTCGAATCTGCCTCGCCAGATGAGCTCTTATATAATAATAATATGCCTAGCGAACGCTAGGTCTTATGAAAATCACCTTACCTAGAGGTCTTCTCGAATCTGCCTCGCCAGATGATATATTATATAATAATATGCCTAGCTTTCGCTAGGTCTTATGAAATTCACCTCTCATAGAGGTCTTCTCGAATCTGTCGAGGGCTGAGGAGTCCGACTCGCCAGGAGGTCTTCGATAATAATATGCCTCGACAGATGAGGACTTATATAATAACAATGTGCCTAGCGAACGCTAGGTCTTATGAAATCCACCTCACCTGGAGGTATTCTCGAATCTGTCTCGCCATATGAGGTCTTATATAATAATAATGTGCCTAGCGAACGCTAGGTCTTATGAAAATCACCTCACTTGGAGGTCTTCTCGAATCTGCCTCGCCAAATGAGGTCTTATATAATAATATGCCTAGTTTTGGCTAAGTCTTATGAAATCTACCTCACCTGGAGGTCTTCTCGAATCTGCCTCGCCAGATGAGGTCTTATATAATAATATGCCTAGCTTTTGCTAGGTCTCATGAAATCCACCTCTCATAGAGGTCTTCTCGAATCTGTCGAGGGCTGAGGAGTCCAACTCGCTAGGAGGTCTTCGATAATAATATGCCTCGACAGATGAGGACTTACATAATAATAATGTGCCTAGCGAACGCTAGGTCTTATGAAAATCACCTCACCTGAAGGTTTTCTCGAATATGCCTCGCCATATGAGGTCTTATATAATAATATGCCTAGCTTTGGCTAGGTCTTTGGTGTCTTGCCTTGACAAGGTCTTTCGCCTATTGGACTTTCGCTTGGACTACTCATCACCTCTAGCTATTTGCCTGGGCTTTCATCTTTTGAGCTAGTCTCAATAGGACTTAAATGATAATAATAATTTTCTTTTCTTTTTCTTTTTCTTTTATTCTTTCTTTTTTTTCTCTTTTCTTTTATTCTTTTTTTTTTCTCTTTTCTTTTATTCTTTTTTTTTTCTTTTCTTTTATTCTTTTTTTATAAGTACATTTACATAATTGAATATTTTATACAAATACAATATTGTTTGCTAAAATGAAATGGCTTGTCTTCAGAAAGCTTCATTTCAATGCCTTGTACAATTCTTGAGTATTTTATCTTCATTGTTTATTTTTCATATGGTTGAGTAGCTTCTGCAGAGAGCTTGAAAGTTGCTTTTGTGAGTCATCTTTCTTCCCCCCACGAAGAGGGAAATTTTCCCTTTGTAGCTTCATTGACAAAGTGTAAGTCTTTTCGACTTTTCATTTTCTTCTTTTGTTGCCTTGTAGCTAAGTGTAGCTGAACTTGATCTCTCGCCTAGATCTCGCTAGGTCTTTTCGCCTGGATTTACCAGGGCTTTTACTTCATTCTTCAGGAAGCACATCTCGCGTTTGCGAGGTATATTGCCTAGAATCTCGCTAGGTCTTTTTTCCTGGATTTACCAGGGCTTTTACTTCCTTCTTCAGGAAGCACATCTCGCGTTTGCGAGGTATATTGCCTAGAATCTCGCTAGGTTTTTTCGCCTGGATTTACCAGGGCTTTTATCTATTGGGATTTCGCCTGGAGTACTCATCACATTTGGCTTTTAGCCTCTACTTTCCTCTTTTGAGCTAACCCTAATAGTCTTCTTGAATCCACCTGTTAGGTTTTGGCTTAGGCTTCTTCGCATTTTAAGCTTAACCCAGCAGATTCTGTTTGTTGAAACTCTGTCCAAGCTCTTTGTCTTTAGACTTTATATCATCAAATGTCTAATCAATTGACTTGAATATCTTGATACTTTTTGCCAAGTTGAGTGTTATTGTTCACATCGAATGACAAATTCTGCATTATTTCCTGCTATAAACAAGGGTTATACGAGCATAAAATATAATATGTGCACTTTATATGCTACAAATTTATGTAAGATGCTCGTTTAACCTATATGATTGCATTTTTTGAAAATATATTATATGCAACATGAATCATGTGAAGTCTAATTAGACTTTAATAATTATAATAATTTTAGCATGCAATAACAATTTAGCAAATTATTAGCAGATGCAGCATGCTGTAAGTTATTCAAATAATGAATTTTGATTGAATCATGCCATTTTGAGGGACTCTTACTCCCCCGCAAAAATAATGGATTTAGTTGAAATCCATTTTTTGAACAATAACTAGTAGTAAAATAGTATTTGATATGCACAACTAATCATGTATCAACATCAAATATGACATAGCATTTTATGCTACATAGTCATGATAGATAATTTTTTCATGCAAGATTATCAAGATATTCGCATCATACTTTGGCAAGTAATATCACAAAATTTAATTAAAGCATGAAAAATATGTAAAACATATCTGTATTGGCGTGCTTTGCCATGCACCTCGTCATGACATTCGCCTATTAAAGGCCTTTACTTGGTAGGCTTCATCTTAGCCTCTAGCATTTTCATCTGGCTTTCTACTCTAGCTTTCTTTTTGGCCTTTGCTTTTGGCCTTCGTTCTGTGGCCTTCGGCCTTCGTCTTTAACCTTTAGCCTTTAGCTTTCGCCTTCATCCTCTGGCCTCTGACCTTCGGCCTTCGTCCTCTGGCCTTCGTCCTTCGACCTCTGGCCTTCGTCCTTCGACCTTTGGCCTTCATCCTCTGGCCTTCAGCCTTAGGCCCTCTGACTTTTGGGCTTCGTCTTCGACCTTTGGCCTTCGTCCTCTGGCCTTCGGCCTTTGGCATTCTGACTTTTGGGCTTCGTCTTCGACCTTTGGCCTCTGGCCTTCGTCCTTTGGCCTCTTACCTTCGGCCTTTGGCCTTCATCCTTCGACTTTGACCTTTGACCTTCGGCCTTTGTCCTCCGGCCTTCAGCATTCGTGCTTCGTCCTTTAGCCTTCATCCTTTGGCCTTCGTCCTTCAACCTTCAGCCTTCGTCCTTTAGCCTTCGGCCTTCGGCCTTTAACCTTCTGCCTTCGTCCTTCAGCCTTCGGCCTTTGTCCTTCGACCTTCGGCCTTCGTCCTTCAACCTTCGACCTTCGACCTTCGTCCTCTGGCCTTTGGCCTTTGGCTTCGACCTTTGGCCTTCATCCTCCGACCTCTAACCTTTGGCCTTCGTCCTCTGGCCTCTGACCTTCGGGCTTCATTTTCGACCTTTGGCCTTCGTCCTCTGGCCTCTGACCTTTGGCCGTGGACCTTTACTTCTGGTCTTTAGCAAATAAGTTTTCATGGCACGTGGGACTCACTTGCCGGCGACCGATTGGCGATACACCTCAGATTCTGACTGGAATATGTTTGCAGAGATTTGGTTGCTAATTTTTTAATCTATCTTTCCAGTGATAGATCGGCTACATAATTGGTACCAAAATGAAGCTAGAATCACGAGGAACTCATTAATGTAAAAATCATCGTGAATAGAGTTGTGGCTCGGCAAAAAATGTGGCTGAAAGTTTTCGATGACCATCGGCTTTGGATGGGAGGTGCGGCTATTTCTAACGTCGATTCATGATGATTTTCTGGAGGATGACCAATCGGCGTGTGGACTTGTTCCTGGTGGTGGAGGTGTTATCTAATGGTCATCGGAGATGGGCAAATAGCTATGGCAATCTATTTTCTCTCTCCTCTCTCTCGAACTGATATTTCTTGCTTTTTTCTTTTTGTTGATTTTTTGTTGGAGAAAAATACTCAAATCTCTTAGATCAATGTCGGTGAAGGCTAAATATGTGATTATCAAGAATATTGGTGACCGAAAAAATGATTTCCGGTAGAAATAGAGGTTGGGATACGACTTTTTGTGTCGTCCCCACAGACGACGCCATTTTGATGAGTTTGAAATCATCATGGACTGTAAAGGGAGAGCCCCATGAGGGGTAGGACCTGCATACAGAAAGAAAGAGGGTCAAAGGCTCCTGGAGGTTGACATCCAAGAGAACCTCCGACGCCCAAGTCAGCAAGCCAGTTAAGAGAGTTTAGGCTAGAGAGAGAGTCTACAGAGAGAGAGATCCCTCTATTTTACCTTTGTTCCTTCTATATATAGAGAAAAATATGGACCCCCCTATAGAGGCCATTTTTGTCCCTCATCATGTTGTAACTTTTATTTTGTTTGAAATCCATAATTTTTATAAATAATAGTAGATATTAATAATAACTTTATAGAAATATACTGAATTTTATTTAATATGTTTCATAAATTAAATGTTAAATAATATTATATACTAATTATTTACTAAAAATATATTATTTTCTATTTAATGTATATTGTTTACTGCAATTTTTTTTATACAATTGAAATTTCAAGCACAAGTGGTATATAGTTTATTATTGAGAAAGTTGCATCACTAAATAATAATGAGTGAAGGATTTCAGTTGGTGTTTTTTGTTAGAAGTTAGGTATTGTAAAATTTATATCTATTAATGGTTTGAAATGCCATGAATTATTCAAAATATTATATTCACTAATTTTGTCTATTTTGATAATTTTAAAAAATCTCAAATAAAATAAAATTTTAAAAGTATTTGATTTTATAAACATGAATTTAATTTTTATACAAAAAAATGATATTATATAAATTTATAAAAAATTTAATATGTAAATTTAAATAAATTTTATATTTTTCAATTTAAATATAGATTAGTAGTAAATTCATTTTGAATTTTAATAAATAAAATTTAATGTGGTTAAATTATTTTAACTTTTAAAGGAAGTGAAATCCATACATAATAGATAAAGAGAAGAAGAGAAGCTAAATATATAAACGACGAGAGAAATTTAGATTATTTTTAAAAAATAAAAAATCTAGATAAATAAAATGGAGAAGAACATGAACAAATAATATAGAGAAGAGAATAGTTTTTCTAGTTATTTCATTCAATAGTATTAAGTCCTTTATATAGAGTACAGAAGAGAAAGAAATAAGAAGTTTTTCCAATCAGGAAAATACAAGAAATAGGAAGTTTTTCCAATAAGGAAAATACAATCAATACTAATATGGAAACTAGAATATTCATGTATATGGAAAGACATCAATCAAATCTTATAATATATCATAACACTCCCCCTTGATGTCTTTTACAAAGAATATGCCTCGTTAAAACCTTACTATGGAAAAACCCTGTGGGAAAAAAATCTTAGTAAAGGAAAAAGAGTACATTATTCTTGTAGGGATTTGCGCCATAACACTGCCTCGTTAAAAACCTTACTAGGAAAACCCAATGGGACAAACCTAGGCTAAGGAAAAAAGAGTACAGTGCATTAAAACCTCCCCCTCATGAAAATATGATTTCTATCAAATATCTCTTAGCTGACGCATGCTAATTTTGTTGACTAACTTTTCAAATGTGATTGTAAGGAGTTCCTTTGTAAACAAATCTGTCAAGTTGTCAAATTGTATACTTAATGATGTTTAAGTAATATCCACATATAATAATTTATTTGTAGTACTCTCTTAGGATATTACTTGCGCTATGAATATAACTCGTTAAAAACCTTATTAGAAAACCCAGTGGGAAAAAATGTATCTAAGGAAAAGAGTATATTTCATGCGCTATTTTTTCATTGCACAGATTGTCTCGTTAAAACCTTTATCCAAGAAAACCCTGTGGGATAAAAACTTGATTAAGGAAAAAGAGTACAATCATATACTAATTCGCTCCCCCTGATGATGACAGATTTTAACACGGCGTATACTAATTGATGAAACGATACCATTTAAATACCACATTAGGTAAAAACTTAATACATAAGTCTGTTAAATTGTTACTCAAGCGAATTTGATGGATATCTCTTCTGAAACTTATATATATACAAGAATTTGGGTGAAGTTTATGTCTACTTCGTTACCCTTAATATAACCACCTTTAATTTGTGTAATTCAAATTGCATTATTCTCAAAATACAATGGGAGTATCTTTTAGTGAGGTTATTCAGGACCATAAAATTTTTTATAAAATTGCAGTACCACTATAAGTGAATACATAGTCAGTCTAAAATCTACCATCATAGAAACTAAGCAAATAACCAATATTTGCATATAGACCAATTTCAAATATGAATTATAATATTAATAGTATATTGAAGATAACTTTTTACACCACTCTAATATCTCTTTGTAGGTGCAAAGCTATACCTAGATAGGAATTTTTTCTTGCAAATGCAATATCAGGCCTGATGCAATTTGCAAAACACAAGAGTGTCATATAGCACTTATATATGGTACTTCAAGATCAAACAGCTCTTTATTATCTTTTTTAGGTCTAAAAGGGTCTCTCTTCACTTCTAGTGAGCGGACCACCTATTAGTGTGGTTGAGAGAGAAGATTTATCCATGCAAAAATTACTTAAATATCTTTTCCACATAAGCATACTGGTGTATTAGGACTCCTTAATAATCGATCTGCAGGCCGATACAAAATTTCATTTCCTTTAAATTTTTCATTTCAAACTCACTTTTCAAACAGGTACATATTTATTTGAGTTCATTAGGAGTCACATTGATATTTAAATCAACTTATACTGCAATAATAACATATATCATTCTATGGTCTTTTATGAATACAAATGGACATAGTGTATTATTCACATATCTTTCTTTCAATAAGAATTTACTCAAAATAATCATACCACATGTCCATATTGCTTTAATCCATACATAGATTTTTGCAATTTGATGAAATATATGTAATATGTTTAATGTGTATTCATTTATAATATACTTAGTCATTCTGGGACTCTTATTACTTTCATAAGGCGTACAATAAGCCTTTCATTAACTGCCATATTAATTAAGTATCGGAACATGATCATTTCCATAATAAGAGAATTATTTTTCTCATAATCAATGATAGAACGAGTCTAGCTCTACTTTAATTGCCTCATTCCATGATGATTAATCATGTTTATGCTAATATTCAGTTATACTTATAGATTATGGATCCATATTTTCTCTTGTCACAGCAAAAGCTACTGTTGAGGCAAATTCATCGTCGACGATAATTAAATTTCTATCAACTCTTTCTTATATCACAAAATAATTGAGATCTCATAGTTTTCATTTATATGATCATCAACTCCAGAAGCCACATCTGGAGGATCTAATTGTTCCGTTGTCTCAGTCTGTGTCTCATAATTAGCTATAGCTTTTTGACTGAGATCTTCATCTTCAGGAGATTTTATGAGTGGCGCTGCTTTTCTTTTCCGCGGATTTTTTTCTTTAGTTCCAATTTACTATCCACGCTTCTGGCGTGTAGTGAGATTGATTGATTTTCTATTTGCAATTGGAATCACAACCCTTGCTAGGGTATTAGCAGCTGTAATATGAGACTTTGTCACTCTTTTAGCATCTATAAATGCATTTGACAGTTAAGTTGCAATTTGTTGCAACTGTATTATTTTGTGAACTTCTGGTTCACTCTAACTTGTACATGGACCAAAATTATTTAAAGGGTTTTTCTTCTAATAAATTTCTCGACATTCTTTAGCACTGTAGGTGCTTTTCCTCTCCCTAATGTCGAAAAATATGCCTCATCAAAATAAATTCATAGTCTCTTTTGTGGACCCGTTATCACACATTGAGATAGATTTAATATATTCATGGTACAGAAAAAATTTATGACTCATGTCCTTATACAAGTTTCAAGGGAGAGTATATATGATGTACATAATGGCATTCATGCTAAACTTTCAAGGTTTAATTATTGAACTATAAGTTCAATGCTTAAACTTCTGGTTCAACGCAATATATTGTGCATGTATACTAGGAATAAAACAGTAATTAAATAACTCATTATAATACACAACTTATAAAATCCTTGCAAATTACTCCTTCAAGGAGTTTACATAAAATCATCAATATTGAATTGAGTTGTGTCCTCTATATGGGCGGTTCCTCTTTCAAAATCTCATGATTTACCAAATGATTTATAGTATTCACTTCAGGGAATCCAGTTGTACTAATGGGCATTATTTGATGATTTCTCATTAGCAATTATTCTTTTAGAATTCTCATTATATACCAAATGATTTATACTATTCACTTCAGAGAATACAGTTGTACTAGTGGGCATTGTTTGATGATTTCTTATTAATAATTATTCTTTGCAACCATTAGAAAAATAATATTTGTAAATTTTCACTTTTTATATTGCTACTGCAAGAGCATGTAACTTTATTACAGCACAATTTCCGCTGTGAAGTAATTTTAAACATGGTTAAATTATATTCTCAAATAGACTTCAAGTCTTATAGGTTTAGGTTTAACTAATCAGATTGAGTTTATGGTAGTACCACATATTTCAAGTGATTATATCTATCTTTAAAACTCTTCTAGAAAATATAAAAATCAGTAAGATATTCAACCTTTAAATCCTCACTTAAATGAGGTTTAAGTAGATAATAGCTTTTACTTTTGCTAGCATCTAAATGCATTTCATTATCAACAACTCATGTTAAAAATTATTTCCATTGAATTCAAGAGCATATAAAAATTATCAACCAAACTTTAATTCACTATACTTCACTTTTTATTTAAATAACTTAATTTGCATATATTTAAAATATATCTAAATAGACCAATTAGAAAATAAATTAATATTAATTTTAACAAACATTAAATTCATAATTTATCATACCAAGAAAAGGTAAGCACTAATTATGCTTCTCTATACCAACATAAATCTAACAATGTATGCAATCCGGAAATAAATTCATCAATTCATAAATTAACAAAACCATGTTACTTATATAATTTATATTAATCTCATCTCACATTTAAATCTTTAATTGCTTTCACATCTAATGCATATTGACATAAGTAAATTCAAAACATATAACACACACAATTTTCTTATAGGCTATTCAACTAACAAATATATATAGAAGTGGAGGCAAAGGAATTAATTTTAGAGCACAGAGTATTAATTACGTGGTCACTACAAACTGTGATTTCAAGACTCCAATGCACTTCACAGTACAAGTTCAAACCATTATTTGAGCCTTGTAATTATTAATTTAATTAAAAGGCTAAGTGCTCATGCATACTTTGATGTGTGTTTATTTATTTAGTATGTATGATCAATTAGCCGTGTTATTTCAAGCTGCTAACAATAATCAGCTATTATTACAAATTTAGAATTATAAATAGTAGATTTTCTCAAAAAGAAACGAAACTAAGATATGATAATTTCTCCCACTTGCCTATATCCTATACAAACAATGTTTGATTTGACACTCTAATAGTTTCATTCAATTTTTACCACTTACCGAACTATCTTTTTTTTTTTTTTTTTTTTTTTTTTAGAATTGATCTCAATTTAATGAATCAAGTAAACATATTAATATGAACGCAAAATTATCCTTTTCCCACAAAGCAAGTCAATCAATCAATAAATAAATAATTTATAGTCAAATTTTATGCAAAAAAAAAAATTATAAGTCATGATTTTAAAACTATGTATAAAATGTGTTATTATAATTGATAACCAATTAAAAGTTGCAATTTGGTTGGTAAATCAAATAGGTCATACCCATCATTCTAATACATATAAACAATAATGAAATACCCAAAACAGAAAAATCAAAGCAAAAGGGTTTACCTTAATATTATAGCCATACGCAGGTATTTTATTGATATCCAATTTATTCAATGCGTGTAATTTAAATCAAATTTATTAGTTATTCAGGAATATAAAATATCAATTTTTCAAGGATGTCTATTTTATTTATTTGATTACTTGAAGGAGTGACACTAGTATAAATAATTCTTACTCATGATGTCGAGACCTATCAATTAACATTGTCTAATATAAAATCATAATAAAATCAGTCTTTTAAAGATTTGTAGACAATGCATTTAGTTTTTCAGGAACATTTAATGATTCTTTAATGAATTTGTTTACTTTAATTAGTTTTTCATGAATTATATAAAATATCAGTTCTTCAGGAATTGTAGAGAATATCAGTTTTTCAAAAACTATAGAGAATATCAATTCTTCAAGAACTATAGGGAATACTAGTTTTTCAAGAACTGTAATTATTATTAGTTCTTCAGGAACTCATAGCTTAGTTATTTATTTAATTAGTTTTTCAGGAATTATAAATAATACTAGTTCTTCAGGAACTAGAATTTAAAATATAATACTAATTCTCTAGAAACTCATAACTTAGTTATTTATTTAATTAGTTCTTTGGGAACTATAAATAATATTAGTTTTTCAAGAACTGGTATTTAAAATATAATACTAGTTCTTCAGGAACTAGAATTTAATTGATTAATCATTAAATAGTATATCAAATCTTTATAAAATTAAAAAAAAAGGATTTGAGATAAATTATTGTATGAGAGAAGAAAAAATAATTTTTTCAAATTAATCAGCCCAATATATTCAAACGATTTCTTAAAAATAAAAAAACGATTTAGTTTTTTTTTTCTTAAAAAAAAATGTATTTGATACATAAATATTACTAATAATAGTAATTAATTAGACAAAAATTGTTTACCATAAATCTTGAATTTTATTTCTTCAAATTTTTCGTCTTAGCTGGGTTGTAGCAAACCACAAGCTATCCAAAATTATGAACAATATTGTAGAACGATTCGTGCTGATAACGTATTATAAATAAAATGGAGAAGAATATGAACAAAAAATATAGAGAAGAGAATAGTTTTTCTAGTTATTCCATTTAATAGTATTAAGCCCTTTATATAGAGTACAGAAGAGAAAGAAATAATAAGTTTTTCCAATCAGGAAAATACAAGAAATAAGAAGTTTTTCCAATAAGGAAAATACAATCAATACTAATATGGAAACTAGAATATTCATATATATGGAAAGATATCAATCAAATTTTATAATATATCATAACAAGTTAGTATTTTTAGTTCTTATAAAAAGGTTATTTTTAGGCTACTTGTGTAAAAATTCCCGACAAAAATGTGAAGAACGCCTCGTGAATGCAAACTAAAACTGTTGGCTTCATCAACATAACGACAAACCGTTTCTTAGGTAAGAACTAAACATCATTTACTCTCCACATGTCTGTTAAAAAAAAAAAAAAAAAAAACTGTTTTCCACTCAATATCCAATATTTCTGGTGTATTTTATTTTAATATTTCATTTCACATATAATTTATTTTTCATAATTTTAGGTTCATTTCATATGAATGTGAAAATAAAATAATGCATATTTTCATTTGTATGAATGCATTCAATAATATTATTGTTAAATGTCTAAATCTATTACTTTATCCCATTGATACGAATTTAAATCATTTGCATATTATAAAGGATATAATTCAGCTTTTTTAAAGTTTAAATTTCAACATTTTAAGAAGTAAATAGTTTTAATTTAAAAAATAATAAATTTAAATTAATCATTTTAAATTTAAAAACTAAAATTACATAAACATAACTTATTACAGAGTTTTTTTTTTTTTTTTTTTTATGTTTACTTTATTAAAAATCAAAGTAAACATATTTTGTTAAAAAAAAATCTTTTATAAAAAATCAAAATCTTTTTATATTTTTTTTTGTAAATAAAATTATTTTTTCATAATTATTCTTAATTACAAAAAAAATATTGATTTTATGAAAAAATGGCCTATTTTATACAAAATAATAATTTTATGAAAAAATTTATAAATTAATAAAAGAGAAAAAATAATTTAGTTAATATTTCAGTTGTCATATATATATATATATATATATAATTTATTGCCATTGAAACAGCAGTAAAACTTGCGTAATATTATAAGGCCAGTGCACGCAAAATATTAGTTTTCCGGACTAAAGTTATTTTTCTTTCTTTTTTGGCCATATACAGGAGCCTATAGTAAAAAATATTCGCTCTCTGTATAAATTAAAATTCATTTTTATTTTGGCACAAAAATTATAAATTTATATTTTTTATTTATTTTATCTTTATTATCACAATTAATAGCATTAATTATTATAAAATAATGTGATTGAACATAAATATTTTAAAGGATATATTTGAAAATATAATAATAAATTCAACTTAAAAAGAAATTTGACTATTTTTTTGGAAATCCTTTAAAAAAATGTGGATTATAATTTATGAATAGAAAGAGTATATAAATTATTAATTAAGCTTAAAACAATAAATATAATTACAAGCTCCAATATGGTGCATACAACCTAAACTCTAAAATGAATTCATAAAGTAATTTATGAGCTAATACACATGAGGTTTGTGGATGTATTAATCACTGTATATCATGATAACAACAATAATAGAAGGATTATATCCAATTTTTTGTGACTTTAAATAAAATAGAAATAAACTTACTAATTACATATTAATTAAAAATAAAAGATATTTAGAATTAAAAAAAAATATGTATGAATGGACCAACTATATATATACCGAACAAATTAGCAGTAACCCTCGTAACAACTTTTAGCTTAAAATTTATATATACAAATCAATCCAATCACATTTTTGCTCTTATTATGGCGTATTTTTTTTAAATGTTATACAACTCAATATTTTTATTTTAATTGATGTGTTATTATTTTATTTGCCAAATTTCTTTTTCAAAAGTGTATTATATAAAATATTTTTCAATACAATGATATCACATCAGTTTGGATAAGAAGTTGGAATAAAAATATTAGATTGTATAATATTTTTCTTTTTTTAGAAAATTTCACTTATTTTCTTATTATTTTATCTTCCATTTCTTTTTCATCTCCGAACAAAATGACGAAAATACCACCTTTAATCACTTAAAAAGATGCTCTTTTAATCCCAATTTTCTTTTACATATATAGCCACTTGACTTTTCAAGCTAAAATAGAAGAATATTAATTATTGCAAATCAACTTTCAATAGAGCGTTAAGGAAAGGAGGAGGAGGAGGAGGAACTTGATCCCAAACATTAGGACGAGGCATAGAAACATATGCTCTTGACTTGATGCGATTAGAACAATTTTAATTTTAAATAGCTCATGGTCGTCCGGCCTTGGGATGAGTTAACAAGGTTTCTGCCTATTAAACCATTTTTTTTTTAATTAATTTAGTTTCCATTCAAGTTTAAGTTTAAGATTTTATAATTTTAAGGGTAAAATATTATTTTATCTCTAAAATTTGACATTAATTTATTCATTTATTTAAAAATTAATTAATTAAACTCTCAATTTTAATTTCATTAATTTGTTTAATCATTTATTTTATTTTTTTTACTTTTTTCGTTAAAAAATTTAAAATAACTAAAAAAAGAAAATATATATTTTTTTTTCTATAATACCTTCCATGGCTTTCTACTACTCTTAAGTCCTTCTATTCCTCTCTGTGCCTTCATCTTCAATTAAAGATGGATTTACATATGATACACCACTTAATTAGAGCCTCACCCAACCGAAAATCAACCAAACTTCAAATATAACAAGGTATAACCATTCACACAAAGCCACCACCATTCACACCAATGGGTTTCACCATCACCGACGTGAGCTCGAGCATCTCAATTTCATCGTTTGCTGTCATTCGTCACCTAGCTCTCGCCATCAATTGTTGTTGTTGCCTCTTCACCAATTATCTCCTTCATAGGTTCAGATCTAAACTTAAAAGAAACAAACGTTTTGAAGAATGAAGAAGGGGTCTACTAAAATCTTTAAATATGAGGAAAAGCATAAAGAAAATAGAGTATAAATAGAGCAATTGTGATTTTTTAAAATCAAGTGGAGATAATATAAGGTAGTTTTGGAATTTGAATTTAATAGAAAATTTTAAGAAAGGTGATTATGTTTGTGATGATTAAGGATGGCTAATTTTTGAAATAAAAATTATCAAATTCTTTGTTTTTAGTTATAAAAATATCAGTTATAATGGTTGGGCAATCTCGAAAATTCTCAAGTTGAATTGAATTATTTGGTTGCTGTTTCTGATTTTGGAAAATTAAGTATTTGGTTGGTTTTTTTTTTTTCTTTTTTTTTGCCAATAGGTTGGTCTTCTTTAGTTATGATATTCACTTTTGTAATTTTGGATTGTTCTTTTATTTTTTCAAGAAATTGCTAGGTTTGATGCATGGAGGACCTATGTTGAACACTGATTTGTAGCCTATATTTTAATGCCCCACGAAACTTTTGAATTTTTAGAGAAATGTGATGCTAAATAGTGATGATTGAAATAAAAAATTTAGTGGTAAAAGATGCATATTTTAATTTTTTATGGTATTTTAATTGTAAAATTGAAATTAAATAGATTAATAAAATTAAAATTAAAAAATTAATTAATTTTTTAAAAATTAAGTATAAATTAATTGATTAAGTTAAATTACAAAAATGAAAAAATAATTTATCATAATTTTTTTAAAATAATTTATACAACATGAGCAAAAAACAAAGCTGAATTGATTACGTAGCTTGCCACGTCTCTTATTAGTGGTCATCTTGCAAAACAAGTTGCATGGTGTGGGATGAGAGATTCCATCATGATTTTTTTGTTTGAGGTTCATAATAAAAGATGGCAATAAGTCAAGTCTCGGGCAGGTTTTGAAAATTTAAACTCGATCCGCTTATTAAAAAATAAATTATTCGATGGCAATGAGTTGAGTCCAAACAGGGAATTTATCATAGAAGGAAGCTGAAATTTTTATAGTTCGATTCTAAATTATAATGAAATGTGATATAATATAATTAAATATATTATTAATATAAATTTATATTAAAAATATATTTAATTATATTATATTATATGTCATTGTGATCTACTAAATATTATCTTAATATTTGTAAAGTATTATCGTGGCTAAATAAAAAGCAGCTAGATCATTGCATAATAACGACCGACTTAAGTCAAAATGGCTGATGGTATTTCTCAGCCAAACAATTTAGCTAATTTTCATTTGATCTTAGATAATTGTAAACACTTAATATCGGACTTTAAACTAATGCATCTTCATTTTATAAGCCAAATAATTTATCTAATTTCCATTTCATTTTAGATAATTGTAAACACTTGATATCGCACATTAGGTAACGCATTTTCGTTTTATTAGGCGATTTGAGAATTGGGCTGCCACATTGTTGCTAGGGGAGTAAGTTCTATGTCAGAAGTCTTGGAGTGGATTGATGTCCCTCCCTCTAGTATTGCTAATGTAATAGCTTTGGAAAGTTTGCACTTTGCAGTAATGGAAGCTGATATGGTGTTCTTCAATAATAATAATAATAATAATAATAAATTATTTAATCTATCATTCACCCCATTATGAAATGGTTTGCATCTGGCTGTGAGGTGAGGTGAGGTGAGATGAGATGGTGCTGATAAGGTATGCTCATTTATATTTCTTTTTTTTTTTTTTCTCAAAAAAGTTTTAGTATTATTCTCTCTATATATAGTTTATATTTTACATAAAAAAATAAACTATAACTTTTTAAAAATATAAATTAAATACATATTATATTTAAAAATATATATAATATATATGTAATCATGTTAGATTATACCATTGCCCAAACTTAATTCGGATATAAATTATAAAACTTGCTCCATTTCATTTACTAAATGGGGCGAATAATACAAAGTTGAATTAAGTGGAGATCTAACAACGCATATAAAATTGCCATCCCTATTCACTACCTAATCCATGAGAAAGTCTATTAACAATTGTGTCAAATGTTGCTCCAATATGTATAATCTTGGTTCGCCCAAAGCAAAATCGATTACATTTTTTTCTTGGTTTTTCATTTTCTGATTTTATTTTAAATTAGATTAAAAAAATACATTTATTCATAATTTTTTATATTTAAATTAAATATAAATTTTACTTGTTTGTATCTAAATTTATTAGTTTTAATAATAAATATTCTTGTTAAGTTTACAGTTTATTTGTAAATTTTATTAAATCTAGACATAACTAATTAATTTTATACAATTAAAAAGTTGAATTATAAATAAATTTTTATTTATAATAAACATAAAAATATGAATTTGTAAATAAATTTTATGAAACTCATTTATATGAAATAAATTAATAATATAACTTTCATTTTAATGGCAAGCAAAAATTTCATAATTTGCTATTTTTTTAAAGTGGAATTTAATGCAGTTGAAGTCATACAAATTTTATAATATTATTTTGACTTCTATATTTAATCACTTCGGCATCCAGAGTAGATGATGAAACCAAAGTAATAGCAGAATTAAAGAAGGACAAAACCAACAACTTCTCCTTTTTCTCTGTGCTCTCTGTTCTAATACTCTGCCACATATATAATATGGGGAGCAACAATGAATCTACAACAGCAGGAAAAGTAATAAGATGCAAAGGTTCTTAACTTCTTCTTCTTATTATTCTGCCTTTATTTTTATAAATTAATTGATAATAATTACTTATCTTGTTTTTACTTTTGAAACAAATTAAATACAGCTGCAATATGCAGAAATCCTGGACACCCACTGCTGATTGAAGAGATTCAAGTTGATCCTCCAAAAGCCTGGGAGGTTCGCATCAGGATCCTATGCACCTCCCTTTGTCATAGTGATATTACCTTCTGGAAACAGAACCTTGTAAGTAATAAAATATTGCATAGCCCCTCTCCTCGATCACTTAATTTTGAAGACGACTCCAATATTATTGAATTAAATACATTTATATCTCAAAAGAGTTCTTTTATATATATTAATTAACTTCTACAGGGACCTGTTTCAAACTTTCCAAGAATTTTTGGGCACGAGGCTGCTGGGTAATTCTAACCTTATTCTTCTTATTTATTTTTTTTTAAAAATGTTTGGCGTAAATGAATTTTATAACATTTTATAATATATAAATACATTTGAGTATTAATGAAAATATTCATTTTACTTTCATGATTTAAATTTTATAAAATTCAATTTAACTAAATCAAATTCTATTATTTATATTGAATAAATTAGGGTAAGATAAATTAATTCCTAGGCTTATATATTTGTAAATTAATTCCTAGGCTTATATATTTGTTTTCCTTATAGGGTTGTTGAGAGTGTTGGAGAGCATGTGGAAGAAGTAAAAGAAGGAGACTTTGTATTACCAGTATTTGCTCCAAACTGTGGAGAGTGTAGGGACTGCAAGTCAGTCAAAAGCAATATTTGTACCAAATTTAGTGTAAATGCAGGTCAATTAGGGATGCCTAGAGATGGAACAAGTAGATTTAGAGACATGAAAGGGGAGATTTTGCACCACTTTTTGTCTGTTTCAAGCTTTTCTGAGTATACTGTCGTAGATGTTGCCCATGTTGTGAAAATCAGCCTTGACATCCCTGTTGATAAGGCCTGCTTGCTAAGCTGTGGAATTTCAACTGGTGAGTCTACTACTCTTCATGTTTATAAACAATTCAAGTTAATTAACTTCCTCTATATTTAATTAATTATGGCTATGCAAGAATTATTATAATATAAAAAGTTGAATATTATTAACTTCCCCTTGACATTTGGTACATGAAAGGTTCATGCACTCTATGACTTTTCCATTTTTATTTTATTTATAATAAATAATTATTCCATTTATGGGATTGAGTACTTGGCTTTCACATACAAATTCTCTTTAATAATATTAGAATATGAACTCAAACTTGAATTATTGTCCAAATTGAATATCTTCCTATCAATAAACTAATTAATATACATCTAAATATATCTAATATGTTAAGTTAGTAGATTATTTCTTCAAAATACTGTAAATATAGATTTATTAAATAATAAAATCACGTAAAAATTATTTGTATTATTTTACTCTGATTTTCCTTATATGCTTAAATAGTAGTATTACATATACAATGAATGTATTTACCCAATTCAAGAATTAATCAATTAATTATTTTAGTCAATCATTTATATAATCACGAGAGAGAAAGATGATAAATTTTCTTCTTATTATTTAAATAACAAGCATCTAATCTAACTACTTCGATAAAATCATTGACTTTAATTAAAGAAAAAAAAAAAGATTTCACCATTTGCCTTCATGTGAGTGCAGGGGTAGGAGCAGCATGGAAGGTGGGAGGAATCGAAGAGGGATCTACTGTGGCCATATTTGGATTGGGAGCTGTTGGCCTTGCGGTATTAGTTGTTTTTCTTTAGTATATAAGAATATATAATATAGTAATATAAATATATTGATTATTTACCCAATTTACAAAAATTCATATTGCACTATTTGATTTTTTTTTTTCAATTTTTGTCTAGACCTTTTTTTTTAAAAAAAAAAAATTCGTAATCCAAGCAATGTTTATTGATGCTAAATGGCAATTATATTTAACTTTACATTTTGAAAAGTAATTGGGTTTTATAGAGAAAAGAGTTTGCTCGTTTAAGTATTTATTAATATGACGTAATTTTTTTTTTTAAATAAGATATATACAAATGTCACTCACAAAGTTAAATATAAATTTATTTTAAATTAATTTGAATACGTGCGGGTAATTATATGAAAAAATAAATTATGTAAACTATTCTATAACTTAAATTATGATAAATCATAAAAATTAATGGATGAATCATACTGACTTCTTATGAATAACTTATCAGGTTGCGGAAGGAGCAAGGTTACGTGGAGCTTCCAAAATTATTGGCGTGGATTTAAATCCTGAAAAGTTTGAGATTGGTATAGTTGTTGTCCAATAATTAAAATTATAAAACAAAATTTTCTTTCCTTTTTTTTTTAAATAACAAAATTTTCTTAAATAAAAATATTTATATTGAAAAAAAAAATTCAGAGATTTCAACATGTTTGTTTCCTATTTTAGGAAAGATATTTGGCCTTACAGATTTCGTCAACCCTTCGACCTGTGGGGAAAAGCCTGTCAGCGAGGTTGGTATCTAGCTGTTTTTTTTTTTTTTTTTAAATTATATTTTTTGTCTTGTTAATTGTAATTTATATTTTTTTATTTGAAGAAAAATAAATTTAAAAGTTAAATTTATGATTTTTTTCAGTATTTTAATTTTGATTTCCCTGTTAAACTAAATTCTGATGGTTTTTGCTGTTAGTTGTACAAGTTTTAATGTAAACCTTGATAATTCATATGAATAAATAAATATTTTATCCATTCTAAAATATTTAATATTTAAAAAAAAAATATTTAATTTATTTATTATTTTTAAAATTTTAAAAAATATTTATTTTTTTAATTTTATTTTATGTTTATTCATCCACTAAGTATTAATTATATTTATTTCTCTAAGTTAAAATAAAAAAAATTAATTTTATAGTAAAATTATAATAATTTAATACATTTTGAAATTTTATAAGATAAATATTTTACAACACAGACAATATAACTCATGAAAAATTAGTACCGGCAACCGGGCGGCTTCTTTTAGTAAATGCCGAGAAAATCAGAAAAGGACAAACAAACAGTTGGCCTGGCATGATATGTTAATTAATAATGAACAGATGATTAAGGAAATGACAGATGGAGGTGCTGATTATTGTTTCGAATGCATTGGCTTGGCCACATTAATGGCAGATGCTTTCAGAAGCAGCCGAGAGGTTTGATCTTCAACATGCTCTCTGAATTAGTTGGATATATATATATAATCTAATAAAAAACACTTATTAATACATATATATAACTTCTGTTTGGTACATGATTAATTGTAAATTAAAAATATGAGT
Organism: Reutealis trisperma; assembly: GCA_947687605.1. Taxonomy (NCBI): domain Eukaryota; kingdom Viridiplantae; phylum Streptophyta; class Magnoliopsida; order Malpighiales; family Euphorbiaceae; genus Reutealis; species Reutealis trisperma. Next base: position 3,387,234 of record CANTUT010000051.1, on the reverse strand, counting down.
GTTGGATGTATCAGGGATGGGGCAAAACAGTAATACTAGGAGTGGAAATGCATGGGTCACCAATGAGCCTTAACCCTCTCGAGATTCTAACAGGCAGAAGTGTCACTGGCGCACTAATTGGGGGACTAAAACCCAAATCTGATATTCAATTTTTAGCCAAGAAATATCAAGACGAGGTATACATATTTAATTATTTTTATATAATTAAAAATACATTACTTTAATTCTTTGAAGTAATAATTTAATTTGATGTTTGTTTGGTTTTTGTTTTAACAGGAGCTTAATTTGGAACAGTTCATAACACATGAAGTGAGCTTCAATGATATTAACATAGCCTTTGAATTGCTTCTGCAAGGCAAGAGTCTGAGATGCATAATATGGATGGATAAGTAGACTGATGACTGATGAAGTAATTGTCTTACTTTTTTTCATGGAGTTTATAATAATGGCAGCAAATTAAGAGAGTTATAATAATAGTTATCTGTTTAGAATAATTTTTGAATATATACAGCAATAAGAAATTTTTACTATTTAGATAAGACATACTTATCAAAATTAAATTAAACATGTTCATGGGTTGATTTAGATTTGAAAAATGTTCAATTTTTAAAAAATTCAGCTTGTCTAACCCACAATTTTCTTCGCGAATTATGACTTACAGCTTAATTTATGAACAAATCTAAATTAATAATATATTTTATTTATAACCCAAAAAAATAAAAGCTTTGCAAGAATTGAGAGTAAGCCAATTCTTTTTAGATTTAATCATACTTCTAAATCATAATAATAACTTGAATAATCAAGTTTTGAGCCATTACTTTGAAATTTGACTATTAGCTTATTGATAAATATCAGAGTATTTTAGATTATCAATATTTGAAAATATTTTATTATGGTTATGGATATATATATAGAGATATAATTTTGGCTCTCGTACATATATAAAAACAACCGCTCATGCTACATAAAAATGTCTCATTTTATAAGAGGCTATAAATTAAAATCATAATAGCTTATTCCTTTCTAATAAAAAACAACAATTTATTAATAAAAGTTTCATAAATTGACGATGAAACTTTAATTAAGTATCAATTGAGGGCATATAAGAAATTTTATGGGAGATGTGATCAATATTTTAAACTCCAATATTATGTTAAATTTTATGAATCCGAATGATTGTGCGTCTATAAATGAATAAATGATGTATTTAAACAAAATCAACTATTTATTCTAAATTCATCACCCCACCGCTAGACCTAATCATGGGTCCAGGTGTCTGTCCGGTCTGTTCGATAAAAATATTAGACCTGGAGAAAAATTTTTTAATATCCGATCCAAACCTAAACTCAAAAAGCCTGTATTTTTTAGGATGAGTATGGGATTAACTAAAATTGCCCAGGTCAGGCCCAGCCCGGCCCGAGTAATATATATATATATATATTAGAAAAATAAAATATTAAAATTGAGAATTGAACTTACAACCTCTTATCAAGTTAAATCATTACATACCACTATAACAAAAATACTTTATAAAATTTTAATATTAAATTATATTTAATCTTTATAATGCATTATCTATTATATTTAAAATAATAAATATATGATTTATTTTATATTTTAAGCACATATATGTATCATTAATTTATTATTATAATTCATAAAAAAAAAGTATAAGAATTGCAAGTAAGCTTGGGCGGACCTGGACAGTATATATTCAATTGGACTAAACTTAAATATTGAGTCAAACTCGATCAATCAGACTAGACCGGTCTTAATTTTAACAAAAAATAATTAAATCCGAATTAGTCCGATTCAAACCCAACTTTTGAACAAGTCTACCCACCACTTGCAAAATCTTTATATTTATTCGATTCATTTTTCAATAATGGTACTACACCTGTAGCTTAACGAGGAAAGAATCATCTTTCATGCCTTTTCTTATGATTGTTTTAGTTGCAATGTGCAATAACAAGAAGGAACTAGAAGAATCAGAGTTGGACCTGAGTCGATGATGCATTTTATATCGGCACCCTTTATGTGGTTCTCAACACTCACAACACGTATTAATTTTTTTTCTTCAACGTGGGCATGCGTGACATTCGTACAAATGACATATTTTTTTATTATAAATATTAATTATAAAACTATATATTTATATTTTAAAAATAAAATATTTATAAATTATAAACTTTAAGTACATCATATATATACTTAATATTAATATTGAACGAAGTTCGGTTCAGTTTGATTATTAAAAAAAAATCGAAATGAAATTTTCGATTCACTAAATTTAGATTAATTTACAATAATAATTTTTTTTAAACTAATTTTTTTTAAACTAAAACAATAATAAATTGATTATAAAAAAAACTAATGAAGTCGATAAAACAATTTCAATCTCCTTAAGATTCAGATTAATATTAATTCAATTATGTTTATGTTTTAATAAAATCATTTGGGAGCCCAAATTGAGATTTCTCGTCAGGCCCAGGCTTAAGCCCAGTTCTGGCGTCTTCTGAACTTTCAACGCATGTTATGACGCAACCAGCACCAGCTGGTTCTGAAAATTACCCCATGGGTAGCATTCACCAAAGCAAAATTGAAACGTGGTTCACAAATCACAGCACGTGGACTCATATTTTCAGCGCTTGCTTTTTACCTCCACAGTGAAAAGGTAAAACCTTGTATGTCTTAACTCTTAACCTAAGCCAGACTCCACTCTTTCCTCTTCCCCCGTTATTCATTTGGAGGCTGCCCTTCTGAAATAATCATTTCGTTTCTTTTTTCCAGCAATGGCGGAAGCTGCAACGACCGAAACTCCATCCCTATCTGAGGTATCGCTTGTGTTTCATTCTCTCCAGGAGAATGCTAGTTGATTGCTACTAAAGCTAGATCTGTGCCGCTTTTCTGATTCAATTGCTTTTATTATCTTTGGATCTTCGATTATTTGTTTTTAATTCATATCGATTTTGATTGTTATTGAAATTCTATTGGAGAAATTAAGCTTTTTAAGGATCTTAATTTTTTTTTTTGTTCTAAATTAGGATTTTTTATAATGTAATTTCTTTGTTTCCTTTCCTGATGTTATTATGCAATAGTGGCGATAGAACTTTTTGTTTTATTCTTTGAAATGCAGGAATATTTGTTGAAGGAGAAGGAGGAGAAGCCAGATGTAGGTTCAAAGGAAGATGTGAAACCGGAAACTGCTGTATCTGTTGATGTTTCTGCAGAGAAAGCTGAGGAAGCAGCTGTTGAAGAAAAAACAGAAGATACTGCTAGTGCTGCTACTGCTGAAGAAAGTACAGAGACTAATCCTACTACTGAAAACAGCAGCCAAGATTCTCCTGCTGTTGATACAGAAACCAATGAAACTACAGAAGAGAAAAACTCAGATGAACAAGAAGAAGCTGCTGATCAGACACCAGAGATAAAGGTATTTGCTTTCAAATGGCCTAAAGCCTAATTGCATTTTATATATGCTACAACTTCTGTCTGGATTCTCACTTGTGTTGGTGTTGCCTTGCTGTTATCCAGCTGGAGACGGCACCAGCTGATTTCCGTTTCCCAACTACAAATCAGACTAGGCACTGCTTTACCCGATATATTGAGTATCATCGGTAAGAAAAATTTATTTATTAGTTATTTCTTCTTTTTGGTGTATTGTGCATGTTCAAAGATGTAATACTTAATTCTTACGATCTTCTCCAGTTGTGTAGCTGCCAAGGGGGAAGGGGCTTCAGAATGTGACAAATTCTCCAAATATTATCGTTCTCTTTGCCCTGGTGAATGGGTATGTATTTTGGTGGTTTTTGATATCTGAAGGAGTATGATATTTGTCAATTAAATTATAGAGCTAAATCTTTTTCTTTTTTTAAGTTATGGTTGGGTTGCTGCTGTTCCCAGCAAGAAAATGTTGAAATATGGCCTCTGAGAGAGAGAGAGAGAGAGAGAGAGAGAGGGCACATGTATGGATTGTAAGATTCTCATAGATTATCTTTGCTAGTTTTGATGGCTCACAGAATTTGCTTTCCAAATGGATGGCTGCAATGGATTTTACATTTGATATTGCTAGGTGCTGGAAAAAATTATTGTGCACAATGATTTTCGTCTGTAGTATGTGAAATATCAATGGCATAGGACTTCTGGTTCTGACTGCCAATAATAATAGCTATATTATAATTTGTGTGCGTTTGAGATGATAGAACAAAATGAATTTTATTTTTCAAGACTAGATGAATTTGGTGATCTATTACGGTTTTCTTGAAAGAACTTTTGAATGCTATAATTTGATGAGAATTAAAGAGAACAATGAAAATTCTGTAACTCTTCTCGACTCTATTTCTTTGTATTATTTTTCAGTTTAAACCTCTTATTTTCACGTTTGCCTGCAGTTTGTGCGACTTTACAATTAATTGCATCTTACTGCTGCCTCCTGTACCACGTAGCACAATTCACCCTGATCACTAGTCAAACACATTTCTCGTTGTCATCAAGATCTTCTGCACACTCAGTTGAACCATAAAAAGAGTTGTTTTATTTGAGCAATTTTAATATTGTTCCTCTAGCCTCTATAAGATTAAAAAACCTTTTGTTATTTTGTTTGCATCTCCCTGCCTCTGCATGTAATGCTCCATCCACCTCTGTTGATTGCAAGTATTTCCACTAATGAGGCAGGATTGGGAATTTCTTTCTCTCCACCTCATTGAATCGTTCATGAAAGTGTATGCACTTGATGAATAGCTTCTTCTGCTATGCTCTATTTAGTTGCCTATCATTGGCAACTATAAGCTTCTCTCTTGTGCTCTGTATTCAAAGACTGATCGTATTACAGGTTGCATATTGATTTTGAGATGATTACGTCATTTTAGATGTTCCAAAACCTTGAGCTTTGATAACTGTCATTGCTGTGATATTGATTTTATGATGGTTAGTCGTAAATTGTTATATGTTGGGTTTTCTGGCTTGCTGATGTATTATTTGAGCTAATTTATTGTTTGTTTATGGATATCAGATAGATAGATGGAATGAGCAAAGGGAGAATGGAACTTTTCCAGGCCCCTTGTAGATGGTCCCTGTTTGAAGACCTGCATGCTGTTTGTTTTCTGCTGTGTCCATGCTGCCACCATCAAATGAATTTCTTTGATGACAAGTATACTCTTAGGGAATGCCCTATTTGATCAGTGAGTTAATAAGAAATTTTGGCTTGGCCATCAGAACTATACCTCAGTCTGACTACAGAGAATGTTGCTCGTAAGACAGTTATTGCTTATAATCTTTGAGATGAAGCTTATTTCTCCATCATTTTGCCCTGTTTTAACTGTCCTGTAGTTATAGAATACTGGTTTCAATCTCAAAGAAAACTGTTTGCATTAATTCACAAAATAAAGTTATATTGCTCCTTGGTTACCCTGATGAAATTGTTGCATTCTTGGAATCAAGAGTAGATATTGACAATGTCATTGTTTGGGTTTGATTAGCCAACCTAGTTTGAGAATATACAATATGTTGATCCAACCTTCGAAATTGCCGTTGTTCCGAATAACACCATCTAATGATATCTTATGTTTGTCATTACGGCCTCTGAATTTATGTTTTTTATGATGGCTTCAAGGGGTGGGGCGTCGGATGGTCTCTGTTTGTGTGAAATTATATTTAATGTTGTGACTTGTGACCCCCTGTAAATGAGGCAGCCCAAGAAAACGATACATCAATTATTACGAGTCTTCCATTATTGTTAGCCCAAGAAACATGAGGATTGATTTAACAATTGATTTGGAAGACCTAAGCCGAACTATGTTGATGTGAAGTTTAATGTGATAGGTTTGTTTGAAGACCTGATACAAATTTGGTTCACGAATTTTTCTTGGTGTGATCAAGACAGCTTATAGGAAGATAATAATTCACTTTTATGATTTTTTTTTTATAAAAAAATAACCGGTGGGGGTTAGTGAGTTACTAAGAGAGGGGAGGGACGCGAACGAGTGTCTCTAACATGTGCAGCAAGCACATGACCAACGGGACATGAACGTGTCAATATAGGATTCATCCGATTAAGCCTAACTAGATTGTTCCACTCATTTCCTTTGAATGTGTTTAATATTCATATGATGCTCTGACCTATTCGGTCTTTAAATTAAGGCTGGGCATGTGATTTGTGATTTAGAGTCAGTGAATCATATCAAAAATTCAAATAAAAAATCTTCGTAATTAATAAAACATTCGTTGATTATTTGATTTTTTACCAAATCAAATTATCTTTTTTTTTTAATACAGTTATAGAGATTAATGGTTAATTGTATTAAAAATTATACCGAATTATATCCAATCATCCTAATATATTAAAATTAAAATTAGTTTGAAATAAAATTTTATAATTAATAAAAATTAAATTTGATTTATATATTATTTAATTTCCTTATATATATATATATATATATATATATATATATATATATATATATATATATATATATATATATATATATATATATATATATATATAATATAATTATATATTTTTTAATTTAATTTTTATTTTAATTTGGTGAATTTTTATTTTTATTGTTTGTTATAATTTAATTTTAAATTTAAGCTAAAAAATATATTTTTTTTATTATTTAAAAATAAAAAATCTCCAAGTCTCTAGCTTATATTATTCTGTATCAAACTACTACATTAAACTCAAATCTCTATTGTATGAAGATTTTTCTTCACGATTCAAGATCCCATTTTGAAAATCCCATGCTCAACCCTACTCTAAATATGAAAGACATACACTGCTCATATCAGAATATGTGGCTTAACCCGTTGCTTAAGATCACAATCTCAACCAAACCTTCGTTCTTAGAATCTCAGCATCAAGAAACATCACAGGTTCTACTAACAAATCGTCTCTACACCAGCCAAATATATCAATTGTCAATCACAGCAACAAATTATTCTGCTACATCACCTAATCAAACCGTCGCAAAGACATAATATTGCAACTTGAGACTAAAATACGTATTGTAAGATGGCCTAAAAACCATGTCTCGCTACACTAGTAGGGAACATTTAGTTTACCCTTCCTAACGTACTTACATCTTGTTTGTGCAGTTACCATCAAAATATAGCTGGCAAATTTATATTAGAAACAGCATATCAAATGCATTAAGTGCAAAAACATAACATTTTTAATGAACAACATTAAGTTGTTCAGGGTTCAATAGCAAACATTCCACTGTACCAACCCAGCCACCCCCAACTTAAAGTACGCTACCACAAGTCTGTCCCTATTGATAATCCACTTATGCATAGGAAATAAGAAATGACAAACATATTAAAATCCTAATACAAACATATCCCACTACCCAATCATCAACAATCAGCTGGCCTTGAAGCAAGTTGACCTTTTAAGCCCTCTCGCCACGGATTCTCCTGGCAAGCTGAATGTCCTTGGGCATTATGGTAACACGCTTAGCATGGATGGCGCAGAGGTTAGTATCCTCAAACAACCCAACAAGATATGCTTCTGCTGCCTCTTGCAAGGCCAAAACCGCATGGCTCTGGAATCGCAAATCAGTCTGCATCCAGAAAACAATGTTGCAGTGACCAGCAAATATCTCAAATGTACTACTAATAAGTATGGTGGTTTCAATTATACAAGTACTCTAAATTAACAAGGCATTTTTTATTCCAGCAATATATGCAAAATCACATTGTGAATGAAACATAGTACCTTAAAATCCTGAGCAATTTCACGAACAAGCCTCTGGAATGGAAGCTTCCTGATGAGGAGTTCAGTACTCTTTTGGTACTTGCGGATTTCACTGAAATTCCATGTTAACATAAGAGTCAAATTCAATAATATCAAATAATAGAACCTCAAATTCAATAATATCAAACAATAGCAAACCTCTTAACATAACTAGTTACTTGCAAAAGTAGAATTGGTTTTGAACAACATACCGAAGTGCAACAGTTCCAGGCCGGTATCTGTGGGGCTTCTTCACACCTCCTGTGGTTGGGGCAGACTTACGAGCAGCCTATGAACAAAACACCAGCAACAAAATTTTCCTTCAGAATACAAAATCACCACAAAAATATTCTAATGGTATTAAATTAAAGAAATAAGAAAGGGATTTACCTTGGTGGCAAGCTGTTTCCTAGGAGCCTTGCCGCCAGTGGACTTACGAGCAGTTTGCTTGGTACGTGCCATCTATAATATTATAATTGCATTAATATTGCCAGCAAATATTCATATTTTTATTATCTTCATTAAATAAGTTTTAAGATAATATTATCCTTAAGAATTCCCTATAACTACAAGGGGCGCTGCATTAGGTAGAAACCCAAGTTGCCCATGGCAAGTTAATAAAGGAAGTGATTTTAAAAGGCCAAACACAGCCGTCCCATAGATATATGATATACTTGCCCTAATATGTGCATAAACATGCTCAGCCGGCAAAAAACAACACAGCCCTAGGCAAACTCAAAACCTTTAACAGATAGTTAAAAAACCTCAAAACTCAACAAGGGTGAACAGGTCAGATATCAACTCAGCGCTCACCTTTACGCAACCAGGCCAGATCTAAGGTCCGTCGGACCAAGACAGAATTAAAAAAAAAAAAGACCCTAAAGCCTATGTCTCTCTCTCTCAAGATTTTGCGCTAGGGTTTATGCAGAATTTGACCAAATAAATTACAGCTTCAAACATTTCATTATCAATTAACGTAATTAGAACCTAAAAATAACAATTACTATAGCAAAATTATCATGAAAAATGCTAAAAATAAAAGGAGAGAGAAATCCCTAATTTTGAAACCCTACAATTGGAAGAAAGCAAGAAGAAAGATTCGTACCTTGAGAGGATCTTCAAATCTCAAAATCTCAAAACAGAAATTTGATGTCTAGAGTCCGTTTGACTATTTCTGGCTGATATTTATAAGGGGCAAAACCATGGACTAACAAACGGACGGCCACGATTGACTCTTACTGTGCTTTTTATCTACACGGAATCGGACGGTTATGAGTATGATTTGTTGTGTTTTCTCTTGCGCAAGTGAACGGCTAAGATGCTCGTTTTGCAGGTCGTATCGGATTAATGATTCATCCCAATTCCCTCTCAATTTCGTTCATTCAAATGGCCAACGACGCCGTCTTAATTTCTTTTTTTTTTTTTTAATGCATTTTATTTATTAAGATTTAAATTTTTTTAAAAGAAATTATCTAAAAAATAAGGCGTCTCTTCTTCTTGTTGAAAAGTGCTGAATTTCTGACCCCAAAAACAAACGAAGGGAGAGTGTGAAGATGGGTTTGCAGTGTTATTTTGGCGGGATGACCTTACAAACCCTAAAAATGGCTGTAATTCCTGCGTCATCTTCTTCTTCACGCTTCATTTTCACAAATCCAATTTCCAAAACCCTAACCCTAAATTCCATTTCCCACCGATATAATAATAATATTAGTAACAACTATATAAAAGGAGCTCCTTTTACACTTCTGACCAGAGCGTTATCTGCAACAGCTGTACAGGCAGCTCCTTCCACAGAGAGCGTGGATAACAAAGGTGGTGAGTGAATTTGCTCCCTTATTTTCTTTCTAATTTTCATTCATTATTGTTGTTGTGTTTTTGATTTTTGTGGATTTCAGTTGTGAAGCCTCAATGGAAGGCGGCGATAGATTTCAAGTGGATTAGGGATAATAAGGATGCGGTGGCTTTGAACATAAAGAATAGGAACTCCAATGCTAATTTGGAACTTGTGCTTGAGCTCTACGAGAAAATGTTAGCTGTTCAAAAGGTCTGATTTTTACCCATTTAAAACATTTCTATTTTGAAGTTATAATTACAAATTTTGCCTGGATTGTTTTATAATAATTTGGCTTCTGTGAAAACATTCTTTGTAGAAAAAGTTGGCTTTTTTTAAAGAAATTTAGTGATTTTTATGTGAAATATGATTGCCCAATCAACCAGAGGACTGCTTGCAGGCTTGCAGCTTCTGCTTGTACCTTTTTAGGTGTATATGTTCCAGTAATGCTTCTTCATGTAAGCTCTTAAAAAGTGGGAAATAATTTTAAGCAGCTTCCAAAATTTATAGGCACACAATAGTGTCAATGATAAAAAGAAAATTGTGGTTGTCCATGTTAACTACTTTGTGCAACACCAATGGCCTCTAGAGTAAGATGTCATTTGGCATAACAATAAAGAGAAAAAAAATTATTTGTGAAACTGAAAAATTTTTAACATGATAAAAAATTAGTTTGCTTCTCAGTTTTATCTAATTGTCACTTCCAGATAGCAGGAAGTTGAACGGCTTCGTGGGGAAAGGAATGCCGTAGCAAACAAGATGAAAGGAAAGCTCGAGCCATCAGAGCGTCAAAAACTCATAGAGGAAGGTATTGGCATCATTTATTGTGCCTTTTTATCATTCCTTTGGTTGTTAACAGCATCATGATTGCTAAATGTGCTGTTTACATAGTGCTCTTTTTTTCTGCTTTCAGGAAAGAGCCTGAAGGAAGGTCTTTTGACTATGGAAGAAGACCTACTTAAACTCACAGATGAGCTTCAGCAGGAAGCACAATGTATACCCAACATGACTCATCCAGATGTTCCAGTTGGAGGGGAAGATTGTTCAACAGTGAGAAAGATGGTATATTATAATTTGGACTGGTTCATCAAATTTCATATTTCTGTTCTGGTTATTCAAGTCTGTGCATGTGATTCGTTACAGCTTCTTTTCATTTTCCATATACTTTAGGTGGGTAGTCCACGTGAATTTAGCTTCACTGTCAAGGACCACCTTCAGCTTGGCAAAGAACTAGATCTCTTTGATTTTGATGCAGCTGCAGAGGTACTCACTCTGTTTACTCTAAGGTATTAAATTATTTACTGTAGGCATTTATTGGACCTTCAATAAACACAGAGAAGTCAATAATACTGTTAGCCACAACTTGTGTTATTACTATTAACAAGTTGGTTGTAAATGCCATATTCTTGGTTGCAAATGCAATATGAGTTTACCACAAATTGGTGAAGAATAAGGTAACTGAATTTAGCTACCTATGTTAACTGGAATTCTTCATTGTTAAAAGCATTTACTTAAAATTACAACTGTTAACTATGATAACTATGATCTGGCTTTTAATTATGTTGAGCACTGCAGCACAATTCTTATGCAAGATTTTGTCGGTTTATTTGGGTTCGAATCAATAAATTTCATAGGTTTCTGCTCCTAGGGCTTCAATGCAACTGGTGAAACTGGGAGAGCTTAATATTTTGTTTGCTTATGCAGGTCAGTGGGTCAAAATTCTACTATCTGAAGAATGAAGCAGTTATGCTAGAAATGGCCCTCGTCAATTGGACTCTCTCTGAAGTCATGAAAAGGGGCTTTACACCTCTAACAACCCCGGAACTTGTGAGATCCTCTGTAGTTGAAAAATGTGGTTTCCAGCCTCGTGGAGATAACACTCAGGTACATCTTTTAGTTCTTTAATTTTTTACTATATTTTTTGTACTTGTCATGGATGGCAATCATGAAGCTGGTGACAAAGCTATCTCTAAACAGTTTGGCAGTAAATTAGAAGCTTTATCAGTTTGGATGATGATTTCCCAGGTTGACCAATAGATTAGATCTCACTGATGGAATGAATCTTATAGACCTCATGCTCAAGGGACTAGGTTTGGTGGCGAAGTGCCAATCAACAGATAGCTCAGAAGTCAAATATTGGATTTTTTTTTTTTAAAGATTCTTTGCAATATAATTATTTGGTGATGCCTAACAGGTTTATTCTGTCGAGGGTAGTGATCAATGCCTGATTGGCACTGCAGAAATCCCTGTGGGAGGAATTCATATGGATTCTATACTTGCCGAGTCAATGTTGCCTTTGAAGTACGTAGCATTTTCCCATTGCTTCCGAACAGAGGCAGGTGCTGCAGGCACAGCAACAAGGTATTTATCTCAGCATTATTCATTTCATTATACGAATCTAATTAATTCAAAGAGCCTTCTATTAATAATCTATCCCTGCAACCCTCTAAAATCATTGTTGGATTAGTACCAACTTGAGATCGTTCATATGTTAGCTTTTGGTTTCATTCCAAATGTTTTAATGAGTAGTTTAAATCCTGAATATCAGACCCTACATTCTTAAATTGTCATTGTGGTGGGATTCTTTGCATTCAAGAACCTCAGATTGCACACTCCTGGTCATTGTTATCTTGTACTATTACAGATATAATATTTGAGCATCTCTCTTAGTTTCCATAACAAGTGGCAAAATCTTTTGATTGTGAATTTTTTGTGATATCTTAAATTGGCCCTTTATCATGGAAGGCTTTTGTGCCACTTAACATGTGCCATCTATCCAGCTGCAGTGGTTTAAATGATGACCTCTGAGATTGTTGGAAGCCTTGTCTATGCAGATTTAAATGAAGCTGTTCTAGAGTTTTTTGTATGAAATGATGACCTCATAGTTTTTCTGGGCAGGGGTCTTTATCGAGTTCACCAGTTTAGCAAGGTGGAGATGTTTATTCTATGCCAACCAGAGGAGAGTGGATCCTACCATGAGGAGCTTATCAAAATTGAAGAAGACCTCTTCTCTTCATTAGGGTTACATTACAAGTAGGTGCTCCTGCCACTTTTCATTTATTAGTTTTGCTATTTTTTTTCTTTCTGTGGTAACATTGGTTTTTGGGCAGAACATTAGATATGGCTGCAGGGGATTTAGGTGCCCCAGCTTATCGCAAATTTGATGTGGAAGCATGGATGCCTGGCTTAGGACGTTATGGTGAGGTACGGAATCTTCTTTTCTACGATTTTCTCTAAGAAATTATATCTTGTGGACTTAACAGTATTTTGCTTTGTACCGATCTGGTTTAATAATTGTATCTGCAGTTGAGCAATTGTGGAACATTTTAATTCCCTTCCTTGAGAATGTTTTTTTTTTTTTTTTTACACAGATATCAAGTGCATCAAATTGTACAGACTATCAAAGTCGCAGACTAGGAATTCGATATCGCCCATCAGAACCAACATCAACAAATCCTAAGAAGGGTAAAAGCAACCTTGCTCCTACCAAGTTCATTCACACATTAAATGCTACTGCTTGTGCAGTTCCACGAATGATGATATGTTTGTTGGAGAACTACCAACAAGAAGATGGCTCTGTCATTATCCCAGCACCATTGAGGCCATTCATGGGCGGGCTGGAACTTATAGCTCCCAAATTCTCAGAGGATAAGTAGATTATTATTTTTGATATTTGGGAAACATAAAGAGCGCCTTTGCTGACAATTTTTTTTTTTTTTTTACATATCAATGCATTTGGCCTCAAAGAGAGAACAACTTAAAGACTGAAGATTATTAAAGGTCAAAAGACATGCATTTTTTTGTTCATTAGGAAAATGTATCATATCATCAAGCACACAGGTGGCCGGCCAACTTTACCAGGGTAAACAGCTAATATTACGTTAAATGGTTAATTGAGGTTGAGGACTGGTTTCATTGCCTAACAAGCGTTTTGAAACTTGTCTCAATTTGGTAGGCAGACTGTCTCCATCTCCCTAATAGCATGCATGTATTTTAAACAACCATTTGGGGAGAAAAGAGATTACGAACTTGGCACCCACAATCTGAAATGTGAGGCAATAGGAAGAGAAGAGAACCTAATTGTGGCCTAAGGCTTCAGGCCAAAGCCTACCAGCCTTGTGCCGCAGACTAATTTAGAAAGGCTTTAAGGTCAAATCACTCCCCAAAGTTTTTGTAGAAGTTTCAAATGAATCTTAACGATATTTCTTTGAGCCTTTTATTTTTTAATTTATTATTTTATATGTTTCAATTGTTTTTCGAAATTGAAATTTAATATTTTTTACTGACAAAATAATAAGTGTGCACTTTGGAAATTTGTATTTAGGGGTGAGCGTTGGTATTTGAACTGAACAAACTGAACTAATCAAAATTTTTGTAATAAAAAACCAAACCAAACTGATTTATATGTAGAATCGAAGTTGAATCGAACTGAGAAAATCAGTTCGGTTTTTGGTTTTGGCCTGATGAATTTTTCTTATTTTTGGGCCTGGTCTTATTTTGGGGTATATTCATATTTATGGTTCATATTCTCTTTGTAAATTTTGAGTTTCTAATTTTTGTTTTTCATTTTACCTATTGAAAATGGATTATTTTTAACTGATATAAATTATAAATAAAGAAAATTGAATTGTGGTCTTGCTAAAATATAGAAACTAAAAATTTAATTGAATTGTCTTATTTTTAGACCTATTAATATTTTTGGGCTTATTATCCAAAGGGAGTTCAAAAGGAGTCAAAGTAATTGGTAAAAACATGAAATTTATTTTTTTTTTGTTTTTTGCACCAAATATCCACATCCATTTGATCCTTAACCATATCAAAATCAAATGAAAAAAAATTATAATTAACTTAATGACATTGCCATTCACTCATACACCAATTATAATATGGTAATGAAACTACAAATAATAAAAAGATGAAAATTACAGTCCTATTGTTGCAAACAACACTCAAATACAGTTTATATTACAATTAATAGTTCAACAAACACTTTCTTGATCATGTATGTAAGTTTGCTGGCTCCATTATCACTCTCTAAATCTGGTTGTAAATTCCAAATCACCCTCTAAGATTCCATTTTTCTTTAAATCACAACAAAACTCCTTATCACAATAAAGACACTTGAAAGTGATCCTACACTTGAGTCCTTGGCTTCATTGCCTTCCTCTTAAGCAATGATTGAGCAAAAGTTATGTTTGAAGATGGTGGTATATTAGAATTTGATCCTTAATTATTGGCATTGCTACCAATTACCCCATCTTCTTATTCATGTGAAGTTGACACCTAGGCATGACAAAATTCACAAAAAAAAAAAAAAAAAAAAAGCAGTAGATTATACTCCACTGTTCTTGGAGTTTTGTGGTACAAAAGACATATATAATTTAAGTGTTTAACAAAAAACCAAAAATTTATCCACGAAGTTGCTCAGACGTTCCCTATTAATTACTACAACAAACTAATTAAAATTTTCCATTTCAGTGCTCAATCAATTGCATTTTCTGGTGAGAGGATATGCAAAGTTGAAATGAAAAGCATAAAAATATCAGTTCTCTTCCTTCCCGACTTTAATGTACAAATTATCAAGTATTTTATATCATCCCTTCATAAATAATTCTCAACCCGTGTTTATAAAATTTCTGCACTTCAATATTTTGCTTCCAAAATTAGTCATTTTGAAATTATATGCATTTTAAATACCAAAATGAAAAGGTCTAATTTTAAGTCCATCCTCTAAAATTATAGCACTATAAATTATTTAGCTGGTATGCTTTTTCTTTATATTTTTCAATTAATATAAATATTTTTTTGTGTTCTGCATATTTTCAAACCATTCGTTGAACGAAACAAATCCCCGGCCCAATCTAAGCTTTCTATTTCTTTAATTCCATTCTGTTGTTTTCTATTAGATTTTTAACAATTAATAATAATCAAAATTTAACAATTTATAACTGCATTAATCAAATTAAAGAACAAAAAATTTAATCTTATATAAGCTAAAAAAGAGCATGAATTCAACAGAAAATTGATCAAACAGACCAAAAAATATATATATATTTGCAATAAACTGGCCCTCTTGAAATGGTAAGTTGGGAACAAGAAGACTAACTGTACGAAGAGAGCGAGCGAGCAAGATTGAGATTTGAGAGAGCAAGAGAGACACAGAGGACGAGATTGAGAAAGCGAGAGAGACAGAGAGAGCGGGATGGAGAGAGCGAGAGAGACACAGAGAGGGCGAGATTGAGAGAGTAAGAGAGACAAAGAGGAAGAGACAAATTGATATTTGAGAGAATTAGAGAGATGAATTGAGGAGTGAGATATGAGAGAGGTTAGAGTGGAAGTGGTTTCAAGATGAGGGAAACTATCTAACACGATAATTTTTAGGTTCGAAAGTTCAGGAATTAGGGTTTTTTAGCTGTTTTTTAGTTCCTTAATGATATGCTCTATGATAAAAAAAAAAAACAACTGATGAATAATTTAGTTTGATTCGGTTATATCGGTATTTTTATTATTAAAATCGAACCAAACCGAAATAATTTTAATTTTTTAATTTTTTAATCAAAACTGAATTATTTTTTTCATAATCAAATTACTAATTTCAGTTTAATTCAGTTCGATTTTTTAATTTATATAAAATACTGCTCACCCTTAATTTGTAATGACATGCACAATGTGCTTGACTAGTAATAATATCCTCCCATGTTTATTCTTGTAACGAGAAGTTATCATTGAGAGTTGGTATCAAACAACACTAATAATGTAGAATGAACCTGCATATTAAAATATAGCTTAATAATAATTGTATATATGATCTGGACAATAAACTCAGATTTAATTCTTATTCTCTGGTAAAAAATAAAAAAAAAATGTAGTATGAACCCAAAATAAAAAATAGAACCAGGAAACTGCATTTAGTTCAACTGTTCAAGTCTTGCTGACGTATAGAAAAAGAATGCTTAACGCATTGATGGTAGAAAGTCGTATACATGTAGTCGAGTAATGACAGAGGCAGATAAACGATAATTATCAACAATATATTATAACATAATAACCTTGGAACAATGTTCACGGCTTCGTGCTGGACAAAGTAAGAAAAAAAAAAAAAAATTGGAGTTCGCGGGCTCTACCTCTGCTAAAAGAACAGTGAGGAATCATAGCTTTTTAAATCTCTAGAATTGCTGCTGCTGCTTGGAAAATGCTGGTTTCCTCTATAATTTGAGTTTGGTCACATCAATTTTTTGGACAGGGTAGGTGTATGCTTCATAATAGATTTGTTGGCCCAAGCAACTTAATTTGGTGAGAGTTGTTATCAGATCAACCTGAAATATTCCCATTGCAAAACTACAATGAGTATATAAGAAAGCAATATAGAGATGTGATAGAGAATCATAGTACTGATGCTCAAAATTTTGCCTGTTCAATTTACTTTTTACAATCACAAACTAAGTAGGTTGAGTTGATTTTTATTCTCTTCCGAAAATACTGACCTCATAATCTGTCTGAGACACTGTTTCTCGGCTGCGTTGGTACTTCTGAACCCATGGTAAAACTTCTGGATCAGTGGCCAGTAAGGCCTCAGTAGCTGCTTGATCAGGACCTAAGAATGCAGACATAACAGCTAGCTGGCAACCCATAAAAGGAGAGAACAGAGTTGGATTAGTGAAGAAAATTAATATGATAATAAGTGACTTTCTATATAGAGAATGCAAGAATTTCTTTAGGTGGTTACATTTTGGTCAAGGCTAAGAGAACTGTCAAAGATTTCAGCAACTTAATCATTTTAAAACCTTCATTCATGCTTAATCATTTCGAATGTCTCACCACTGGGTACAAGTTCAATTACTTAAATTGCCCTTGAACGATTACAACAGCCTAGAGTTAACAAAAGATAATCTACAAGAAGTCAAAGAAGATAATTTGGACACACAAACAAAACTGGAGCAGCTAGAGTTAGTGCAATTTGGAAATGTGAGAGCCCAAGAGGAGCCAAGAAAAGTGAGAAAGCTTTGAAGAGTCAAATCCACGAAGTTACAATGCTTATTTGATGAACTGGGCCAATGAAACTATTTTTGGTCAATAAATTTAGGTAGGAGTTACCTAGGTGGCCAAGACCAGAAAATTAAAATAAATCATTAATTAATGGGAAAATGTTCAAATATACCGCAGAGTATAGCTAAAATAGCATATCGACACCTTTCATTTTTATAGTCGCAAATTTATCCCTATCGTTTTAAAAATCTACCAATCCACCTCATTATTTAACACCGGTATAACTCTTCCGCTGGTAAAGCCCATATATAGTCCATGTGGACTAAATTGTAATATTAAATATAGAAATTTATTTGACAATATATTTTTATAAAATTTATTAACAAATAAAATGAATTTCATTATTACTTTTAAATATAATATAAACAAAATTCAAAAAATTCCATTAAAATAATTATTTTTTTTTTTGGCTTTTCTTCTTCTTTAATTATTTTATTAAATAAATAAAATTTAATTATTTTATTAAAAAATTTTATTTTTAATTTTGTTTAAATTTTGTTTAAAAATAATTATGAAATTGATTTCATTTGTAAATAAATTTTATTATAATATATTTTCAAATAAATTTGTATATTCAATATTACAATTTTTTAAATTACTTACAAGGCAAATTAACTATAGTTAAAAAATTTATAGCATTGTTAATTTAAAATTTTATTTTAAATTCTAGTAAATTGAACATAGAATTTAGTTGAAATTTAAGTAATTTCATGAAATAGATAAAAAAATATGAAATAAAAATTTTTAATTTTGCTAGATAAAAATATTTAAAATATAAAAATAAATTTCTTGAAATATATTAATTAAAAAATAAAGAGAGATAAGGGGAAAAAAAAAAGAGGAAAAATGAAAGATGGGCCCCACAAAAGTAATTTTTTAGCATTAATTTAGTCTACATGGACTGTATATGGACCCTATTAACGGAAGAGTTATACCAATGTTAAATAATGAGATGAATTGGTAGATTTTCTAAAATGATAGGGGTAAATTTGCGATTTTAAAAACGAAAGGTATCGATTTGCTATTTTTACTATACCCTGGAAGTATATTTGAACATTTTCCCTTAATTAATTGATTGTGCAGTTTGTTTCTAAAAAATCTGAAGCATGATTTTAACCAGTTAAAAAATTAACAAATCTTGGTTAGTGTCAATGAATATGAGAAGATGCCTTTGATACCTATATTTCAGTTTGCAAGTTGAAGTTTTGGTTCTCCTGAGAGATGCGAGGATTTTATAAATACACAACTGCTGTGGTGAAGAAGAAGAAGAAGAAGCAAAGAAGATACCTGGCGGGGACCAAAGCCAACAGCTTTAAACTTGTCCTTCATTTCCTGTACTGTTGCTTTCTCCCACTGGGGAACCCTTCCTTCTGGATCTGGCTCCAAAGTGTCTGTTCGTCCAAATTGCTTATCAAACAAGCCCCACTGTTTCAACAAGAATTGCACACATCATACATGTAACTCAAACAAGTTTCTTTTGGAATGAACAGACATCTTGTTATCGTTTATTTGGTCACTAAATATCTCAAATATTTCAGCTAAATCATTTCTACGTTTCGGAAATGTGTGATTATATGAAAATGCGTCTTTTTTTTGTTATTTATAAACATGACCATTGTTCCTTAACAATAAGCTGAACGAAAGCATTTAAAAAAGTGCCCAACAAAGTGCTCAACTATGTTATTTATCTTGGGGCTGGTAGCCAAACTAGAAATTAACCTTTCCCTTGAGAAAAAGAAAAGAAAAGAAAAGAAAACTAACCTGCCCATTAGAACCATATGCAGTGTATAATAAGGTCCCTTTCTCTTCATTACCACCACACTTGCGGATGGCAGAAGCAAGAAATGTAGACTTAATTGCGCTTTGTGCTACACATAATAGATAACATTGAGTTAGGGGCAATGCCCTTCCCTGCTGATAACTCAAATAATTTTTGTTTGCATATTTTCGTTCATGCAAGATTTTACATGCAGCATTGTTCAAACTTGTTGATGTTTTAATATGTATAACCTCCATATTGGATGAGATCTGCAAAGGAGATTGGTCCGCCCTTGGAATATGAATCGATCTCCTTCTTTGCTTCCTCTAACAAATTCAAAGCTGCAGAAAGCCCCTTGTTTTCAGGTCTGCTTATCTCTGAGCTTCATGCAAGAAAAATAGAGACGAAAACAGCAATTGAGCAAGGAATCAAAATAATTCTTCTAATTGCAAAAACAACTGGAAATCCATGGAGCAATAATTAATTATTAGTTGGTAGCTCAAAAATATAGGCATGTCTTCGGGCTCCCTTTGGAATGCTATAAAACCAGCAAGATTTAACATCCCACATAATCATGCTACTTCACTAGGAGTTCTCTATGTTAATTCCTCAACAGATAATTGTACTTGAGGCCTTTGTTGACGGTAGATATGCATAAACTCCAATGTGACATCATTGCATACTAACTCATATGTGAGGTAATGCTTCATATAGTGGATACCTGAATCGTACAGATCCATTTGGCCCCCCTGATTTTGAAGCCTACAAACTTAATAAGAAAGAGATCAGCATATTTGTTTCTGATCATAAAGTAAAGGACTTCCATAACATTTTAACAGTTAAGGTTTCTTGTGTGACCTTGTCGTAAGTCATGGCATCATTCAGTGCCAGAGTTAGTAGGGATGGAATGATTTCAGGCTTTCCCTGAAACAAATATAAACTGGGAGGTGATTGCAGCAATATAAGTGAAAACATAAAAGGGTAACACATGGGTTCTTTGCATAAAGCACAGAACAACTAATTTTAATCCAAAATGGCAGTAGTATTTACCTTTAAAGCTGTGGAAAGGGTCCCCTTAATACTTGCTGTTAAAAAAAAAAAAAGGCCACTCCAATTGAGCAGACTCTATAACCAGATTTTTAGCAGGGAAATTGTTTTTTAAGAAGGGGGGAGAAGAGAGCTTGAAGTACATACTCTGAAACTCAGAACGTTGTCTGCGCTGGATCAAATCAGCAGCACTAGCCATTTCAACAAATGAACCTGAGCTTGCTATTAATTCCTAAGGTGATATCACAAAACTGGTAGAAACTCATCATCATATCATTCCAAATCACAAATTTCCAAATTTTAAAATGCCTACTTCAAAATTTGCCCGTCTAAATCTAACAATTAATCATATCATGTTTGTATATATGAAAACAGATTTTCAGAGGCAATAAGTACCGACTACAATCTTCCGATTCAAGATAAATTAAACTAAAAAATGAGCATTATAATATAAAATGATACATTATCAGAACAATAAAAAATAAAAATAAAAATAAAGAAAAGGGAGGGTAATTTTCTCTTACCATGCCAATGGTAGCCCCAAAGCATTTCAAAACGTCTCTTCGCCTGAAACCATCCTCAGTACTAAACGCAGTTTCAATTTTATTGCAACGAATGGGACTCTGCTCAATTTTTCCAAAAATAAATAGAAAGATGATGTATTGTGCTTACAATGCTATACAGAATTTAAAAAAGAAAGAGATTGAGAGAACTTACAGCACGAGAAGAAGGGTAAGAGTATCTATGAGAAGCAGCGTTTGGGTTGCTTATAAGCAGAAAAGGGAGAGTTGAGAGGAAAGAAACTCCCATAATTGCCTCCACAGCTCCACTCACTCTCTGTGTTTCACAACTTCAAAAACAGAGCAGAAGAACAGAGGATATAAGAGAGAGGCCTATGTGGCAATACTTGTGGAGTGTGCATGTTTCATTGTATCAGATATAAGTTGTTGTATTATCCAAATCCTTTTAGGTGGGATCCCGAAATTTCTTTGATTTGGGTCATTTACCCACCCGTTAAGGGATTCGAATATGGAAATTGAAATGTATAATTTATTCACCCGAATTCTCCGATTTGGGCATCCACTCCGCACTTGGTCAGCACAACAGGCCCAGACGACCCTTGCCTAACTCCTCTCTCTTCTTCCATGTTTTATCTCTTCAGTTACTAACCAGTGAAAAATAATCTTGAAAAAACTTCTTTAATTATTACTAGCCAGCTGATATAATATAAGCATAAGATCTTTAGACAAGATTACCAGAAGGAAAGATTTGAAATAATTATTTCCTTTTATTACATTGAATAATCATGAAAAGAATAAATACATGGAGGGAAAAAAAAAAGAAAAGAAAAAAAAGAGTGAGGTGAGAAAAAGGAACATCATTACTGGGATTAACAGTAATAGTCAAAAAAGTATCGTTTCCCAAATCTATCCCTTGCGGCATGTAAATTTGGCCAGCTCCAAGCACTTGCAACATTCCTTCTTGATAAAATGGAAGGTCCTGTTTACAGCAATCCTATTCTACCTCCCCTTCTTCATCATCGTCTTCTTCCTCCTTGCAAATCATATCTTCATCTTCATATTCAATATATCACCCTGTACCTAAACTCAAGATGTACAGAATCCGCATCCCTAACTCTTATAATGGCATAACCACTTTGTAGACAGCTTCAATAGATACTGAGGCTTTGTCAATTTGTCAGGCATCCTGCTCTCACATGGGACTTCCTTTCAAAGGGAATGTTTCTTAGCTACCCGGTCACCAGAGAGTTGTTCATATTTGATGGTTGCCTCTGACACAAACAATCAGGTAAAGGATTTACATAGAACGCTTCTTCTGACCGAAACCTGTCCATGCCCCTTGTTCCTGAGATGGGACCTTTTCTCCTCCTAGGGGATCCTTGCCTGTGCAACCAACATGAAAATGAAGAATTAAATTTAGGAAATTTGTGAAGCATAAGACTTTGGAAGTCGATCAAATGGATTCTTCACAATTTCATCCTCCCAGTAATTTGGAAACTCTGTATGTATTAAAATTCATGACAAAGGCCATGGAAGAGACCTTGAAAGTGAAATCTAACTTAATAAGCAAAACTTTATGATCTACCATTGGCCTCGTGGGTTATGATCCAGGGTTATTAACAAGTCCTCCAGTGAGGGAAGGTCAAGGGATCCAGCCAACCGACATGAGGATAGGTCTATTGCTCATGAGCTTGTCTTCCTTAAATAAACCAAGCAAAGAAGCAAGGATAGTAGAATATCAAATTCCCACTACGCTGTTCTTCTCCCTTGGTTTTTATTCATATTGAATTTGTAGGGTAAGTCCACTGCTGGTTTGGTGGAGTTACAGTAGTTCGATCCATAAATGAAGGACAACTGATTGCAGTTCCCACAAAACCACTGACCTCAGTCAACATCTAAATGCCCAACGCAAAAATCATGAAAAACAAATTGCTAATGGCATACAAAACAACCTAATATAGAAATAATGTTGAAAATTAAAAAATCCAACACGTTAATTCTTAACACATGCAATTTTCATACTAGTTAGTTACTAAGCAGCACAAATTTCTGATCAGAGCTACCAATGGACAGTTGATGTATGACAAAATCACATACCGTCTTCTGTGCATTTCGATGATCCGCTTTGAAAAAATTTCACCTTCTTTCAGTTTGCCCCGCTCAATTTTGTCAAACAAATGAACAAGTGCTTTCCTGATGGACAAAAAGAAAATATTCAGAAGTAACTTTGAATTATTAAAATAGGAAAGATGGAGAATTCTCTTACCTGTCTGGGGAAATTGTTTTTCTATGCCCTAGAAAACGACGATGACCTTCAACTGCCCTTGCCATGTTTCCAGAGTATGATGGAATAAAGACATCACTTTCAATAGACACAATGTAGTCAAGTGCAGCCATCTGAGATGCATGGTTGGTAAATGGTTCAAGCTCTTCAACTGATGCCAATCTTTCCTGTAAAATTATTTGAGGATGTTTATTCACATGCATGCTAGTCATCAAGCACAAGTATTTCAACCTAACAAGTCAATAACTGAATGGAGAAAAAAGGATCCATCCAAGGGCCCAACAAGTTTGTGACTGATGATTGAGCCAAAAATAACATGTAGTAGCTCTCGCCTATTTCCACCAAAAACTCAACAATGAGCTGCACAAGTGTACAGTGATCAAAATTGTAAGGTTAACAAATAATTTTAAAAGAAATAGCTTCATTTCGAACTTATACATCCACAAGTCAGTTATATTTGCTAAATGGCTACATTTCACGACATCACTTCACCATGACTGAAATTGCTTTAGATATTTATCCATGTTGCTGTCTCATAAAATGTTTTCAGTAACTTAAGAACATCTCACTGTTGTTCCATTATATAGTTAGTTTTAAGTGACAACAATGGCAAGCAAATAACATATAAAATGAATAAAGCACAGTTCATGTTGACAATTGTAACAATAAAAGAGTTGTTTGGATGAACTAGTGTGTGCACCAAGTGCAAAGCAATTAACTTGAACAGAGAGAAACAGCACATCTATAAAGTCATCTCCCATGCACATACCTTGCTCATTAATATGGGATAGCGGTATTGCAGATCAGCCATACGAGAATCACCTCCATATATCTCTCCTGAAGCAATATATATGGGTGTGTTTGAGGGGTATCCGAGTGCAGTGAGAAACATAGCAACCTCCTTCGGAGTCAAGGGGCAATAACCTTTGGATCTCTGCTCCCTAGAATCAATCTCCTTCACTTTCCAGTACACAGTTTCTTCCCTGAAAGCAACAGATGAAGTTACATACCCATGAAGCCCAAGTACTGGATTCACTATGACAGAATACAAGGCACAAATAGATAGTACCTGATCTTCTTTAATTCATCAGCTTCAGCACTAGATAAACCATGAGTACATCCACTAAAGGCAAGCATGTCCTTCTCATACCGTAAATGGAGAGCAATATAAGGGCCATAAGACCTCATCCGCTCCACCAACATCTAAAAACATAGTTGCAACTAAAAATTTCAGTGACAGTTATCCCACATGTTGTGATAAATAGACATTCCAAAAATCAACATAAGCAAATTAGTGTAGTTCATTACTTTCCCCATTGCTTCAATTCGAGGTGCAAAACGGAGGGCTTCATAGCAAGCACGGCAACGCAGCTTCTGCATATCTGGAGGGAGATTATTATTTGCAAGGCGAGAGTCAGACTTGGCAGCTCGAATAACCTATGAAAAAAGCTCCAATAAGACAAATCCGTTTACAAATACCATACGAACCAGAAAGCAAAAGGATATGAAGCATTTCAATTGGCATACCTCATAATCTTCCCACATGCTTGCTATCTCTGACTGATAGTAGTCCATGCCAGACCAGCTTCTAAAATGCTTAACTGCTTTGGAAGCACTAGCCATTTCCTTAGGCAGCTTTTTTATTACTCTTACATCATTGGCTAGAGCATTGATAAAATGATTTTCATCAAAAACATCTGAGAAGTTGCTGCAGATCAAACAAAGAAAACAAATTATGGCACCAAAAATACCAGAGGTGCATCGACGATATATAATTTTCATAGGATAGAAATTACCTGGTGTCTTGCCAAAATGACCTTTTATCCAGTTCTGGAACTACAAGAGTGGCATTTATTAGTCGGGCAACAGCTACCATATCGCATATCTGAAATTCAACAATGATGCTGCTCTTATTCTCAAATGGATATAAAAGAACATTATATATTTTTAATAATTATTAGTCAACGAAAAAAATCCAATTAGATTTTGATAAATTAAATTCCTACTGGATGCTAGATCAACTGATGACAATGATAAAATAGAGAAAATTACAAGCTTTGAATCACCATCTTGATGGGAACAATGACCAAGGAAAGATTCCTGTAGTTAAATGATCAAGGAAGCATAAGACTTGCTCAGAGAAACATAGTCTCAAAATAACAGTCTCTGCATCCTACAAAGCTAATTGATGAACACTAAAACTAATCAACATGGATTTGATGAGCAATACTTACACATGAAACAGTACACGAGTGCTATAGGACTGTCAAGTTCCTTGTGCAGGGCTTAGAAAGATACAATTGAAATTTGCCAGTTCAGGGCAAAACTCTACATACTAAATTCTATATTTAGTCAACCTCACTAGACACTGGTACATAAGTCCACAGAGAATAAGACATCTCTTATGGTGTAAAACCTCCCTCAATAAGTTGCAAGTTCAATTGGGCATCTCTGCATGTGTCAAGGAAACAAAAGGACTTTCAAATCCACTTGTATACATTTGGCATGAGGAAATAGAAGGAAGCTGAAGAGTACATTGTCAAATAAGCAACCACATATTATAGTTATGCTGCACATACTGGAAGAAGAATACTAACATCTAGTCAAGCAATAATAAAAAGGTCTTGCAAAGCAGAATAAATTTCAGCATTTTTGACACATACCATTAACCGCTGTAATTGCAAAAGAATTGCATATAAATGAAGAAACAGTGAACCAAACTCACATGGCACCAATTAATATACCAATAGCACAATCATATATATCCACTAAACGAACATAAGAAGAATTATAAAATTTATAAAATTGTAGCCACCAGAGAAAATAACAAAATATGATTTTACATGACAGAGAAAATAGATACAGACCCCAGCTCTCATCTGGTTGAGCCCGCCATTTGTATGAACGAGAAGGTAACCTCTTGATTCCCCAGGAGCTGAGAAACAATAAAAAGAAAAAGAAATGGAAACATCAATACACAGATATTCAGTAAATGCAATACAATTAAATTAACAACTTAACTTACATGTATAATTAGAACTAGGGTCGACACACGGCAAAAAATCACGATTTGGTGGAGGCTTCCATAGCTTAGCAAAATCCGAATTCCCCCTAGCACCACCCAACTGTCAAATCTAAAGGAGTGAAAACATGAAAGAAGCATGACTGCTTGGTATCAATACATAAACCTATTTCTATGGGACTCTATCCACAGTCTCCACAGCCATGTAAATAATAAGATGGCAGTAACAGAGAAGATGCCTTGGGAAGTAGAACTAATCCTTTGTGTTTAAAGTTGCTACACATGAAAATCAATTGAAAAGTGTAAAAGTAAGGGATAAAAAGACCTTGCGAGAAGGAAGAGGTGGTTTGGACAAATGGGGAGGAGTGAGTTCTATG
Organism: Reutealis trisperma; assembly: GCA_947687605.1. NCBI lineage: Eukaryota > Viridiplantae > Streptophyta > Magnoliopsida > Malpighiales > Euphorbiaceae > Reutealis > Reutealis trisperma. The sequence goes on along the minus strand of CANTUT010000051.1, from coordinate 3,360,612 downwards.
CTCAAACTTTGCTCTTGCTCAGTCTCCAATCTCGAGTATTTATTGATATCATGCTGCTACAAAAATTTGTCAAAATGGGAATAATTATTAAAAAAAAAATCATTTCAGCGGGAGAAAATCAGAAAAATAAGCAAAATTTTCATATTAGCAGCCACAACATATCCAAAAAATACAAATGTAATTCTGTCACGGGCACGGGCGAAGAAACAAGAATGAATCAACTTCCACATATATATATATATAAGACAAAATTCAATTTCAACGGAAGGATTTGAAATGAAATTTAATAATAACAATAATATTCTAAAATGTAAACTTGAAGGCAAAATTTATTAATAGAAATAATTATTATTCCTTTCTTCTTCTATTAAAGATTTGTTAACAAATCAAAGACCTTAAAAAAACAATTAAAAAGAAAAATAACATCAGCAAAAACAATTTTAAAAATGAAAACTCAGGCAAAAAAGAAAAGAAGATTATGGAAGCTTCTGAACAAAAACAAAGAAAAAGAAACCCTAATAGAAATTCTTAACAGATAAAAAGAGAAAAAAAAAATACAATTATATGCACCTGAGTGGTAGTAGTAGGAAGTTTATAAGGATCAGGCAAGTCAGGAACTGTAGAGGAAGGGAACAGTTGTATATGAACGGAAAGCAGTGCCATCATAGCTATTGCGCATATAGTGCACGTTAGCAACTTCCTCATCACCGCCACCGCCCTCCATCTCCGTTTCTGCATCTTTACTTCGCCTCTCAAAAACAAAATTTAAAAAATGAAAAAAAAAATCAGTAATAGAATCGACAATGGCAGATAGCCATTAAAGAGAAAGTGGATCAAGCTCCAGTCTATAATGTAAACAATGTATGTGTTGTATAGAGATCAGAGAGAGGGAGAGAGAGAGAGCGGTAAAACGGGTCGGCTATTTGGTTTTTTGTTTTCGGTTTTTTTTTTCTTTTTTTTTTCTTTTTGTTTGCTGGCGTTGCCCCTTGAGCAGCTTGGGTTTTCGGTTTCTTAAGGGCTTTTTAGTTAGCAAAACAAGGGAATAAATCGAGAGGAGATCGTGGTGGAATTAAAACTGGTAGGATTAATATTTTTAATTTAATTTTTTCGATTTTTAATTTTCGAGTAGTTGGGTCTCTCTATTTATTTTTTTTTTAATATATAAATAAAAAGATTCCGGATTTTTTTCTTTTTTTATTTTTAGAATGAATTCCGGACTGATTTTAATTAATATACCCAAATTGCTAACAAATTTCCAGCTGACTCAGACCGGCAAAAATTAAATTATTAGCGCATGTTATGGCTTTGATTTTGATTTTTGTTTGTCTGTATAAAGCTTAAGGGTCCTTTTGTGATGCCCCATCTATATGGATAAATCACCTAAATTCACCATTAGATTTCATTTCAAATAATTCTAGTCATTATTTTTTACTACTCAAAACATTATAAAATGTTGAAAAAACATGGGACAGAATTTATGAGCTCTATTTTCTATGTTATTTTTTTATAAATATTATTCCTTCTGTTTAATTTATTAAATTATTACAATTTTAAGATAAAAAATAAAATATTCTTTTTTATTTAATGTGGATAAATAAAAATAATTAATATATATATTTACTAGATAAATAAATAGAGAGTAAAGTTAGAAAAAAAATAAATATTTTTTAAAATTTTAAAATGACATATATTTCAAAAAAAAATCTTTAAAGCAATAAATATTTTAAAACGGATGAAATATTTATATTTTTATAATTTTATTAATATTAAATTTTCATAATTTATGTATTTAAAAAAATATTATACATATTTATGTTAAATTTTATATATTATTACTAGATATTTCAAAAATAATAACAAAATTAAATACTCCATGATATAATTCTAAATAAAACTAATGTATATATTAATTTTGTTAAATCAAGGTGGGCCAAGGATTCTCTATCCTATCCTGCTCCATTACCATAGACAAGTTAAAAATTCTCCATTAGATTTAAGACATGGATGAGTTTCTCGTTTGAGAAAATCAAGTTTAGCCATTTTTACATTGTGCAAACCATTAAATGTCTAACATATTGAAACGGAGAGAATATAACTTAACTATAATCAGTGTGGAAATGTTGTGAAAGTTATCTTTATTTTATTATTAATTTTATAAATCAATAATTAACTAATTATATTAAATAACAAATAATTAAAAAAAAGAAAAATAATTAAAGAAATCCATCATTTTGCTATTTTTTTTTTTTCATCTCAAAAACACCAACATTTAGAGGTGAACCTAAAAAATTTTCACCATTATGAGTATCAATTATTCAAGCTTTATCTTTGTCAAAATATTAAAACGCAAATGATACGACTTAATTACTAATAAAAAAAATAAAAATAAAAAAACTCTAGTTGTCTATCCTTCTCTTTTTTCTCTCTAGTTTTCCCTTAAATTTTAATTCTTAAATAACCGCCGATATACTTTTTTGATCGATTACAATTCTAATATCTTCAATTATATTTGATATAAATAGTCGCATCCCTATTATTATTATCACATTCACCACCGGCACTACCAACTCGTTTTTTACTTATGCATCTTCCTCCACTATCATTCAACGATTATTCTGCTCGATCTTATTCTCTGCCTCTTTACTTCCGTCGTTGTCTCTTCATTTTCATTTTTACCATATACTTATGAATAAATTTGTACTCATTGTTGTTAAAGTGATATTTTTCATTTTATTATTTTGTGTTGGGTTGTATTTTATTTTTTTATGTTATTTTGTCTTCACTTGTTTGAAGTTCTGTTATGTTTTCTCTAGTTGGAAGTTATTTTTTGTTATAAGTCTAGTGATATGTCAATATACTATTGTGTTTTAAATACTCACAAAGAGAACAAGTAATGAGCTGTCACATTATTCCTTTATTACATTTATAGTTTTTCAAAATAAACTATATGACAGTTAGATATTTTGTTGACTATTGGCGATCTTCAAATAAGTTTACTCTTATTTGTATAATTCATTATATGTCATATATTTTTCAATTGAAATTTGTATTCAGCTACTAATAATCAATAAAATTTAAATTTATTTCAAAAGAATTACTAATCATTTTCATGATAGTTGTTTATACAACTATTATCACAAATAATCAATTTAATGGTTTTATTTATTAACTTAATGAATTTTGACATATTATTAATAATAAAAATCAAACAATTAATATCCATATGTTACATGCCATTATGCAACTACTCTAATATGATTTATTTTATCTTAAAAATTATTATCTCATTTCATTTTTATTTATTTTATTTTTTAATTTAACCCAAACAATGTTAGGTGGAAGTATGACATAACCAAAATTCTATTCAGGGATTCACTATTATACTAACAATTTTTTTATTATCAATAAATTTTATAAATTATAAATTCACACTTATTTTATTATGAATACTAATTTATTTTAAATTTATGTTATTAATCCCGTAAATTTTGTTATAAATTTGATGGAGTATAACTTAAAATACATAAATTTTAAGAGTTTAAAAATATTTTGTAAGGGTTATGTGGCATTTTAACAATTCTAATGACATTATTTTTTATTTTAAAAATTTCAACGAAACCACTATTTAAAATACACATGGATCTATTGAGTTTTTAAAAATTTGACTACGATAATTTAACTCACTAAATACAAGGTGGCTCCGCTCTTGGATAAAAAGTAAGAGCCCTAAATATCTAAATATAATTATATTAATTCGTGTGCAGAGAGCAGGTTTTTTTTTTTTTTTTTTTTTTTTTCTAATAGTAAAATCATATTATGTGCGGACTGTAATTTAATTTTTTATTAAAATATTAAATTTATTTCAATTTTAATTTTTTATATTTTGATTTTTCTAAAAGAATATTTTCAATTATTTTCTATTTTTTATTAATTTAATATAACTCAAACTTACTGTAATTTTTAAGAAATTAAATAAGTATTTTTGAGTGGAGTTAGGTGAATTTTATAAAACTGTTACAACTCACATGGCCCATTTAAAAAATTAAAAAAATATTATAATAAATAAATAAGATAAAATAATATTATAATATATTTTAATTATTTTCGTTGTTATATTCTCTATAATTTATTGCATTAAATATTGTTATTGATAACTACTTTAACAAAATTATAAATATATTCAATTTTTTGGTTTTTAATATATTTAGGCCACTTTGAACACTGCGAAGTAAAAGTCCACAGCTGCCTAATTTTTCAATTTAATAAATGGGCAAATATAGAATGATGACAAATTAATTTCTGGGTTACATTGACTATGTTCTTTGATGTAATTCCATGGGTCGACAAAGTCCAACTGCAAATTCAACGTAAGATCTAATTGAATTAGAGTATCTCTAAGAGACCTCCATATGTCATAAATTCTTTATAAAAGATTAATATAAAAAAAAATATTTTAATGAACTTGAATTAAAATTATATAGTATATTTAGCTCTCAATATATAAAGAGTTAAATTCACTTTATATTTTAAATTTGATAGTTTTATATTTTAAATTTTATAACTTTTATACATATTATTTAATTCTTCCACCCATTGTTTATAAAAAAAAATAAAATGAAAAACTAAAATTTAAAAAGTCTATTAAACTTAAAAAAATTTACTCTTTTAATATTTAATAATTAATAAAAATGCTCTTTTATGGCAAAAAAAAAACTCTTTATTTTACTCCCTCTATTCTGAAAAAAATTACCATTAAAAAAAGTTTTATTCATAAATAAGTGACCATTTAGCAACTCAATAAAAAAAATAGTAAAATGACTAATTTACTATTTTATTTTTCAAGTATGAGAGATATTTTTCAGATTTATATTGTAATTAATAGAGGTATTTTTAGCAAAAAATTGTAATTTTTTACTTATTAGCCATTTTTTTCATAATAAAGGTAGTATGTCATTTTAAATTTTTTTGTTTTAAAATATTTATCATTTTAGGATTTAAAAAAAATATTTATTATTTTTTAATTTATTCTTATTTTATTCTTCCATTAAACACTTGCGCTAATTTTTTTTTATTTCTCCACACTAAAATCAAGAAAAAATATTTTAATATTTTTACTTTAAAATTAACTTAACTATTAAAAATTTAAATGACAAATATTTTAAAATTATCGAAGCAAAATATATCCTATAGGAAAAATAGCATATATGCTCCATTAGATATGTTATTAAGTTGACAGTACTAATGGGAGTGTGGATTTCAACATTAGTTATTAAGTTGTGTTGAATTGGGAGAGGATGGCATTCATAATCCATGTGCATTTAATTTCTGATTTCTACACAGTGTGTGGGTTGAATCCATACTTGATTTTTTTTTTTATATTATCAGTATTAAATTGTCATAATTTTAAAATAAAAAAATATTTTTTATTAATTTTAATATAAAAAATAAAAATAATTAATGTAAATATTTAATAAACTAATAAATATAAGGTAAAATTGAAAAAAATAATAAATACATTATTAAAATCTTAAAATGATAATAAATTTAAAAAAAAATAATTTACAATGATAAATATTTTAGAATGGAGAAGTATAATGAATACTTCTTCTGTTCTATTTTATTTGGAATATTTTTTCACAAAATTTAAAAATTGTATTAAATAGTATGTTGTTTTTTTTTACGTTATTTATTAAATATAATTAAATTTTATTTTTAAAAATTTTATAAAAAAAAGTTGAATTAATGTCTAATGATAAAATAGGTATAATGGATAAAAAATTATTAAAAATAAAAAATAAAATGTATTTTTTGAAATACTTCAAAAAAAATATTTCAAATGAAATAAAGCGAAAAGAAGAGAGTAAAAGAAATTTATATATAATTTCACAAATGAAGTATATGCGTCCAAAAGGGTTTCGTTTAGTTGGGCAGGATGAAATTGATTGCTAGCAAGAAACCAATTTCACACATTCAGAAAAAAAAAAAAAAAAGACTCATAACTACAATAGTTAAGCCCTTATAAATGAGCATGTGGAAGACGGAGACATAAATGGAGAAGCAAAAGCCTTTCCCTTCGATCTTTTTCCATGGAGATGGAAGCAAAAATTTAAAAGATTTGAAGGTTCAGAAATGGTCCAATACCATAATAAATGCTACTTTTCCTGGAGAAAAATGTCACTCCTTGAGTAATTCTTATTGATACGTAGGCCATGAATCTTTTCTTTAAAGCTGAAATTAGTTAATTGTCAGTGCTTTACTGTGCTTATCCAAACTGAACGCAAGATGATACAGCCTAGGTCCCGTGGAAACAGAACGATATAAGTGATACAATTAAATGCAATATATCCCAGCAGTTTTAAAATATTTATCATTTAAATTTTAGATATATAGGCTAAAAAAATTATTAAATTATCATATTTTTTTATTGATTTTGATACATACAAAGAAAAATAATTAATTAAATATTTAGTGAAAAATAAATAGAGAGTAAAATTATAAAAATAAATAATAAATGTATTCTTAAATTTTAAAATGATAAATAAATTGAAATAAAAAAAATTCTTTAAAACTACAAATATTTTAAAATAGAGAGGGTAAAATATGTTAATTTTCTCGAAAAATAAGATGCAAAATATTAAGAAAATATTAGATAAAATTATATATAAAATGCATATTTTATATGTAAAAAATGCATAAATATTTCAACAATTTTCAACTCCTATTACTAATTACATTCATAAAATATATAAAGTGGCAATAAAAGTTGATAATTACATTGTAGATGTAGAGAAAGAAAAAAGAACAAAAATATATTAGGGATTGTTTTTCCTTCCTCTATTTTTTTTTCTTTTCCTACTATGATTATTTATTTTTATTATTAGATAAAATCTCATATTAAAATTTATAATAAAATATTAAATTTCATCAAAGTGTCAAACAAATTTACTAAAAATTTCCCAGAGTTTCCTAAGGCCTCTAAGAGAGTTTAAAAGGAGGGGAAAGGAAATAATAATATTTAAACCAAAGGGTAGGGAAAGAAAGTATATAAAAGATTAATCAATTTTTCATGTTTAGAAGTTTTAAAATGATATGAAAAGATTTTAAATATTTCATGTTTGGTTTATTTAGAGGAAGAGAAATGAAATGAAAACTTAAAATATAATTTATTATTATATCATTTTATATTTAAAACTATTATCAAGTTGTTAATTTTTATCAGGATAAAGTTATCTAATTAAAAATTATTATTATTATTATTAAGAAGAGATATCTCCTATATCGTCCAATATTGAAGGGAAAAGAAAGGGGGATTTGATGGGAATTCTTTAAAATGCGTTTAATACACCGTAATGAGACATAATGTAACGTAATCAAATAAATTATTAATATAAAATTATACTAAAAATTAATTTAATTATATTATATTAGATGTCATTATAGCATAGCAAACGCATATTCAGTTTCTTTTAATTTTCAGAGTCATTAAACTCTCAAACAAATGATAGTTGTTATCCTCCTCCATTTGCAAAGTTTAGTAAAAAAATTTCATGAAAATTCACTCTTTAGATTCGTTCAACAAAAGAATTTAATTTGTTCTAAAAATAAAATCAAGTAAATTCAAAGCGTCAAATGGATCATAAAATAATTTGACAGTTGCAAAAGAAAAAATTAAAAAAAAAAAAGAGAGAAGGAGAAGGGCAAGCCACGTGAAGAAAGAATTAGGAATGTTTGGTGGCATGTATCCGGCTGTATGATGATATTATTGTTATATTGAAAATGCAAAGGATACCAGCATAAAGTTGACATGAGTGAAAGGAGTCTATTCGCTGAAATAGAGGCACGAGGATTTCTGTTTCGACGTTTGACAGTATTTTAAAAGAGAATAATTTTAGATAAAATTTGAGGATATCCAAATTGTATTTGGCTCTTAATAAAAAATCAAATTTAGAAAAAATTATCTAAAACCAAAGTTCACTTTGCGACTTGTCAGCATAATTTTCAGAATTAGATCCAATGAGTTAGTGTATATTTATATATACATTTCCAAAGTTAAATTACTACAGTGAAGAAGACAAAATCTTCTTAGAAAGTTTGGATAGATGTTTTCTTGTATGGTGTATTTTGCACCTAATTCCTTCCAGAGGTCTCGTGAACACACCCTTTTCTTTTTTGTTTGTTTTGTAAGAATTCATTTCTTGCTGTTTGTACAGTCTGGAAACCACTCATGTCAGAAATTTAAATCACCTTGTTAACGTGTAATAGTACAGTATAGAATATAGAGAACATTTGGAATAAATCATATACAAGAATTTAATTTAATTAATGATAAAATTCATATATTTAAAATAAATTTTAAACTGAATTTGAATTCTATTATTTAAGATAATTAAAAATTAAACAAAATAATTATTTCTCATTGTATCCTTGTGTAAAAAGAGGTATGTTAATTTAAATGAGAATATTTTGGATTTCTAATAGTAGAAAATAAATTGAATTTTTATAAAATTCTTTTATTTTAATATAATTTTATTTTATTTGAAATGATTTTTTTAACTCAAAAGAATTGAGTTCTGTTAGTAGTTATATCTGTTCAAATACGAGAGTTGATATGATAGGATTTAATTGAATTGAATTCTTGTACAATTTGAGTTCTTAAAATCGGGAAATAGAATAATTAATGTTTTTACAATTAGACTGATTATTTTGGCCAACAAAAAATACAATTAGACTGATTAATTAGCAAATTGATTTATTTTAATCATTAATTTATATATATATATATATATATATATATATATATATATATATATATATATATATATATATATATATATATATATATATATATATATATATATATATATATTGTGATGCGATAAATTCAACTAATTTATTTATTTTAAAATTAATTATAAAAATAAAAAGGAAGAAAAGGGAGGCATGGAAAGACACCTAAAATTCAAGATAAAACAGACTTTGCCTCACAATTCTCTCTTGTCTACTCCTTAAAATCAGTTTTTTTTTTTTCTTTCCAATATAATAAATACTAATATTGTGGTTTTAACAACTTTAAACTTTAAAATGCATAATATATTGGATTATTCTATAACCACCCTATAATTAATTAATATAACATAATATAATATAATTCTAAACGAGAATTAGATTTTTACTATTAAAAATTGTATTAAATTTATGGTTTTAAAACAAAAATAACAACTTGAAACCAAACGTGCCTCCCTTAACCTACTAAGGGTGCATTTAAGATTGCTGTTAAAGATTAAAAAAACGTTTTTAAAATTTTTTTGATTTAATTGATTGATTTTTACTATTTTTTATAAACTGTTTTTTCAAACTTATTTCTGCAAAAAATATTAATTTACTTGTTTATACTTAAAAGTAGTTTTAAAAATAGTTTTATATGAAGTATAAAAAATTTCGTTAAAAAACGCTTTTGGGAAATTTAATCTCAAACGCGCCCTAAGAGTATTGAGTTTGCAGCTACTTTTTAAAATTATATTTTGATATTTTCTTTAATTTTTAATTTTTTTAATTGCTTTTGTAAACCATCATTTCAGAAAATTTAGAATATATATATATATATATATATATATTCAGAAAAAAATAATTAAAATTCATTTATAATATTAAAGATCAAAATTAATATTTTAAAGAAAAATTAATGACAATCAACTTATAATTGAACATTAATTAAATATTCTAAAAGGGAGAATAAGAGTGAAAGAAAATTTTACAGGAGCGAAAATAACCCTACTTTTCCCTTGTATCATACTTCTCACCACTAAATTTGTAATGAAAGTAGACCTCAAATTGAGGCTTGCCATTTTCCACAAACATTTGAAAAGAAAGAAAACTAACCACGAAAAGCTTAATTGTTAATTTTGGTATTAATGCTCTTGGCCCTTGATAATATGTTATTAATCTTTTTGCCAATTTTTTCTCTCTTTTATTTATTTATTTTTTTGAGCAAAGAAGGGAAATCGAATCTGAGTTTATTGCTCATGCCATATATGTACTTATCATTAGACTATACCTTATATGCAACCAATTTTTTCTCGTTAAATTACTATTTTTCCACATTTCTTTTGTTAATATAACCAACTTAACCCCAATAGTAATGATACATATAGTTTTCAATTTGTACTCTTCAATTCACCAAATTAGGGGACATATGAATTAATATAGTCCTACTCACAACCACTTGAAATGGATGTTAATGAATAATGATAATAACTCCATATCCTATTTCTTTCACATTAGAAATTAGTATGCTACACTAAGAGGTAATTTTATTTTTTCACTCAATTGTATATGGAATCCATTTTTCTTTTTTATTGGGGAAAGGGATAGCTAGGTCCAAGTAATTTGTTAAATAATTATATGATTAAACTATATTATATTTCTTAATGTATTTTTTTTAATAAATTACTATAACATCTTAAAAGTTTGTATTTTAAATAGTATTTTAATATATACTATTAAAAAAAACAGTATTTTTATTTTTTTTATAATCATCACTTTAGTCATTTTATATAAAACTAAGACATTTTTTACTAAATTTTAGTCATTGAAATTTTAATTTATATAACACTTTCATCCCCTAAATTTAAAAATATAATGTATTTTAATCATTTAAAAATATTTCTATATTAAAATATTTTAGTATTGTTGTGAAATTTTATTTATACTCGCAAGCGCACGAATCACTGATTTTGTAAATAAGTAGTAACGAAATCGTTTCCACAGAGAGAGCTATAAAAATAATTATAGAAAAACTTAATTAAACCATATTAATTTAATTCTAACCTAGTTTCAAATATTTTTTTTTTAGATAATGATAAAAAGATGTAAAGTAAAAATGTCAAAATAATACAATTAAAGGTAATTGAACTTGTAAAATAAAATTCAAATAAAATATTACCAAGATTTTAGAATTCACAAATATTTAATTAATAATTTTTATAATGTATTGATTATAATTTTCAGAAGATAGTTTAGAAATTAATCTTTTTATATTTTATTGATTTTACTACTAAGCTCAATTTTATTAAATTCTCAAATAGATTTTGCTTCACTTCAAAAGTGTAATTTCTAAACATTATATGTATACAATTTAATGGAAAACACATAATCAAAGAAAATTACTTTTCTTTCAATAAAAACCAAGTATATATAATTTTCCTAACAATAAAAAATATATGATAAAATTGATGAAAGGATATTATCAATAATTGAAACCAAAATGATAAATATTAAATTGCAAAATATTTAGAATCAAGACATAATAGAAATTAATAATCTAACATTGTTTTATCATCCACTTTAGTAAAATTAAAATTTAGAAAAACATAATTAAAACAACAAAATAAACAAAAGAACCCATTTTAGCAATTTGGATTTTTAATTTTGAAATCTCAATTTCTTTCTTATTTTCTCAATTATTTCCCTCACAAGCTCTCTTCTGCTAAGTCATTTCCCTTCTATTTATGAGCATAAATGACTAGATGGCAAGTTGATGAAAAAACCAATTTCCAAATGATTTTTTTCTTTAGCATCAAATATATGACTGTGATCTTTCAATTCTTAGTTTTCCTTAGTTGGAATGTATAAAGATGGTTGGAGATGACTTGAATTTTTGCAAATTTTCTTTTTTAGCATCAAATGTATGACTTTGATATTTGAATCATTTGTTTTTCTTGGTTGGCTTGCATAAGGATAGTTGGTGAGCTCTTTAGTTTCCATTGCACATTTAAAGATGGTGTCATTTTTCAAAAGAAAATAAAATTGCTTAGTTGATTTTATTGAAAAATTATTTCTTTCACAAAATTTATTATTGTTATTATTTATGCAAGTAAAAGATTATAATTTTACTCAATTTTTAAGCTTTCACCATTTTATTTCATATTTTATAAAAATATCATTAAATAAAAATATTTATTTGATAAATGAACAACAAAAAATAAATTTAAGGACTATTAATATGTATTAAATTATGCTTATCAAGTATAAAATATTTTAATTTCTCAAAATTTTATACTTTTTATTTAGTTTAATGAATTACTATATTATATTATAGAATAATTTAAACCTGAAAAATTTTATATTTTTCATTTAAATTTATTTAGAAATTAGATAGTGCTAATTAAGAGAAAATTTAGGTGTGTTATAATAATTTACCCATATATATATATATATATATATATATATATATATATGGTCGACAACTAATTTTATATAAAATAATTTCTTCGATTTTTTTACATTGTTGTGTTTTTTTAGCTTCTAATTAAAATTTGTACTAACCAATACATATAATTTTTTTTTTCATTAAGTCCATGTATAATAATTTTGGTAATATATATTTCATATTAATATTTGAAATTAATAAAAATAAATGTTTAAATTTCATAAAAATTAATAATTATTTATAGATGTTAAAATATTTTCAGATGATTTTTTGCCTGAATTTTAAAATTGAAATCATTTTAAAAAGATTTCATTTATAAGTTTTTGGTCTTTTTAATTTTTTAATTTGTGAACACAAGAATAGTAAAGTAGTAAGTTAAAGTTGTGTTTAAATGCATGAATTTGATTTGAAATTTAAATTTCAAACATTACATTTCAAATATATGATTAGAAATTTATAAATTTATAAATCTTTCATTTGAAAAGTGTAAGGAATTAACAAAAAATATAAATTTTAAGTTAAGAATAGATATATAATAAAATTTTTATAAATTAATAATATTAAAACCATACAAATTCTATTAATTTAAAAAGTTATTAATTAATAAATAAATTAATAATTTATTAAGTTATCGGGTATACTTGAAATTCAAAATAATATTCATTTAATCAACTAAAAATTTATTTTATTTTGTAAAGATATAAATTATTCTATTAATAAAAGGAAGCTAAAGTCTAAAGTATATAAACTAATCTATATTTACTTAATTTGCAAATATAATTTAATTGTATTAATATCTCAAATATAATTGATATTTAGAAAAAAAACAATAAACTCAAATTTAAAAAAAATGATATATAAATTTAATAAATTATTAATTTATGATATGAATAGGACAAATGGATTATATAAAGTTTTCAAAAAAATATTATCTTACTATTTTATTAAAAATTATTAATTTAACTCATTAGTCTCATGTCGGGATCAAAAAAAATTATTATTTAATAAAAGTTATTATTTTATTAAATATTAATTTATAAATATTTTGCTGTAATAGATTTGAAATAATTAAATAAAGAAAATTAAAAATTAAAAAATTAAATTTTTAAATTTAATAAATTCCATTAGCTATTTAAATTAAATCTAAACCTAATTAATTTTAATAATTCAAACGATAAATTTGACTTAAATCGAAATTCATGATTTAAAATCCATCTTTTGAATTGTCGTTTTCCGTGTCCATGACTTCTTTTGACGTGTCTTCTAAGCAAAGCATCACATCCAAACAAACTACGTGGCTCATTGCATATGGTTATCAAACAAATCAATTATGATAATCCTCTTTTTTTTTTTTTGGCCAGAAATTGTGATAATCCTGGGAATCAGGATTACATCTTAACAAGCTACGTGGCTCGTTTCCTATGGTCGTCATAACATAATTATGATAATCCTAGGATTGTTTGTTTAAAAAAAATGAACGAAGACAATCTCATCGGTTCAAAAGGATTTTTTTTTTTTTTTAAAAAAGACAAATCGTAGGATTATGTATTAGTCAAAGAACACATGGCAAGAGATCTTCGCATCCTTTCGTGGGTTTACTGTATATCAATAATATGATATAAAGTGGGATTCATTCTTTCTACAAATTTAAACATACTTTAAGGTTAATTTGAATCTCTCTTCTAATGCAAATTGAGTGGATTTTTTTTAATGAAAACAAATATTCATTACTCACTCCATTATAAAAGAAAGACCAATAAATAAAAATCACTGTTTTTAAGATAATAATAATTTTATCATTAATTATAAAAAATATCGCTATTAATTACAATATAAATAAGAAAAAATATCTCACATACTTAAAAAATGAAAGGATAAATTAATCATTTTACTATATCTTTTTTTATTGAAATATTAAATGACTACTTATTTATAAATAAAATTTATTTTTTTAATAATTATTTTTTTCAAAATGGAGGGAATAATTGATAAAATGAAATAATATAAAATCATATAATCTTATAATACAAACTAAACTAAAAATATAAAAATATAAATAATGATAATAACAATTTAAAATTGAAAAATTAGATCATACTCATCAGCAAATAATAGTAATTTTTTGACTATTTTGATGTGTTTTTCTACGAGTTTCATATGGACACCAACAAATAAAAATTCAATGTCAAAAATAAAACTTGCAATTCATATTAAACTATCAAACTATCAACGAAATAATAAACCAATAAAAAAAAATTCATCATAAAAGAGATAAAAGATAAATCCACTGTAGCAAAGATACAAAAATAAAAATACAAAATAAATCTACACAGAAGGAAAGCAATATAAAAAACAACGAGATATGTTCAAAACAAGAATAAATATGAAATATATTGAATAATAAATTCGAGTCTAATGAAAATAGGAGAAAATGGTCCATTAATTTGGCAAACAAAAAAATGGAGATGTGAAATTTTTAATTAATTAAGTTTTATAAATTAATTAAATAAATATAAACTAAATATATAAATTTACAACATTAATTGTTTTGAAACTAATTCGATTAGTAGTATTAAATTAAAATTCATTAAGAGCTTTTTAATTAATATTACTTTATTAAAGTTTTAATTTAGAATTTCATAATTTGAAATGACTACTGCCATTACCTTACCCAAGCAAGGAAAGAACAGGGGGACATGAGCAAGACAGTCTTGAACTTGAGGCATCAAAAATGAATTATGGCAGTGGATGTGACGAGTTATCAATAATAAATTATTAATCATGATTAAAAAAATTATCATATGCCAAATATTTTAGGAAATACAAAATTATTTTTATAAAAAAAAAATTATTACACTAGTAAATTCTCTTAACTCATAATGAAATGAATGTACTATACCATTCTTTTATTTTAATTACTATTCTTTGATGGAATTCCCATGGTAAGTTTGAAACATCAAAAGAAAGATATACTAATTAAGTCATAATATTTAAATCATGGCATTGGCTATTAAAATTTAAATAGTTTTGTCTAAACATAAATAGTTAAA
This sequence comes from Reutealis trisperma, assembly GCA_947687605.1. Taxonomy (NCBI): domain Eukaryota; kingdom Viridiplantae; phylum Streptophyta; class Magnoliopsida; order Malpighiales; family Euphorbiaceae; genus Reutealis; species Reutealis trisperma. Next base: position 3,345,354 of record CANTUT010000051.1, on the reverse strand, counting down.
TTGATTTATTAATAATATGTAAATTATTTTGTAGAAACATAAAAAAAATTATCATAACATGTTGATTTAATAATAAACAATTTTTCCTAAAAAATGTAAACAATTTAAAGAAAATAAAAAAGATATAAAATTTGAACATTTTTATAATTTGATATTAATATGTATGTCACGTGGTTATATTTGTAAAATCATTATTATTAATATTGTGTTCAATACAATTTAAATGAGATTTCTTTATATAAAAAAAAAATACAAATAAATATATAACATTTTCTATTGGACATGTATTAAATAATATATATGTAATAGTATATCTTAATAATATTTGTTAAAAAAATTATAAAAAATTTACAGGATGAATAATTATTGAACTTCACCATCAACGCATTGCGACCACAACCAGCACGTCTGTGCTAAGTGTCAAACAAATTTCGATTTCACACAATTTAATTAACGCCACCTTCTATGGACTAAATGGAAGGCATAATTTCACAGGGTCAAAGTGAACTTTTTAATATAGTCAGGAATCTTACCCATTTGTCTTAAGCTGCGCAATTTTTCTCGCGCTTCTCTATCCACATTGTGGGGAACGAAGTGCTTGCACAATTTGGTCTTGAATTGTTCCCACGAGTTGAGGATGTAAATGCCTTTCTTCCTTTTGGTATGCTTTCTTCGTCATCAAAGTTGGGCAGCTTCACGTAAAAATGTAGAGGCATTGCTAATCCTTGCATGGTCAGCTTTCACACTCATGGTCTCGAAGTATTGCTCTAAGCCAAATAGGAAGTTTTTTACGATAGTGACATTGCATGTGCAATCATATGTAGCTGCGGATCATGACAATAAGTCTCGATTGATGAGACAATTTTTCTTTTTTAATTTAAAATAATATCAGGTGACGTAAATGGCAGTGTTATTAAATCGAGATCGGAAGGTTGATCCGGTGAATCGGACAATAAATCGATTCGGATTTATAATTAGACTAGACATGCAACTGATTCAGAAAAAATCCAATGAATTGGGCGTATTTTTACTTACTCAGTCTGATCCAATTGACTCAATACATAAATTAAAACACTGATGTTTTATAATTTTTTAGATTTAAAACACTGTTTTTTTTTATATTTAGTCTATGGTGTGATTTATAGATATAATGGTTCAAATATACATGAAAGATCTAATGGACTGTATTTATGTATTTTTAATTTTTTTTTTTTTATGTTTGTAAACTAAAATTATTGGGCATGTAACTTTTTATTGATGTTTTAGAACTTAAATTAGTTAGAACTCAAAATAATATCTAGTTTGTTAATTTTTAATTTTAAGTGGAAGTTTAACTACTCATAAATATTTTAATTTTTTATATTTATTTTATCATATAAAATTATAAATTATAAATTTAATTAATTGTATTGACTCATCAGTTTAATTATTGACTCAGTAGTTGAACCACTATCCTACTAATCTGGCTTATAGATTGGTTTGATGACTGATCCGGATTTCAGATTTAATAACATTAGTAAATGGTATAAAAAAATTTAATCAAATCAATAAAATTTGAACATATAATATACTAAAAAATAAATAAATTATAATTATTATCCAACACATCATAAGTTATATCAAAAATTTATCTGTCTCAAATGCAGTTGCGTAATTTATTGCTTAGTGAGATTGTAGCCATTGATGTTGATTTAAGGAGTCAAACAAGGTCAAGAAAATTTTATTTAAAAATCATAGTGTTTATTTAATTAATTAAGGATCAAATTACAGATCGAGTTATTGGAAATTTTTAGGTCCACACTTGGCTTTTTCCACAAATTGACGTGAGAGTCAACTGTTAACACTTAAATCATCATCACCGTCATCATCATTATCATCATCAAGTTCCCATGATGTTGATGCAAACTACCAAAAACATTATCATAAAAAATGAATTAGAATGGCTAAGAAAGTAATATATTTGATCATTTGGCAAAAAAAAAAAAAAAAGGGTAATATATTTGATCTGGGCAAAAATGCCCAAATAAAAAAGATAGCTTTTATTTTTTCAATAAATATTTTTATGAGTAAGAATTTAATATAATAAAGAAATTTTTATTCTTATTTTATATAATTAAATTTCACTTTAATTCAATGGGATTTGAATAAATAATCATTTTATGAAAATCCCAAATTTTATTTCCTATTGTTTCCTTATTAGGTAATGTATATATGTTGGTTTTGATATATTACAATTTTTAGAAAGTTATCAAAATTTAGATTATTGATTAATAAATGATGACTAAAATTATTAGTTGCATAGAAAGCCACATATGCAATTTTTACAAAGAAATCATGCTTATGGGAATGGTGACAAATCTCCATAATAAGCTTTAAGTGGCTGCATCAAATTAATTTGTGAATCTATCCCAATACACAATCTAAAAATCTCAAGGTTAACATGATTAGTATAGTAATATGTTTCTTTCTTTAAGTAATTTGGATTCAATTATTGGAATTAGATCATAAGTGATAAATTTCTCATTTATAAATTTTGTAATCTCAATGTGAATAATCAATTTTAAAATTTTAATTGAATCAGGAAAATGAACTTAATATATATCGTTAGAATTAATAAATTAAGTTTGAGCACAGCTACGATGGAGTAGAAACTTGGATTCATTAATTATTAAATAATTATATTGATAATTAATTCGAATAAGTAAATAATATATTTTAAATATTATTTATTAGAATTTTAAATAGAAAAGGATAATTTCTTAGTGGTGGAAAATAGAAGATCTTCCTGAATATCATATCATGGTTACCTAAAAAGAATTTATGTTGGCGAACAAAAAGACCTTGAAGACTCATAGTGAGCAAAAAAAAAAAAAAAAAAAAAGGTTAGCCATTCGTTATTATTTTTACTAGGGTAATACATAAAGTAAATTTTATCATGTATGAATTATAGTTGTAAAATTCAGATCGAATTGACTAATTGGATAAAAAAACTCATAATCCAAATCATTGATCGATTTGATTTGAATAATAAATAATGTCTTAGTGAAAATCGATCAGTCTAATCACAGTTGAAATAAGTTAACATATTGATTTTTTATTACATTTAAAAATTTTAACTCTTGTTTTGTAGCCTTAGTGGCTCCAACACTTGGCATATGGGCAGTGTCTCATAAGCTTACCACTTCCCGAAGTGGAATTTTTGTGCATTCTTTACTCAAATGTAATATGTACTAGGAAATCAACAGAGTCTTCTCTGTCAGCTGAGGTAGAAGCACTCATACTTGCCTTGAATTTTGCAAGAAGATATAGCTATCTTAATTTACTTATTGATTTAGATTGAAAAACATTTGGTTGATGCATTCTCTGTTCCTGTGGAAGCAAGTCCTTGGGAATTGCAGCCCTTGTTCTTTTAGCAAAAGAATTATCTGTTGGTTTTGACAATTTTTGTTTTACATGAACTAGGAGAGATCTTAACAGACTTGCAGACTGGGTAGCCAGGAGTTTAATGTATGGGTTTCTTTCCCCAGTTTGCAATGTAATTTCACCTTTTAGGTTGAAATCTTCGTTCTTATCTGATTTTCTTGGTTAATGCTACTTTATTTCTGGCAAAAAAAAAAAAAAAATGTAATACGTAATATGTAAATAAATTATCATGCTGAAATAATTTATTCTTTAATCTCCTTTTTTTGATAAAATTTTTTTAATCTCCTTTAAATTTGTGCAGTCTTTCCTCAAGTAAAAAAAAAAAAAAAAAAAAAAGGGAAAAACGAAAAATCACATCAACTAAATTTGATATACCTTGAATCAATCGAAGTAGTAATATCATTCAATTATTATTCAATAAATTTGCTAATTAATGCTTACTTACTTAATTAATTTTATTTTATTTATCATGAGTTTTAAAAAGTAATATTAATTATAATATATTTTATATAATATTTATTATATATTTAATTTAATAACATTTTAATCTTATTTTAATCGGATTGAACTTTCAATTCTCCATTTTTTACTTTTACCAATTTTATGATAAGGGTCGATATGAAAACTTTGGCATGAATTATCTTACAATTATGGTCTAATAGAAAATTTGTCAGTGCATTACTATAAATGAACTTTTGAAAATATCAATTCCTTCAAAAAAAAAACCACCAAAATCAGTGAATGGACAACATATTTGAAAAAAAGAAGCAATAAGTTCTAGCTGCTCTATCCGTCTTATTTTGTTTAGAATAAATTTTTTTTCACAAAATTTAAGAATAAATTAAATAATATATTATTTTTTCTTTTATATCTTTTATTAAATATAGTTCTTATATTTTTTTATAAATTTTATGGGGGAAAAGTTAAATTAAATTTAAGGATAAAATATATATAAAAGGTAAAAAAAAAAGTGTTAAAAATAGCAATGAAGCATTTTTTTAGAAATAAAAAAATGTTTAAAATAAAATGAAATTGAGGGAATATCTTTTTTTTTTTTATTTTTTATTTTGTGTTTGCTAGGTAATTGGAACTATCTTAGATGAGAGCTTGTTTAGTGGGGATATGAAATTCCATTATATATGTAGGGCACTACGCCTCATAACATCACTACCTCACCTAACCCACAGCACTAATCACTAAGACAACGACTAATAAATTAAATTTACCAAAAAAAATTGAAATTGAGAAAGGAAAAAAAAAAAAAAAAAAAGGGTATTGATTTCATGAGCACCAGAATCCAGATGTAAGATGCATAGGTTTTTTGCGTAATTATGGGGCTTCAATTCATTATTTTCGATAAAGGAAAAGTGAGGAATGAAGTGTAGGTCAATACGAAATGTGTAGTAGAGTAATATATTTTTAAGGGTGAAAATTCTTGGGTTTAAATTCAAGGCAAAATCATTAAACGAAAAAAGAAAAAAGTTAGGTTAATTTCGTTTTCAGTGGAAGTTTTTCTTCTCGTGCTCTCAATGATCTTCTGTGTCTGGGTTTGAAAGACTGCAATTTAAACCGGCCGACTGTGATGGACGACCAAATTAAAAACAATTACTGTAATTTTTATGTTTTTTCTTTTGAAAATACTTAAGTGGGATGTAACATTGCAAGTTTGTAAGCATGACATCCACACATAATTGGAAGAACTTCCATTGCCATGATTGAATTTTTTTTTTTTCCTTTTCTCTGTTACATAAAAAATAGATAGAGAGTTGAAATTGTTAGAGCTTTAATTTTTAACTTTTTTCCCTCAATTATTGGATTAATAATTCAAAAAAAAAAAACCAATTCAAATATATGTAAATATACTTTCTGAAAAAATAAAATACAAAAAAGAACTTTGTAAATACAGAATTATTATAATTTTTTTTTTTAGTATTGAGATAGAAAATTAAATATCAGTGAGATTCGAATACTGACATCCACTTATAAAATAATCTAATTTTATCATTAAAAAAAAAATAAAATTAGAAACTAAGAAATATTAACACATGTGAACACAATGCACTTACTCATAACTAAGTGGGATTTATTTCAAATGATAAAAAAGTATATCCTATATAATTATAAGAGAATGAATGCTTACTCACTCAAAGTATTAAATAATTTTTCTGGCAAACGTGTTCATAAAATACATGTAACGTATTTTTTTTTTTAAGAATAATAATATCAACATGTGTATCATTTTACAAATTTCAATTTTTTTTCAGTACTTACGATCATATTTATTGCCGAACAAAGATGTTGTTGGCAATAAAACCTATAAAATTTTATTATTCTTATAAAAAATTAAATTTTCATTATTGATTAATATGTCAATAATCCAACTCTATCATTTGATAACAAATGTGAGAAGATGCATGCATGTTTTGTTTAATAATCCAATAAAATTAATTAATAGTTTGTGAATAATTCTAAATAACATAATTGCATCTGACGCAATAAGGATAATTATATAATTTTTTTTATATAACTTATGATGTGTTATAGGACAATTATAATTTATTTATTTTTTAACGTATGATGTGTATAAATTTTATTGATTTGTGTGATTTTTTTTTTCACAACTTGAGTCATCTAATATTATCTATGTTTTGTTTATAAAAATGTAATATATTAACAGTGAAATATATTAAAAAATAATATATATTAGTAAATTAATAAATTAATTATCTTTTAAAAGAGAAAAAAAATCTATAATTTAAGACGGATGAAAACGAAAAATGAATTTTTTTTCGAACAAAAGAAGTAAATGTTTTAACAACGTAGTTAGTTACACCATTAATTCGTTTCAAATAATAGGGGTACTTATTAGATATCTATATATTTCATTAGTTCTAACTTCAAAAGCTGGCAATCTGGTCGGAGTTTGACATAGACTTGAGTTAATGTATACGGTTGGAAGTTTCTTGGTTGTATCTCCGAGCTATTCTTTCAAATTTGCAATAATGTGTTTGTTTTTAACGATTATGAGGGAACGCCAACGATAAACAGCATTTGTAGAGTATTTTGCTCTTCTCACACCTGGAAGTCAATAATTGTTATCAATTAATTTTTAATTCAGCAATATTAAATTTATCTTTAAATTTGAAAATTTTTGAATTTGATTTATAATTAATCCAAAATTTTTTTAAAATAATATTAAGTGACACAAATTATATAAAAAATTAATGTAATTTAAATATAATAGTATAATGAAAAATAAATAAATAATAATTATTTTTATTTTATATCATAAATTATATCAAAATATAATTATTTTTTATTTTACCAAACACAATTGAATAATTTAAGATTATCCTTTCTTTTATTTAAAGCTACAAAATATGCTATTCAATTCAATTAATATTAATTGCCAATGGGTTCTTAATTAATGAAATTTTGAAAATTTTATGCCCTAACAGCAGAGGAGGTGATAATTAAATGAGTGGATAAAAGTGGGTGTATAAATAATTAAAGTACCTATTTATTGTAACAAGAAGTAAGTTACCTTTATATATATATATAGAGAGAGAGAGAGAGAGAGAAAATAATGTCAATCCTTAATAATTACATAATGTTGACTCTAATGTAATGAAAAAAACAATTTTAAGAAGGCAAAGCATATTTTTAATATCTGAATTTTCACAGATTTATTTCTTCAACTTCTAAAGATTTATTTATCAATATTAAACCTCAAACTTTTACTTTTTTCGCATAAAAACTTTTGCATGATTGTTAGCAAAATTTAGCTAAATGTGCGTTAAAAACGTCTAATTACTGTTTTAAAGGGTAATTAGGATTCTAGTACCAATAATTTGAGTAGGAAAAAAAAGAAAATTAATAAAAAAGAAATCAACATCATAATAACACATCAAAACAAACTCAATAGATCATATAATAAAACTCACTCAAATTGAAAAACCCTAAAATTAAATTCACTCAAATTGAATGAACATATAACTCTTTAAAAGTTGTTATCAAAGACAGACGCAAAATTTAGATAAAAGATGGGCTGAGAACAATCCCATATACAAACTTTTGATAATTGACAAACAATTGAGGTGTGGTCATATATGAATTAAGTATAAATGAAAAAATAATGTGTATACAATGTAACTCACTTAAAAGTAAGTTATTTTAATTATAAGTGAGGTTGTTGAACATAAACTTTGCAAGCATTAGATTTGGAAAACATATAATACAATTACAAAATTTTATAATTATTTTTTTGGTTCGCGGGAAATTTATTTTTTTACATATATTGTTATGTTTAAATAGTTTGAATTAATTTATATTAATCAAATGATATATTTTTAAGTTTAATTCTTAATATAACCAATACAATCTATTTAATTAATTTTTATTATATTAGAAATGATGCTATTTGATTATTTTAAAAATAAATTGGAATACACTTACTTGGATATGGACATTAATTTATTTCCATTATTTCGAAAGACTAAATATGTTCATAGTTGTTATTATATTTTTATTGAATATTTTAAATTACATGCTAAAGAATTCCAATTTGATTCAAAATAAAAGAATAATATATTATATGTGAATATTTCTTCAAACTTGCAACAAACTAGTTAATTCAACCTTTTTTTTATCCTTTGCATTTCTATGATTAATAATGCAAGTAATATTCCAATTTAAAATGCTTAATCCGTCCATCGATTAAAAGATTTTCGGCAATAATAATTAATTAATTATTGCTGATATAAATTATCTCATCTAAAATTACTGCAAAACTATATTATACATATATTTAGAGTATTCCCAATATAATTTTTATATACGTTAAACTCTTTATTATAAAATGTAATACAAATTTCTATACACTTTATTATATATAATTTTAGCATTATTTTTTTTATTAGACAAATTTAAAAAAATCAATAGTTATGTGATAAAGTAAAAAAAGAGCAAAATATAAATAATCTATTAAAATTAAATAAATTTTTATATTTTTTATAAAATAATATATTCTCTATTAAACAAAATATATTTTTTAAAATAAAAAATACTATGGGAAATTTTCTTACTTTATTAGTCTTGTATATGGGTGGATTTTCATTTATTATAAGAACAACTGCGTGCAAGCCTGCAATTAACTATTAGGACCCAGCACTAGTCCTCCCATGGGCTTAGGGGCTGATCTCTGTCCGCCCTTGGTTGATACCTCAAATGTTTTTATAATTAGCACCGCCAATCACCACAACCCAGAAATTGGTCGTTATGTGCCTCTATTAGAGAGTGAGCATCATTGGATCGATGCAAGCCCAATTTTAGATATGCGCTATCGCTCTTTTGTGTGTCTTCCTTGGCCAACGGGGACCTGGAAACGCCAGCCATTCTTGATCCTCCGCACCATTAGTCACTGTAACCCGCTATCCTTAACTTGTAAGTTAGACTTGTTATTGGGTCAGGTCTGAGCCTAGTTTGATTAGACTTGATTTTCTTAAGATGAAGCCCGAGCTCGACTTGGCCGACATGTGAGCCTATTATTTTGACTAACTTGGTCCGCCTGTAAAAATATATAATATTTTATATGTAAATCTTTTAGGTGGCCAGGATATGTCTAGCGGGTTTCAAATAAATAATACTTCCAAATCCATCCAAAAAAATACTTTGAGCGGGCACAAAAAAAAAAAAAAAAAATCTATATCTAAGTCCGCATTTTTTGAAACGAACTCGATCAGATTGGATGGGTACTTGAGTTTATGAACAGATCTACTGCAAGTGAAGTCTTTATTCGATTTTCAATTTTTGGTTTACCTTTTCTTTTCAAAATTAAAAATAATATAATATAGTAGATATACATATTAATTTTGTTGTTATTAAGATAGGACAAAAAGAGGTGTCGTTTTTCTTTTTCCTTTAATTTTTTATACATTTTCTTAATCATATTCTTAATCAACACCAAAGAATTCTAAACAATAATTAAGCTCTTTTAACGCATATTTGGCTCAATTTTGGTAACAACCTCCAAAAGTTTTTTAATGTGTGAAAAAATAAAAATTTGAAAGTTTGATGTGAATAAATAAAATTTGAAGGTTTCACAGATAAATTTGTGAAAATTTAGGGGCCCAAGAATACATCTTGCCTTTTTACAATAATGTTTTTGCAAAATGTTTAAAAGCTTAATTCGATTGCAATAGAAACACATCTAAATATAGTTTAATAATAAGTATATATATTATATAGATTATAAATTCAAATTTAGTTTTTCTTCTCCGATACTCAAAAAATAAATAAATAAATAAATAAAAGAAAGAAAAATGATTCCAATGGAAGCGTTAATCATATGTATCTCATCTTAGTAACACATTATATATATATATATATATATATATATATATATATATATATATATATATATATATATATATATATATATATATATATATATATATATATATATATATATATTCCTTTAGGGAGAATCTTTCTTTTTTTATTTTTATTTTTTTTTAGGGAGAATCTTAGAGAGGAAGAGAGATTGTCCTAAAAACTTCAATTTCTAACATTACTACATAAGCCCATTCAAAGGAGACAAGACCTTTTCAAATAGATTATTAAGCCCAAAGAAAGAAATAGTATTCATGGCTTCAACTAATACCATGGACTAACGTTCCAAAATCCTCGGCGAATAGATAAGAACACGTGGCAGGTATTATAGTTATGGCATTTGAAGCCAACTTGAAGGTGAAAATAAGCACACACTAAAAATGTGTTTTATTTCTTTTTTGTTGTTGTCTGTTTCGTTTTCTCCAAACAGAAGTGATATGAAAGGTAGTAGTTAACAGACCAAATAAAGCAATGAATAATTATCCATAATTAACGAAAAAGTTAAAATTAGAAAAATACAAAAGCATGATGCAACCATCTCTCATTATATTATATCATATTACCCAAATTTCAAATAATTTGATATTGATACTGTCTCTTATGATATAGCATGAATATGGATTATACAACTCCAAAACATTCCCATATCGTATCTCTATATAATAATTATTATGTATTCGATGATATGTGTACTAAACATAATCTTTATATTCATCGAATTGAATTCATGTGAAAGTTTATGAATGCGAACACAAATGAATTTATAAATGGGTAGATGTTGAAATTCATTTTACACAAAACCAATTGGTTTGTTTAACTCTTCATTTTATTTTTTTCTTTTGATTTAACACTCACTCCTTAATTGCAACTAGATAATCTGTATCGGATTCGGTTAAGTTGACACTTGACAGCATACGGTAGTATCATCTCAAACTACCTATAAATATCGCCCACATACCAGGAATCGATATTGCTCTGATATTATGTGAAAGTTAATGAACCCGAACACAGGTTGATTTATAAATAGGCAGATGTGAGAATTCATTTTGCACAAAACTAATTAGTTTGTTCTAAGTTTAATACCTACTTATTTATAAACCCTTTATATATTTTTATATTTTTTCAATACGAGATTTCTTCTCCACATTAACTTTTCATTTCATTTCTTTCTTTTTATTTAACAATTCATAATCCCATATTCTAAACCACTTTAATTAAGAAGGGGTAAATAAAATAAGTCTGTTTGGTAATGATTTTTTAATTAGGTGTATAATATAATAAAGGTGTTGTATGTTGAGAAAGTATTATATTGAAAATATTGATTAGAAGTTACTAATATGTATAGTCATCAAACGTAAATTATGTTTTTATTTTTAATGGAAATAGATTAATTTCATGAAAGCTAGGGAGAATTGGCGGATTAATTGTTGGACAAGTTCAATGAAATTAAATTAAATAATTAGTTAATTCAAGGAATTGTATTTTGAAAAATCATAGATATGATTTTTTCCTCTATATGCACGTACGAGATGTTAATTAATTCTAATAAGATAAGTTGCTGTTTAACTAAGATTAAGTACTAATGATGTATGGTCCAACAGGAACTTAATCACTTTGATTAGAATAGGGAAATTGCCAAGAATTTGTTCCGAGAAATTGGCCAGTTGTCAATGACTCAATAGGATTTTCAATTTTTTTGTGCCAGCTTAACAGTTTTGAACCTTTTAGCACGCAGGAAGTTGCCGCGAACCAAGTTTACCAGTTGTCACCTACATTTTCTAAATTTGATTAAAAAATCTTTACGAAATCATTAATCAAAGTAAATCTAGCTGAATGTTTCAACTTATTCATCAGACCCAACTAAAGAAATTAATTTCTAGGATGCAGAATCAAAATTGCCATTCCATTACCTCATATGATGTCCTCAAAATCTGTGACAGTCTAAATGCCAGCATGTTTCCTTGCTGTTCACACATGGATTTTTTTATCTTTTCATCACATAGAAAGACAAACTTAAACTACTTCTGTCAGAATTCCATGACCATAAAATTATCCCAGAAGGACAAAAAAATTTTGATATGGCATTAATTATATTACTATTATCGTCCACACAAATAAAAATAAAAAACAAGTTAAATATCTTTTTTTTTTTTTATCTTTTTTTTATTGTCTCCTCTATTCTTATGATCATATATAAATTGTATTAAATTTTATAGATATATATTATTTATAAATTCAACTTACGTGCCATCATAAAAATAGAGAAAATAATAAAAAAAATAAAAAAAAATATTTAACACTTTAAAAAAAAAAAAATTATATAGCCATTCGACTAGTGTAAAAATCAAGATTCAAATCTTGACAATCTCCTTTAAGAAATTTCAGATGTACTAAAAAAATCATAATTAATCTAAGAAAGTAATTATAATATGCTTATCTAATTGTATTTCTATTGTATTAAAAAAAATGAAAATCATTTTTTTTTTTTATAACTAATCAAAATTAACTTTACTCTCTATAATATATAATAACTTTACTCTCTATAATATATAAATATAATTTCACAAGAGATTAATTAATACATGAATGTATACACAAATTAAAAAACACATACATATCAGCATTAACCATTGTGCTTAATTTTGCACTATTCCTTCGTTGTTCTTTCTATTTTTGTTCTAAAATTCTAGCAACTAAAAAACCTAATTAATCATACAAAAAAACTGCATGAAACAATCAATCAACTGTAGTAATGTCTATAACCCTTTCTCTCATAGTAGTAGAGTGTATTAAACCTTCTTGAATCCTCTTATTTCTTGGACGTAGTAACTTGGATAAAAACCCGCCTTTTTTCTTATCATTACTAGCTTCAATTTCTTTATTGCCTTTATTTCTTGGAACAAAAACCAACGATCTACTCTTGGTGAGCACATTCTTGCCACTCATTAATAAAAAAGATAAAGACGATGAAGCTTTATCATTAGTATTATTATGAAATCTATAACGACGCATCGGAGAGGAATAAGAAGAACAAGAAGCAGTTGAATAGGAAGATAATGAAGAAGAAGAGGAAGAAGAAGAAATCGAATGAATTGTAGAACGCGAAGAACTGGAAACTGAAAGCTGAGAAAGCTTTTCAATTAAGCAAATGGAACAGACTCCTGGAGATTGCTTGTGTTTTGGGTGTTTTTTGCATTTAGTAAGATCAGGCTTGTTAGAGCGAATTGGGTATTTGTTGAAATGTCCCATTTTTTGGCTTTTGGTTGGCATTAGCTAGTGGGCGGTTTTTAGGGTATATATAAAGTTGTTTCTTTCTGGTGGTTTTTTCCATGATACTTCATGGGAGGTTTCTTTGGGATTTCTTTGAAATAGTAATTGTTGACGGTCTGGGGAAAGGAAAGAATTTTGAGTTTTGACAAAGTTTTTGGGCTGGTGAGACCAAATGTACGGTTTTGATTAAACTAAGGATTTGTGGGATCCAATGAGTCGGTGGCTGTGATGTGTTGCGTAGAGGAAGTGGTATAGATTGGAAATAAAAATAAAATGAAATAAATTCTGTGGGGGCGGCTTGGAAATTTGGAAAATTAGCTTTGCTGTACTTGGTCTTTTTCCTCTCTCTTTTTTTTTTTTTTTAAATAAAGCGGAGCAGCAGTAGCTGGACAAAATAGATTAATAGGAACGGCGCCGTATTGTATGGAAGAAAGGCTTTCGCAAACCCACTTTTCTGCCCAAAATTATGATTTATATTTTTGTCTCGTACATCAAATTAATAAATAAAAAAATATTTAATTAATAATAATTTTTATTTTTTTAATTAATTAATTAATTTTTATATTTTATTTTATAATAATAAATTTATTTTTTTTCATTTATCTTAAAATATAATCTTTTTTTTTAAATTATAATTAATTTTTTATTATATCCATATTTATTTTGCATCTTTAAATCAACCAATCAAGAACGGCCACGGCAATAACCTCAAGTCCTTAATGACCTTTTACTTCTCTCTTTCATGGCGCGTCAACGCAGAATTGCAGTATAAACAAGTCGCCGAAAAAGAAAAGCAAAAATTGATAAAACAACCTACTAGTATAACATGCATGCTTGACGACTTCTTCCCCAATTTATATTGTTTTCTCAAGCGGGGCATAGACCGAGTATTAGTAGTCAATAATATTTATTTTTTCTTACTTAGGATTATATTCAAATTCAAAATTTATATATTTTATTTAATTTTTGGTCATAGACTCATAGTAGTACGCTTCTCTTTTAATTTTAAAAATAAAAAATCAATAAGTAAAGATATATATTCTCAATAATTTCTCATCTAATTACCAAAAGCATTCAATGAATAATTTGATTTATAAGAAAATTTTGTTTATTTTTCTTACTCATCCATTAAAAAAAAATAAAAATTAAGACGTTGCAGTGGGTCCAGTAATTTATTTATTTTTTTGTAATAAAAAATAGAATGCAATCTATTGCCTACTTATTGGATAAATAATTAATAAGACTATTATTAATTGCCAAGAGAGTTGAGCGAGCGAGCACGAGTTCAACGAAGTCAGCCGTAAATGACAAAAATCTAAGATGGTAGAGTGAGAACACACCGCCACGAGCATTAGGTTTAGGTTTACCTTTATAGCATTTTCCTACTTTCATTGTCACTCATCAGTGGAGAAAGGGCTATAGGAAATAGATTGTCTGCTCCATCGTTAACTCGTCTCTATACTTAAATCGACAGAAAATCAAAAATGAAAAAGTTAATTTTTTTTTTTTTTATATGGAAATTGAAATAATGAGTTATGTAACTCTGTATTCCTCATAAATATTAGTTCTCTCTCTCTCTCAATTTAGAACTCAAAAAAAAAAAAAAAAAAAACTGATGGAAATTAGATTTATTTATAAGCTAATCTAAATTTAAAAAAAATATTAAAATTTTCAAAAGACTAATCCGTCTTTTCGTTATAAATTTTATGAATATGATACTACCAAGAACACATTAAAACAGTAAAACATGTCAAAAACCTTATAAAAGTTTGGTTGAAATAGGTCTTGTTTTATCATGCAGGCTTTTTCTTTTATTTATTTTTCTTTTCCAAAAAAAAAAAAAAATTATATACAAATCATATATCAATCTCATTTAAAATATTAAGATCCACATTACTAGATAAATAAACTATTTTGTCAAATTCGGATTAGTTCAATTAAAAAACTAAGAATAGGCGGACAGATCAGTCTGATTATAAATTGGATATTTCCTGTGACAAGCGTTAATAGTATAATAAATGTTATTTTGCTTTTTATCTGAAAATTTTTAAAATTAAATTGATTGTAATGTTCATTAGAACATCTAACGCGTAACATGCATTATCTATATATATCAGCAAGCACTTAATATAAATAATATTTATTTTTTATTATATAAATAATAGATACATGATATTATTTAAAATTTTGATTTAAATTTTTGATTCGTGATTACCTGTCTTTACTGATTTTGAAATCGGATGGGAAATGAAAACCATGCAAATTATCATGATAATCCATATTAAGTAGATAATAAATCTAAATAATTTCTGTTTTTGTGGGTTTCAAACCTAAGACCTGCTTATCCTAGGGCGTCGTTAGCCTTTTCTTTATTAACAATAAATTGTAATAAAACAAAATGTATTCCTCTAATCAAGGTAATGAAATTGAATATGTAAAAAACAATTAATTAATGTATTTATTTCATGCCACGGCTATTTTTCTTTTGCTAATTTTAAAAATTATTTTCTTCTTTCTTCGAAACTAAAATTGTTATAAAATTTTTCCCTTTTTGAGAATTTTAACTTCAAACACAAGTCTTCTTCAGTATTTTGACAAGTGTAATGTAAATACTCCTTTTTTTGGCTTTTATTAATTAAATCTTTTAGGAGATATCCAACCCCATAACCTCGACAATTGGAACTGTGTAATTAATCATATATTAAATTAAAAAAAAAAAAAAAAAAAAAAAAAAAAAAAAGAAAGAAAAAATTCACGTGCTAGCATGCCTATGGTTATAAATTTATAATTTACATCCAGCTCTGCACATTGTGTAGGCCATTGCAAAGAAAATCAATCCTGGCTTAGCTCCATAATCAATGTTCTCCACTACAGTGCAGTTGTACTATAATATTTTAGCAATACTTTCGTATTGTACTATAAGATTTTAGCAATACTTTCGTATCCTTTAATCCATTTTGATTTATAAAGTAGAGATGAAAATAAAATAATTATTTTACGTTAAGTAATGTTTTTATTTAAATTTCAGATAATGAGATAAGAATGCAAAACACCGACTGTAATCATGAAATAAATATATCCAAGTATTTAAATTTTCTCAATGTTTTCATTTCTTTAAGGCTTGATATGCATATAATCATGATGGGATTATAAAAGTTCTGAAACAAGATTCTATATTTTATTACTAGTTCGCTACCATACATATATTTTAAGTAATCATAGTTTGAACAATCAAGTAACTAACTCATCCCTTTTAACAAGCAGCAAAACAGACACTACCAAACTAGTTCTCATTCCTTTGAAATAGCACCTCATAACGGCAATGTGAGAAAATCTCCAGCTTGAGTTAAAGATCAAAACGCTGGTAGCTAGACAACAAGGTGAGACTGAATGCTCGTTCTTGCTCCAATTCTTTATTTGGAAGCTTCAGAAGCTTCAGTTGTTTTAACTTCTATTGGACACTGAGACACGTAAGGTTTGAGCTGAAAGGAAAAGAGAAAAAATTTTAACCCACAGAGCATGCAAGCAGCTTATCCTAAAATTGAGATGTGAGATTGTGTTGAAGGGGAAATGCGCAGTTTTAGACGTGCACAAATTTGTGATTTGTATAATTTTCCCTTTGTCTGGCCCTTCTTTTTAATTAGGTAGGATATTTAGCCCAAATGCAAGCCTTCTACGCATGGAGACTGAGCTTTGAGCAATCAGTCCGTCTTCTTCTATTCCCATTGAAAGAATGAAGATATCATGCAAACATGGAAATATTAACTTTTGCCTTTTGAGAATGAACTACAAAAGCTACCTATATTCTTACCTTCTTGGTTCTCATGCCAACTTCTTTATATGGTTTAAGTCTATAGTGTTGTTGATCTCTGCTATTCTAGAGATAAAGAGAGAGATGTCTCTCATTGTTAATAAATTTCCCCACTCCACAATCATGGTCATGGGACGGTAGTCCCGATATACTAGAGAAATTCAAAAGGAAATTGTTACATGCTGAATGACTATATTATTCCATCATCCAAAACAAGACCAAAACTTCACATATACTCCAAGGAAAACCTATTTCCATGACAATGTCACTAGTAGCCAGAGGAAAAATAAATAAAATATACTCCATTCTCAGTAGACAGCTTAAAAACAAACTATTGCTTAGCCAAATTATGTCCTAGAAAACTGTAAAAGACAGATATAAATCCCTCAGCATTAGTAGATATTGGTACCATATTAGAAATTTCCACTTAGAAATTTAGGGGTTGGAAGCAAGACCTAAACATCTATCCTCTAGAAACAAAAAACAAATGGGCGGAGAAAGAATACCTTGAAGTCAGTTAAATCAGGGACTATATAGTTGGGCAATTTCTCAGGCACAATAACATAACCACCTGCAACAGGTTCATTGTTAGAAGCAAAGAAATAATACACAGTGATAGCATTTGCCAACTCAATACAGCGAGCTATGCTTCTTTTCACATGTGATTATTACGAATTTTGAATGCGTCATTGTATATTATTGAATATTAAGTATTGTACGAAATAAAATTATTTTAATAGATAATAAAACAAAAATTTAATAAAATTTATGAAAAAATAAAACGAAGTCAATAAAAAAAATTTCAAATTTCAATTCAATGACAATTTATATTTATATTCAATTAATAAAATAAAATATAAATAGTAAAACAATTAGAGTAATAATTTAATATTTCAAACTTACATAAAATCTATTTAAATGTGAAATCTAAAATCTAATATAAGGTGCTATAAAATATAGATTATGAATATTTTAATTGCTTATTAATATTGAATAATAATTAAATATGGTACATATATTGGAATATAAAGCAATAAATTTGCTAGCTTATTGAAAAATTATTATTTTCTATTTACCTTATATCAATTTTTTTTATACATGACAAAATTATTAAAGTCACTATGATTATTAAATCCTAACTCCCACATCCTTTAAAAAAAAAAAAAAATTTCTTTTTTACATATAAACTATTATAAACTTAGACTAATAAAGACAACACCTTAAATTACATGAAGTCATAACAATTAATTAAAACACAATTATATAATATAAATTCTAATCCTAAATCTACTTGAGTTGATTTATTAATCTTAATATAAATGAATAATGGGCCTAGAGACGCCTATTCCTTGTTTCTATCTTTGTATCTGTAGAGAGACATTTTTAATTTTTCTAATTTATGAAAATAAACATAAAATCTGAAGAGTATTTTCAAATTTTCAATTAAGATGAACAAATTTAGAAATAAATATGATTATAATATAATCTTTTATTAAAAAAAAGTAAAGTTGACAAAAAAATAAATTTAGGACTTGTGTTAAAATAAGCAAAATCTTAAATAGGATTATAAATTCGCGTACTTCTTTTCTTTACTTTAATTCTTAATCTTTAGCCTTAATTTCAAGTTAGGAGAGGGCTTTTTTTTTATTAATAAAAATACCTATTAACAATTAAGATGATAAATAAAAAAATGAAAAGAAATATATATATATATATATATATATATATAGTCTAAATAAACATTAGTACATACATAGTGATTTGGTGAAACTTTTGAGTTTTGACCAACAATTTGCAACTTTGTATTAAGAAAGAGTCTAAAACAAACTTTGATCTTAAAACATCAATTATACATTTTTATATAATAAATAAATTTACATAGTAAAAATATAATTAATTATATTATATCATGTAGGTAATAAACTATATAAAAAAAAAACCTTGATAATTAAGAAATTATTTTATGTTTGAATTATTTGTCCTATAATACCCAATATAAAGAATAACATGTGAAATAAATTAAAAAAAAAAAAAAAGATTATCAAATGAAAACTTAAAAAATGACATAAAAATAAAGTCAATCAAGATTATAAAAATAATACTTATAATGAAAAGTAAAAAATATACCACTAATAAAGTTAAATATTCAGAATACTCCACGTATGTATATTTATGATGATACTCGTAGGAGTATTTATAGAATAATGTTGCTAGATTTAAAATCTTTCTAGGATTAGGATTATATTTTTAATCCAATCAACTTTAGAATAATGATGACTTTTTTTTGTCTTTTATATCAAAAACCATGTACTTTTTGGGCAATTCAAAAGTTTTACCTCTTAAGATACTTTGATATATAGTATAGGTTATTGATTTGAACTTTATGTACTTCAAAACAAAAATATTTGTATGCTTTGTTTGGACACTATAAATTTCAAATGTTTGATTTGGATTTGATTTAAATCTAAATAGTTTGATTTTTATAATGCATTTCAGATTTTTACTCAAATAAGGTTTTCCATATTAATGAACCTTACCTTTATGAACTTAATCAATTACAAAAGTCTCAAAATACATAATTTTCTTCATCCAAATGCAAGGTAAGTTTATCCATGACATAGAACTTGTAGTTAGAAAACTTGATGATTTGGGAACTATCCATGCTTCAAAGAGAACTTGATGATTCTGAAACTCTCCTAAATAAAGCTGAACTTCAAAAGTCCTATTCAACCACTTAAATTTAAAGCATACAGGAAAAGCCCTATTCAACCATTGAACCTATCTCTTACTCTGTTGACAATTCCATCCCTTTAGACACATAGCTTCTATTAGATTTGCCACCGGAACATGCATTTTGTGCTATAAGGACTTAACCAAAGTTTCATGCTATAAGGATTAACGGTAGGCCAAGAACTTCAACTTTGGTACAAATACCTCGTGCACAACACGAGAGAATTGCAATCATGTTGAGGACTTAATTCCCATAGTAGGGACTCATGGCCTGGCTAATTTCTAATTTACAACTTCAAGGCACAAAAGAGCTAACCCATTGCTCATCCAGCTTTAGGATATAAGAAACTAGAGTAAAAGATTCTGAATTTCAACATGCACTAAGACACGTTTAAACAAACACCTGGTGGGCGTAGAGATAATAGTGCTCTTTCTATGCAAAAGAAAAAAAAAAAGTACTGATAGAGTTACTGGGTAAGCTTAATCTCGCAATTCCTCCTCCAAAACAAATTAAAATCTTCCCTAAATGTAAATAGCAACCTTTTGCAATTTAACAGAAATATTATTCATCTATAATGTCGTAATTCAAAAAAGCTTTAAAACAACAATGAGAATCCTAACCTTTGCGAGTGTGAAAACCGGTGGGCTTGCAATTCTTTCCCTTGTAGTAATCGCGAGGAGCGCGTTTTGATGAGAGAATGTCCAACGACGATGTTCGCTTTCTGCGCATCGCCCTTCCTATACCTATTATCAATCCCAACGGCATTTTCGAGCAACTGAACTAATCTGTAATGTTGAAGTAACAAAATTACGGGTTAGTATTACATTATTCAAAGAGATTTAAAACAAAATTTGAAAGTTTAGAGAGAGAGAGAGAGTTGTCTTACTGGGTTGCAGAGTTTTGGTATAGAATCGAAGCACGATGAAATCCTAGAGAGGTTTTAGAGGTTTCTTGTTTTGCAGAATGGAGAAAATTGGGCGACGGCTCAAAAGGCTTACTCATTGGGCCTCAAAGCCCATTGACTAAACATTTAATGCAATACGACGATCACAATTTTGATTCCAATAGATGAAACATATTTTAGACCAGTTCAACCCTTACCCTATTAAAACGGCGTAGTTTCACTCGGAAACTTTTTTTAAAAAAAAAAGAAAATAACATAATTAGAATCGTAGAATTTTTTTTTTTCTCTCAAAATATATGAAAAGAATTATGTAATTCTAATAATTAATGTCTTAGAATTATGTAGCTCCTCCTGTGTTCTGCTCTTTTATTTTAAGCCCAATACTCATCTCTTTGTAGTTTGGGCCGTGGCCTAATTTAGAAATATTCCTACCCTTCCAATCTTATTTAATTAATTATTTTTTTATTTGTCATGTATATTGAAAAAATTCAATAATTTTTTGAATAGAAAGGATTATTCAATATTCAATACTCATGAAAATAATGTAATTTTTTTTTTTGATGATTTCTTCTTAAAATTATGGAAGATGGATTCTACCTAATTGCAAGTGTTGGGATGAACTATTTTATATACATAGAAGAATTATGACTCTTAAAAGAAAGGCTAAAGAAAAAAAAGCATTGTGATTATACCTAAAGAATGCCTTATGACGACCCATTTGAATGATTCTGCGTCAACATCACACATCACAGTCTCCACAAACTTTAACCCTTATTATTCAAAAAGATCCTTTTGTCATTGGCTTTTTTCTGAATGACCAGAGCAACAAATAGACAGCAAATTTATCACTTTAATTTCTACCCATAAAACAAGCTAGAAACAAAAAATGTCCTTTAATTAACTTTTTTTTTCTTTTTCTTTTTAGATTTAACCTTTTTTTAATTTTAATTAGTAATAAATGTATTAATATAGGTAATAAGTGGGGACATAAAAATTAAGCAGTATTTATAAGAATATATTTTTTAGGTCAGAATATATTTAATAGACCGTAATATAATATAATATATAATAAAATTAAATATATTTTTAATATAATATTTATATTAAAAATATATTATATTATATTAAGAGCCTATTAAATGTATTTTAATTTTACATCCAGCATGACGACTGAATAATAATTATGGATAGATAGGCTTTAGTCTTCGCAAATTGCAGTTACAGTTAGCATCATTATCCTCATATTTTTGCCTTTAAGCTCCCTGTACGTATCCCAGTCAGGACAGAAGTAGTTTATTTTCAAAACCCTATTTCATACTGTGATAATTAAAGACATTTTTCTGCAAAAGAATAATTTTAAATGTCATTGAAAAAATAATTATTGACTGTTGTTTAATTGTTTCATTTTTTTTCCAAAATTAGAATATCCATTTCACTTTAAATAAATTTTAATAACTTTTAATTAATTTTATCAATATAAAAGTTTTTTCAACAATAGTTTACAAATAAATGTCAATAAACATACCCTAAATTTAATGAATTATGAAGTTTAGTGAACAATGATGACACTTTATTTTTATTTGAATAAAGTTGCATTTTATTGTTACTTGTTAGAAAATTAAAATAAACTTTATTTTATTGTATGAAAAAAATGACTATCTTACGAAAAAAAAAAAATCTTATATTTCTCCATAAATTAAACTAGTTTTTCATTCCTCTTAATTGCAAAAATAGTTTTAATTTTATAAAAATATGATTTATCTTGTGCAAAATAATAACTTTACGAAAAAATTCATAAATTAACTAAAAATAAAAATAATTTCATAATTATAAAAGAAATTGTTCTCTTATGAAAATGACAATCTTTTCATATTTTTTTGTAATTTTTCTTATTTGAGAAAAAAACTTTAATTTTACGAAAATATGAATTACTCTGGACAAAACAATAACTTTATGAAAATTTTCTAAATGTGTGAAAAATATTTTCGTAATTAAAAAAAAAAGACTCTTATGAAAATCACAATTTTTTTATATTTTTTATAAGTTAAACTATTTTTAATAAAATTTATAGAAAATAAAATATTGTACTTTGTTTGAAAGTAGCCTAAAATTTAGCTTTGAATAAATAGCCATTTAAAATGAATGTATATATTTGAATTTGATATCATATTAACTTTTTTTTTTTTTTATAACTTTTTCATTTAAAAAAAAATAAATTTACATTACCTTTAATTAAAATACATATTTATCAAAATTAATTCCTCACATAAATCCTCTTCTGATTTTAATTTTGATTTATAACGTTTGTTTGAATTCTTTGATTTTTTTTTTTTTTTTGTTATGCTTGACTACTTAATATGAGAATAATTAAATCTATAATGTATACCAGTTTTTCTTTTCTCGATGTATTAAAAATCTATATGAAAATTAATATGTTTAAATTCCAGTTTCAGTAAATTATTAATTCAATAATCTATGTATATTAGCAAGTTTGAATAATTAATTTATCTTTTTCTTTTTTTTTTCTTTTAAATATAGCTTTCACTAAAACTCTCAAATTTTAAATTTTTCAATCTCGAACTATGGAAAATTTTTACGTGAATTTAATCTACCATGTCAGACTATAAACTAACCAATATTGATCTGACACATTTGCATATTAGTTATAATACACACTATAATTTAAGAAGTTAAATTACCATACTCACCATATAGGATTGTATATTGTAACTAATTAACTGATGTGTTAAATCATTATTAATTAGTTTATAATTTGATGTGATGAACTAAATTCACTTAATAATTTTTTTGAAAGTACACAAATTGACTAAACAAAAGGCTAATTTGCTTATAGAGTTATAGGTGAATATGGTACTACTCTATTGTTATGCAAGCATAATAGCCAATATAATACTTAAACAAAAATATATTCCATAGTTATATAGGATCCGTTTGACGTTGAGTTTCTCAAAAATACTTTCTAATAAATTTTTAATATTTTTTTTAAAATTGATTTTTAAAACTACTTTCAAATAGAAGTATGTAAATTAATAATTTTTTTTAGAAACAAGTTAAAAAAAACAGTTTATAAAAAATAATAAAAATTAATTCATTAAATTAAAAAATTTTAAAAATACCTTTTTAACTTTCTAACAGCAACCCAAAATATATCCATAGACTTTGTTAACAAACTTGCATGTAGTTTTATCAAAAGCCAAGGAGAGGATGGGGTGACGGCTTCTGAGTTGAATCTTTGCAAAGGTATCCAAAGGTGATAGTCTCTAAAATTTGAAGATTTTAATAAATATTAAATATATTTATTTTTTTAAAAAAATTAATTATATTTTTAATATTTAGTTTTACAAAATTAAAAATATTTATCATAATATAATGAAATATTTTTTATGTCATCCCTTCAAAAACTGACATTATGTTTGGAAAGAGGAACAAATGTGAGGAATGGAAAGGGAATTAGGAAAAGAGAGTAGAGAAGAGTTTTTCCATTATTTGAAAAGATAAGAAAGATTGGAGAAATGAAATGGTTTCTCTGAAGACCACTAAAAATTAGTTGAAATGGTTTTTCTGAAGACCACTAAGAATTAGTTGAAATGGTTTTTCTGAATACCACTAAGAATTAGTTCATTCATTTTTTGAGTGGAAGCTAAGAAAAGAAATTTTTAATTATATTTATAAAAAAATTATATTTTAATTTTATTTTTATATTTTAATTAAAGAAAAAAAATATAATAATAATTTTATTTTTCAAATTTTCACTTCTTATTTTTCGCCACTTTTTCAAATAATGTGGGAAAAAAATTTTCTTCGTCTTTTCTATTTTTATTTTTCATTTTTTTTATCCAACTTTTTTTCCAAACTTTTAGAGTAAAGTTGAAGATTCGCCACTGGTGACGGGTGCCTTACTCCAAGGCTGAACCGGTCCCCGGAGTTGGTGGATTTCTACTTTTTAGGGATTGCCAACAGATTTTACAAAACGTCATGGAAATCTATGTTCGGCTATGCTTTAGCTTTAGCTTGGATTCCATACAGCATTAACAGTCAAACATGGCTGACAGTATTGGGTCCCTTTTTTCTTACATGAAAGCGACTTGGAAGCGCTCAAAGAGTCTCAGCAGCTTTTTGCTGTGTCTTTTTCCCACTCTAATTACTACAAAAATGTGGAAAATGACTTCTTTCTTCTCTTCCTCCACACGCTCATCACTGCACTATACCCTCCTTAATTAGCCTAATTATAAAAATAATATGCTTAATTCAAGTAACATTACATGTTTTAATCACTTTGTTTGCTTTGCTAATCAATGCCAGTCAAACGTATTCCCTGTGCTAGGGTTGTTATTCGTATAATCCGGACAATTAAAAGTTCATTTAAATTAGTTCAAGGGTCGATTTCAAATCAGAATTATTAGTAGAGTTCATTATTGATCATGAATCTATGTTAATGAGATTGAAACACTATATGAGGTTGCAATATGTATTGTTTCATTGAGGTAAAGAAAATGTAAGTTTAAGAAATAAAGTTAAGCTTTTCAAATGTTTGTCTGTCATATAGAGAGAAGGTTAGGTTAGGTTGGGTTGGTTTAGGGGAGGGGTCTACAATTTGGGGTAGAGCTATCTATGTCCTGAGAATCTAGACTCTTTAGGAGTGGTACCACTAAAAAAGAGCAATTGGCAGAGTCTTGAATCTGGCCATTGATTATTGTTAGCTACAGGTCAGGATCTACTCTTTACCAACCACATGGTTTGACAGATGCTCATCGGAAGAAAACCAACACAGGAGAAAAATCAAACCAAAAAAAAAAAAAAACCTCAAGTTTGTCGGCCTTTTATTCAATTTGAAACTCTATAGAGTTCATCAATGTTTAAAGGCAAAATTTTGGATAATAGATGATGATGCATGTTTTGAGTTTATTTATTTATTTAATTTTTTTAGACAATCAAGTGATAACACCTAACAAAAATATATTTGATTACATAATTTCTTTTTTAATATCTCTTATTAAATTAATGACAATTATTTGTGATTTTAAATATTTAAAACTGATCTCCCACTTTTCACACTTTAAAAAAAAAAAAAAAAGAAAATCAATATGACCTCACCCGATTATCGTTTTGACTTTATTTTGTGTTAATGTTAAAGTTGAAATTTTATTTAAAGAATGTTGTAAAAAAAATAGTTTAAAATTGTAGATTAGCTTTTCTAAAATTTTTGTATTTATCATTTAATTTTTATTTTTAATTTCAACCGCAATTCAAATAATAATATCAAATCACACATTTCCATGATTAAAAATGCAAGAGAAGAGTAAAATGGTAGAAGAGCAAGCAGGCAGGTGGGGCAAATTATATGATCAATATTGATGCAAAAGCTTAGCTATTTACTTATTTATAATATGATAAACAGTTTAAAACATTGCTTAATATGGAAGAGTTCTATCAAAGAAAATGACTTGAACCGGATTGTTCACTGAACATTATGATGATTTTTACACCAGAGGATGATATAATAGTAAACTTCACTGTTCCCGCGCATTTCTTGCAATTGGAGAGATCAAAAATGAAGCACCAAATCCTAATCTACGGTATCTCCAAAACCAAATTTATTCCTTTCTATGCCCGGAATTATTATTTTTTTTTACTGCTCAGGAAAGTGCCAGTGAAGAGAAGGAGCTTGATCAACTGAAAAGAAATTGCAGGACTCTTCTGTATTAAATAAACTTTGTTCTTCTAGTTTCACAAGATGAGGTTGATGATATAATTGAAACCCATTTCCCAAAATGGCTCTTGAATCTGATAATTGAATCCAATTCACGAATGGATATGAAGATAGACCATTGACCTGGTCGTTATTTGTTCCATTGGAATTGTTATTATCACTTAATTCATGGCTCTGGCTCTGGCTCTGGCTCTGGCTCTGCACTGAAACATTGTTCTCTGACTCTGAAATAAGGCACTCTTCTTTTACAGAGTGACTGCTATCTGCATTTTCTTCCCTCAGCTTGGCTTTCAATTCCTTCACCTGAAAATTCAAGAACAAAGCAAGAAAAAAAAATCAAAAACCCAATTCTTTTAATCAAATTCTAATTTTAAAGTCAAAACTTTATTGATACACTACCTGTTGAGTTAAAGAATCATTTTCTCGTTCAAGATTAGTGTAATTAAGTTTTAGAGCTTCATAATTGGCCTTAAGAACTCCATAATCTCTCTCCAATTGTTTAGTTTTCCAACGAGCACGGCGATTTTGGAACCAAATGGCAACTTGTCTTGGTTGGAGGCCTAATTCTTCTGCTAATCTCAGTTTTCTCTCTGGTTCAAGCTTGTTTTCAACTTCAAAATTCTTCTCCAAGGCTTTAACTTGATCCAGAGATAACCTTCTTTTCTTCTCAGAAGTTGTATGAGTAGCTTCTTCCATGTAATCTTCTTCCTCTAGACTCTCTAACATTGCTTGAAACTCTCTAGTGTATGCTTGGTTTGATTTTTGAGGCTTCTCCTCTGTTTTATAAAATTGATGTTCATGAGATTAATGATCACATAATTATGCTTGAAATATAAGATTATGTTTTGTTTACCTTTAGAAGAAGAAGAAGAAGAGATGGAGAATAAAGCAGGAAATGAATCTGAACAACTGAACCGCTTCATAGTTGAGATTTGAAATCAAGAAATTAAAGTGCTTTCTGTTGGTGTAGGGAAACCATAATAATAAAGAACTTGGAAGTGTTTTTGGGTTTTTGAAGTGTTATGGCTTCTTTACTTTTTATAAATTTTGCTCACTCTTATTACGCCCATCAAAAGTAGAGCAGAGAATCAAAATCACTGTAGTTTAAACTTTTTAGAAATGAGTGATCTTTTCAAGAAAACAGACAAAACCCAAGAAAGAGGAAACAGTAATCAAAACCCTTCTTATAGCTAATCATTGTCTAATCATGCAACTATCTTAGAGAGACAGAGAGAGAAGTATCGGTGAACTTGCTTCACCGTTCACAGTTATATACTGTGAAGGTGTGATTAATCCAAAATCAATTTTTTATAATAAATTCTCTGAGTCTTTTTGTATCAATGATTATTCGAAATTACTGTGAATATAAATTTGAATTTTAAGTGTAAAATTATATGAAATAAATATGATGTCAAATTTTAAATACTCAATTATTTTAAATGATTATTAGCTATTTAATTATTATTTAGAATTTGTTTGGTGAAGTCACAGTCTTCAAATAGAGGAATTAAGCAGAGAATTGGCAAAATTAATTGTATCAGTAGTATTACACCAAAGTTGAAATACTGTTGGTCCTTGAATTAAGGGTGCCCACAAAAACTCATGAACTAGAGAAGGACACATAGTTTGGAAAAATGATATGAATTCTTAGATAAGTTATAAATTGAAATATTTGGATTTTTGTACTGTATAGTACTTTTGATTATAATGTGAAGGTTGAAGGAACAAGTTAACAAGAAACAAACAAACCCCACAAATTTCAATTGTGATAATTAAGAAGTTATTAACAAGTTCTTAATAACTCTATCTCTCTCTAGTCTCTACTACCATCATTTTCTTTTGATGTGAGCAATCAAAAAAATGAAAGATACAGAGGTTGTTAGTTAAACTGTCAATTAACTATGACATGAACTTAAAGAAGAAAAAAAAATTAAGATCCAACTAGATAAGATCCAGCTGTTTAATTAGAATTCGCAAAAAAAAAAAATAAAAAAATCTAGTTTTTGGTTTAAAACAAAAATTGAGTGTACTTCAAACCTTTTTTTTCTTAAATATATTTATATCAAACATTACTATTCTACATAGCTAATAAACAAATCTAAAAGTTTCTCCACCCTTATTTCCGAAAGAAATAATAAAATCTATGAGCCTCTTTTTTACCGCTCATTAATTTACATTGATGATATTTTATTATTTTCTGAAAATAAAGAAAGTTATATGCGTTTACTAAATAATTTTATAGAGATTATCCGGAAGTACGGGGTAAAAAAGGAAATTCAACTCATGGAATGCTTTTTAAAAATAATAAATATCATTTTTGTCCACACATTGCCTTTGAATTATTGAAATTCCTCAAAGCCGAATTTATGACATTTTAATAGATCAATTTTAGCCTTGCTACTAATTCAAAATCTTATTGGCTACTTCAAACTTGAAAGGTTAAGAACTCGTGCTTAAAATGAGAAGAGAGATATGGAGAAAGCACACAGCTGGTTTCCAATTTAGATCAAAAAAGAAAAGAAAAGAAATCAGATGTCAACAACTGCAACTTTATTAGGTGATTGGAACAAAGAAAAAACTTGATTTGGAAGCTCGTGTTAATTAGCCGTACAAAACAAAAAGAAATTTTGACACAAATTTAATTAAACTGTCTTGATTCAATACCGGAGTAGTGTTTGTTTAGAGAGTCCTTGAATTTTCAGCAGCGGAATAGGGCATGATTAGGACTGGGAAATTGGGAGCTTCGAAAGAGCTCATGTCATCTGTGAAGAACATGATATCACTGCTTACAAACATATATTCCATTTCGATTTATTATGGGGTCAGTTTGGGATTAAGTTTGGGGCTGTTTTTTAATTTTTTTTGTAAATTATGTTTAGTGAGAAGTTAAAGAAAGATAAGTTTTCTCAAATTAAAATTTTTTAAACTTTAAGTAAAATAAACACAATTCGATAAAAACAATTTAATCTCAAAGTTAATCACACGCCACTTGATTTTCATTCACATTCTACCTAATATATATTCTTTTCATACGTTGGAGAGTCCAATGGATACTACTTGTTTTTCATTTACATTTTACATAATGCATTTTCGTTTCATACATTAGAAAGTCTAATGAGCACCATTTATTTTTCATTCACATTCTACGTAATGCATTTTCTTTTCATACATTGGAGAGTCTAATGAACCGTAGACTATACAGAAGGCAATTATTCTTTTACACCTGTCATAAAAATGAAATTTCACGTAATGCGAATGAGAAAACTTGATATAAAAATATCTCACTCCAAAAAATTAATGCACTTCCCACTTCATCCAGATCTGGAGGGTTATAACTAGTGCATTCAATTTTTCAATGATATTGAATGATACTTTTTCTTAGGGGGATGTACCCCCTCTTATTTAGACAACTATTGTACAGTAATAAAGAGTACATGTACCATTAGCATTGGTAGAATTTAATTTTTATTTGATTTTTCATTTTTTTAGAAAAATGCAAATATGAGGATCTCATTTTTTTAATTTCTTATCTAATTTTTAATTATTCATATTTTTGTCATCGTAAGAATTCTAAATTTACTTAAATACATTTAGTTTTCTTGCCCTTTAAGGTTGTATGTATACTTTTTTATTTATATTTTTTGGCTTAATTTTTAATAATATTTTGCAATTGAATGATATTGATAATATAAAAATATCGGTTTAATTGGAATGTCTTGATATATCCTCTGCATCCTATTTTTATTTAAAAAAAAAATTAAATTTCCTATATGTTAAAATGATGAAAGCTTTCATTTTAATATAAATGGTCATTATCCCACTAGATAAGTTATAGTTCTAAAACTAATTTGGTCTTTCAAATTGAAAAATGAATATCTTTGAAAATGAATATATTAATTTCAAATTATAAATTTTTAAACAACCTCACAAATTCTACAAATTAAATTATTAAAATTCTCAAGAAACCACATAACATTTGGATGAAGTCTATTAAATTTAGAGTGTGAAAAAAAAATTGTAGTTCTAATAAAGAGAATTTATGAGATATACAAATTTTGAATGTTTTAGTTATAGAAATTCTGATATGAAATTAGAAAATACTATTAAAAAACTTAAAATTAATTTTAAATTATAGTCTAAATTTATCACGATTCAAACATCAGATATATTAATTTTCTTTTTTCAATACGGAAATAAATTAATAATAAATAGTAAATTAAGTTTGAAAAATGAGTACTCAATGATAATTTATAAAAAACCCTCAAAAACAGCAACTGTGGATTAGCTGAAGCCAAAATCCTCCCTTATTATAGCTGGATAATACTCAAGTGGAAAATTGACACCATGGCACCGACCTCCTTGTTGCTTTGTAAGTAACAGGCAGTTAAAGATTCGACACCTGTCATAGGTCCAACAATGTCGGCAGTCAGAATTCAACATTTTTTGAGATTAAAAAAATAAAAATGGCATCCAGCAAATGAAAGATCCAAACCACATTTTTCACGTTATCTAATTTATCAAAATTTATTGCATGATAAAATTCTTATATACTGAGGTGAATTCAGAACTCAACTTTAATGAGATGAATTTTTATTTATGTAATAATTTTTTAATAATAAAATATATATTTTTAATAAATTTAATAAGAAAAATTATCATAATAATAAAAAGCAAAAATAGTTTATCTAATTACTCAAGTGGATGAAATAAAAAAAAACATACCTCAAAACACTCAAGAGTTTGTATAAATTCAATAAATTAGTGATTACTGATTTGCGAAGTTCAATAAGTTGAATAAAATGTTTGATATATTAAATAAATAGAGGAAAAACAAATTTTAGCATGGGGGTAAGAAGTATATATAATATAATATAATTTTCAAAATTTGATTACTTGCCCCCATTATCTCTAATGTAACTCTACGTCTGTTTATATGAGATTCTATAAAAGGACTAAAAAGATTAAACCTTTTTAATTATTTTTTTTTCTAAATATAAAGACATTTGATTAAGATATTGGTTATGGACTGCTATTTCTTTTCCAATCTTGTATAGAACTTATTTTTGTATGCTAACGTCCATTTCTTTTAAGACAAATTAAAGCCAAAGTCCATTTGAGGTCAAAAGTTTCAATCTCATTCAAGATTAAATGATTAAATCCATATCAAAGATATATAGCTTTCATTAAATGGCTTATATATGGTTGTTTCTTTTTTGTTGTTCCATTACGATGAGGGACAAAAATGATTTCACATAGAGGTCCCTACTTTTTTCTATACATAAGAAAAGAGAAAAAGATTTAAAAGTTCATGATCGCAAAGAGATCAGTCCGACTTACAGTCTGTTATCCAATTCCAAAACGAATACATATAAATAATTCAAACCCAACTTGATTCAGAAATTTTTATCCGATCTATATATGGAAATATTACTTATGAATATCTTAAGTGCAAGCTTTCAAGAGGCGAATCATTTACATCAATATTACACATAAATCATAATCAAATTCATTATCTTTTATTTGATCGAAAGTAGCTTGATCACATTAAAAAAAAAAATTTTGATTAGTAGAAGTTCAACAAATGGTGGATATAATAACCTTGCTTCATTGTGTCATTTTGGAGTTCACATCTCAAAACAAGTACTACATGAGAAGCTCAGAGAAAATTTTAATTTGTTTGGTATTAATGCTAGAATTAAAAAAAATAAATTAAAATTATTATTTTGATTTAACATTAAGCTCGTATTATAGGTCAATTTTTGCACATTGTCCTAAATTCACTTTCCATTTAAGTTAAAAATAAAAATAAATTGTAGCCAAATTTTTCAGTATTTGACATGACCAATGTATTTAAAATGGCATATTTTAATAGTAGCTTCAAATTAAAATAAAAAGTTCTTACTATTGTTTAAGTGAATGCATATGACCATATGCTAGTGTGGGGAACAGGGAATAGGGAGGGAGAGAAAGAGATGTGTGTTTAGGACAATGGGTCATAGACCACTAGATGAACTAGCAGTTTTTAATATGTTCTCTATCATACTTTTAAGAGCCATCCAAAATATAGTATAAATTTTTTTAAATTTTGTTCTCTTCTTCAATCTTATCATATGAAGTAATTGGAGAGTTTATAAAAGTTTTGAATGATTTGCTGGATCACTGTTTCAAAAAGTTGGGTCTGATTTAGAGAAGTGTTTTTTGATGTGTCAAAAATTCAGAATTCACATTGCTTTAAACGTCTTGTTTCTTGGACTTTGTCGTCCAAGTCCCTTTCATACCCATAAGTCATACTTTCAAAATGCCATACCTGATGAACTTTGTCGTTCTGGCTTTTATCATGCGGGTTTCCAGAACAAATCAAGAAAGTTAGGCACATGGCTGCATGAAGTCATTAATCTCTTCCCCTTAAATGTCAAAAAAGTAGTCTTATATTGCAAACCATGAAAATAAAAAAAAGAAAAAAGTGTAATCTCGCATTGCTGCAACTCTTGACATAAAATATCACAATGCAGTGCAAAATAAACTTATTATAGTTTGTGCACTTAAGACAATCTTGGACAGGAGTTACCAGTTCGATACCCGGACTACGTATCACAATGCATTTAAAAAAAAAAAAAAAGAAAAAAAATCTCAATGCATCAGAAATAAGCTGAAAGTGTAGACCTGACTCCGTTACTTACGATAATCAAATCCACTAGAATTTTGTATCAGTTATAATGCAAGATTCATCTATGCCGTCACAATTAAATCAAATTTTCCATTTGCATATGGTAGGAAAGATTTTTTTTTTTTTTCCTTTTGTAAAGCTACCTTCTTTTGTAAGAAATCATAATGAAAAGAAAAAATTTCCTTGCAGTTTGCAAGGTGCAGTGAAAATCAATTACAACATAAGGAGGGTTACCTGGAAAGAAATTACAACATAAGGAGGGAAAAATTTTGAGATCGCCTTGATGTGGGAATAATTCTCGTCGATGCAGCATATGAGATGCAAAATTTATGCTGCCTTGTGTTGTCACCTATAAATTGACGTGTTCAACGTTAATCTCCCTGAGTCAAATTTTGTCCAAGGATGCTACGTATGTATACTCTTTCCTTGTTATAATCATTGGGGTGTGAGAATGGAGCACAGCAGGACGAGATATCAATTCCAGCAACCTCCATGGCATTGCAGACCCATTCAGGGATATCGCCTTTTGGAAACTACAAGACAATAACAAACAAAGATTTATGCAAATATTGCATGGCATCATGTAGCATCTTCACTTATTTTTCTTTTCATGGTAACTAGCCCCAATACCAACCACCACTTCTACTACCATCCTAAAGCTGAAGTGGCAGCTTCAACAATGGCAAATGTAAAACAATTGGCATTGTGTGGCAATGTGATACATAAATTCCAAGTTACAGAAAGGTTGACGGAATTGCAGAAAATGTAGTTGACAAATTTAAATAAGCTTTATGTCGTATTTGACATTGTGGAGGACAGGAAAATCAGAAAGCAGCCCAACCAACTCAAGAAATACATCACTATGTATCTAACCTCGCCATTCATTTAATGCATATTAATCCAATGGAGCCAGAAATAGAAAATCTTAAATCACTCTGCAATAACAATTTATTAATGAAGGATTCTTCTTCCCTTTCCACGGTTTCTGTAAAACATGCACGTGCACACATGCAAAACACAAAGTTTTAAGAGTAACAAGTACCATTTTCTGGAGAAAATTACAGACAAATCTGCAAAACAATTGAGTATTAGAAACATAATTATCACAATATAAAATAGAGAATTCAAACACATGACATAGTGATAAGTAAGGAAACATAAATTTTATAGCTGTTGGAAGACAAAAACTAGGACAAAGCACATACTCAGGAAATCTTCCTTCAATAATTGACGTGTGTAGATCTTTGCTAAGCTGCAAGAAAGCAATTTGCTCTCAATTAAGTAGAAAACAATGCAGAGGATTACTATATATTTGTATGGTTGTACCTTCATCATATAATACAAATTGTGATACGACAGAAGCTGTGATCCCATAGCATCTTTTGTGACAAGGCAATGGATGTAGGCCCTTGTATACTTTTTGCAGACCTACATTGAGAAAAACGTAATGCAAACACATGCTGTAGCAGAAATTAGTAGAATAACAGTTTAAGGAACAACTATTGGTTACAATCATACCATGCAATCACATGTAGGATCAACCGGACGCGTATCATCAGCCATTGCTTTGTGTTTTAGTTTCAAAACTCCCTGCATTAACAGTTTTGCATGAGCACATATACAGTATGATAAACCTCAAACTTTATTTGTCACAGTAGGAGGGCATGATTTTGCAGTAGTGAATTTTTATTTGTGCATTGAACAAGAGCAGCTGGTTGTTTGAAAGAAGCAAACTCTGCAGACAAGAAGAGATGGAAAGTACAATGGTAATGAAAATTTCAACCAATGACAGTAAGAAACAAAGGATATGCATTTAAGATATTCAAATGGGCATTTATGGCTGAATGCATGCAGGAAAGCAGATATATGAATTCTTTAATGCCGAAACAACAACTAGTTTATGCATCTGGAAAGGACATGCAGCTCAGTGCAAGTGTGCAGTGAATATAAAATGATGGTTACAGGATGAGTTTTTTGGTTTATGTACTTAAATAAGACCAATTAAGTGAGCTGAATAGCATCAAACCAATCCCACCATTTTGAGCAGTAAGAATGAAAAATCATCCAATTGTTAAAACATTAACATGGTAATCAATTTATGGTTGAAGTAAATACTGCAGTCCTGCATATTTCAAAAAATTTGAAAAAATAACCATCACCTCTGGTACAAGAGCTGTGCCAAATCGAGCAGTACGGGTAGGATATACACAGTCATACATGTCAGCACCTAAGGCACTGCAAACAACAATATCCAGAGGATAACCAACGCCCTGAAAGATGGCAATCATGACAGAAAAACGTGTTAGATAAGAGGAATAGCTATGAATTGAGGAATCAAACTAGATTGAAGAATGTAGATGAAGATGATAAAACTCACGTTACCATAACATATCGTGGTTTATCTTCAGGCAATGCAGCAGTACACTGAGCAACAACACGCCAAAAGGAATCTTTATCCTCGCCGCCAGCAAGACCACCAATAGCATAGCTGTCCCAGAAGCAAATTAAGTTAAGATACCTTCTTGATCACTAAAATATAATACTAGAAATAAATACAACTTTTGTCAAAGAAGTAAAAATTGCTGTAATAGACAAAAAGTAAAAAGGAAAATTCATCTGGAACAGGCAATGAAACTACTAAGCAATTAAGCATGAAAGATGGGGAGACTGAACTAGGAGTATGCTGCCCCCATCTCATGAATATTACCAAAAGGATTCACCAATCTTGTTAATATTATGATAAAAACATGCATATTAAAAAGGTCATACATTTAAATTCTATGATTCGAGAATTTGTTGAATTTGACATAGTGATACAAACCTACATCTAACACATATACATAAGTCTGTAAAATGGTGCCTAATTACTCGAGAACAGATTCACGCATATTATGCTTCTTCCATAGTACATAATTTACTGAAGACAAGGGTCAGGCATTTAATAGTCTACTTTCTTTTTTGGATATATAATTTGGAGCATGCCAGTGCTCTTTATTTATGTTTCCACAGAAGAGTGAACGAACATACCCAGGTAAATTCCGATCCACCAAGCCTCTAACACATATATCCCTGAATGAGATATAAATTGTAAGTGATAACAGTAATGAAAACAGTTTCAAACTCGCAACACTCAATATGGTTACAGCGGAAGTTACAGTTTATACTGAGCTCACCTCAACACAGGATCCAAACCACCTTGAACAATACCAAATAAATTTTGCTCATTTGGTCTCTTGTGTGCTGCCAACAAAATAGTGCAGAATAGAAAATCCATGAAAATGATATAAAATGAAACCAAAAGAAGAAGAAAATGTGATTAGAGAAGAAAACTTGAAGCAAGTAGGGAAAGTGAAGCAAGAAAATAAATATTGTATCCATCCTGTGGCTAGCTTTAACTCAAATGCAAAAAAGTATAATGGTGCCTATTAGGTCTTAGGTCCAAGAATATGGGACAACTTAATTAACTCAATAGCATTACACTGAACTTCAAAAAAGACTTTTAATGCAGGATTCCCGATTAGAGATTTTAGGAATGCTTATTTTTGGAGAAATTTAGATAAATGGTCACTTGGATTATTCTGGTTATTTTGTTTTCTTATCACAGTTGGGCTCTATTTTTGACGTGACTACATAAATACAATTCCAGAAAGTTGATTTCTTTACTTTGTATTTTGGTTTCTGTTTTCTAGGTCCTACAGTAGCTTTTGACTAGCCAAAACAACTCAGATACTAAACTTATTCTAGCTCAATAAGAGTATTACAGATCCTGCTTATTTAAAACCAAATTTAGCAATATGTCAAATTATATCGATAGACTTTTTTGTGTTTTTTTTTTTTTTAATTATGTTATGTTATGCAAAGGATTGGAATTTGGCACGATGCAAAATTACCTGCTATACATCTGTCTATCCATCGAAGAGTGCGATACATGGCCTCTTCAATCCGTGGACCAGTGATAGTGGTTCTTACTACATCGTCAAGAGCCATAATAATATCTGCACCAATTCTGTTCTGCAAAACTCATTGCAATATGTGATGTCACTTGAGTGTAGATGGAAGTTTTCTTGAACAAAAAAAAAAAAAAAAAATGAATGGCATTAAGAGATGGAGGCTTGAGGAATTCCAAAATC
Organism: Reutealis trisperma; assembly: GCA_947687605.1. Classification (NCBI taxonomy): domain Eukaryota; kingdom Viridiplantae; phylum Streptophyta; class Magnoliopsida; order Malpighiales; family Euphorbiaceae; genus Reutealis; species Reutealis trisperma. The sequence continues at coordinate 3,308,297 of CANTUT010000051.1, read as the reverse complement.
TCAATGGTAAACTCTCAATATCCAGTCAACACAAACATGCGGTAATGACAAGTAAAACAAGAGAAAAATACTCCGTTACTGTCTGATCCAATGTAAATATGAGAAATAGATATAATTATTATTAAGATAAATGTCACCAGAAGGGGAAAAGAAAATAAGGAAGTAAAAATAGCACTTACTTGGATTTGAATTGATTCCTCAGGTGTTAGAAGCATTGGCTTTCCATCAACTGGTGACTGAACCAAGAAAAGAAAGCCTCAGTTACAAGCAACAGTAAAATGATGTGTACCCTATTTCTTGGTAAAACAATAGAAAATTGCGTAGAACAAAATTGAAGTAATTAAGGACGTATAACATACATGTAGACAGGACATAAGTGAGTAATATAAAACGAGATAGCTGAAAGAAAAGAGAAGATATTTTTCATAAATGCAGAAGAACAACTTTAAATGTGCTTATTGATCAAAAGAAAGGATTACCGCAATTTGGTGAAAAACGAGACAGGAAAACAAGAAACAGTATAGTGCAAGACAACACACATCAACTGAACTTCACTTAATTATTTCATAACAAGAATTTTAGAATTGATCCAATACCAATTTCATCAAATACCTGGAAGGTAACACCCTTTTCCGTGATATCAGCTAAATGCAATAATGATACCTGAAAATATGAAAGGGAGGACGAGACAAAATTGTGAGCTTCAGACAGTACATATTTATTTGTCACAAATATGATGTACTATAATACTCCCTTCATTCTGAAAAAAGTGATCATTAAGAAAAATCACTATTTTTGAGATTGTAATAAATTTATTATAAGTTGTCAAAAAAACTCTTATTAATTGCAGTATAAATTAAAGAAATATCTGTTATTTTTTTTTATTGAGTTGCTAAATGACTACTTATTTATAAATAAAATTAACTTTTTTAATGGTCATTATAATGAAGGGAGTAAGATGCAGTAAACAACCATCTGGAAGCCACCAGAATCAGTAAGCAGTGCTCTAGGCCAGTTCATAAATTTATGGAGACCTCCTAATTCATCAATTAGCTCCGACGTAGGACGGAGTGCCAAGTGATATGTATTCCCAAGAATTATTTGACAACCAATCTCCTCCAGCTGGTTAGTTGTCAAACCTTTAATTGTCCCTATAACCAAGAATTCAGAAAATCTCTTATTAGTTAATGTCAAAAGGAAAATACATTAATGTACAAGATATAAACTCTAACCTTGCGTCCCCACAGGCATAAACAGAGGCGTTTGGCACACGAAATGAGGGAGTGTTAATTGAGCTGCACGAGCACGATTAAACCTCCCTAGAATCTAAATCAACACACATAATGCAAAAACAAATACTACTATGAAATAATTATTCCAAATACTACACAACAATCAAGAAAACATTAAATCGTTATATTACAATTTGAATATATATATATATATATATATATATATATATATATATCAAAGTCATACGTCAAAACGTAGTGCCATCATAACAATCTTGCTTTGTGGTTTCCTGTAATTAAATCATTAAAAATTATTTAAAATAAAAAAGAGCAATCTAAAACACTTTTGACAAAGGAAAGAAAATGAAGCTTACAGAGGGAATTGTGATAAATGTTAGAGAGACAATGCCCTACGATTATGCTTCAAAACAAACAGTTTCCCGCGGCGGCTGTGGCAGCACGCAGTCGTTCTTCTGTTATTTTGATCCCTCTTATGCCGGGCACGCGGTCGTTAGTTCCGTTGAAACATTTTAATTCTGGCCGCATTTTAGGGTTTCAAGATATTCAATTAGGCCCAGCCCAACATTAGCAGTCCCTTAGCTGAGAGTTCCGTAATAGCTCATTTTGGTTGCTGGATTCATGATTTTTAAGGACTAGGAAATAATGAAATTAATAATTTTACTAAATATGAATTGTTAAAGACATGACAGAATACGAAGGTTGTATTCAATTAAGATTTTTAAAGATATTTAATAATTTTTTTTAAGTGAATGATTTTTATAAAATTTATGAATTTTTAATAATTTTTTCAGAATTTATGAATGACTTTTAATGACGTTGTGGATAATACTAATTTTATGGGTTAACTAAACATTTAAGATTATTAAATTCAATATTAATTATATGTATCAAATATAATATTATTAATAATAATGCAGTTTGATTAAGTAATCTTGTGTATCAAACATGTTGTAATATACTGTTTGGTTTTTACTGAATGAATGGATATATTTAGTACTGTTACTTTGGGTCAATGATTATAAATTTGATTGGCTGGACCTAGACCAATATTTTTAAACTCAGCCTAGTTTTAGTATCAGTGAAAATAGAGGATTACAAATCAAAGTTCAACTGAAATCGAATCAAAACTTTAAATAATATTATATATTCATTATTTATTTGTTAAAAAAAATATAATATGTATATAATTAATGAATGCTACTTAGAATTAACTGTTGAAAAATTGTAGCAAATTAATTTAAAATAAATGTATATTATTATAAATTTAATGTATATAATTGAGTTTTATGCATATTAACAGCAAAATTTAAAACATTAGGAGTTATTCTTAAGATTTAAGCTAAAATAAATGTTACCATTACGATAACTAAGCCATTAAGGGGCAACTTTAACAAAGGGCCATTGGCCAAAAGAAAACAAAAAAAGAAAATTAACAAAGGACCATATGCAAGAGAACATTGATCTGTGCCCAACCAATGTTCTAAAGGACGTGAATGTAATTTAATAAATTTGTTCAGTGAAAGGATATATAGTCAAATTTATGGTTCCAAAAAAAAAAAAAGTCAAATTTACACTCACTGTTTAAGTCTTTCGATTTAATAATTAATCTCTTTGACCAATTAATCAAGTCAAATCAATTGAAAAGCATTTTGGTTTCTCATATCTAATTTGATCCGTTTGCATTGATGAGAATAGTCAAGTTGCTAATTCAACTTTGGTATGCTGTACTTTTGGGACCGGTACAGGAAAGAAAAGAGCTGGCAGAGGTATTAGTAGCAAAGAAAAACTTTAAAGTTTCACTCATCATCCTTCTCTGTTCCGCTATCTCCTTCCCAAGGAATTGAAAGAATGGAAAGGAAAACACAGAGAATGACAATTATGCCTGTGAAGTTTATTCTAATCATTTGGATGCTAGTATGGTTAACTCAAGCACTAGCAATGGCTGCATCTCTACCAAATCCTATAGTATGTCAAGAAACTTGCGGTGGCATTAGAATTGAATTCCCATTTGGAATTGGGAAAGGTTGTTTCATGAAAGAGAGTTTCGAGGTGACTTGCAATTACTCATTTTCACCCCCAAAGCCTTTCATAACTAGCATCAACATGGAATTGATGACCTTTTTTCCATCAGGCCAAGTTGTTGTGTACAATCCAGTAATTCAATCAGATTGCGGCGCTAATTCCTCTAATAATACTACAATGGTTTCCCTGTCAGGCACCCCTTTTGTGTTTTCAGCTATAGGTAATAGATTCACAGCTATGGGTTGCAACAATTATGCTACGCTTGTTCAGGATGGTAATACACTTGGAGGGTGTTTGTCGATTTGCCGAAGGGAAAGTAATACAAGTGGGTGCTATGGCCTTAACTGCTGCCAGACCACGATTCCTCCCAATGTTCAGTCTTTTGAAGCAAACATGACAAACCCTTTTAGTACTGAGGTTGGTCGCAGCAACGAATGCAAGTCTGCTTTTATTGTTCTCGAAGATTGGTTAAGAAGCCCTGATAAAGTGCTGGGCAGGGATCATGTCCCTGCAGTGTTAGAGTGGGCAGAGGATCAAGGGAAATGTGATTTTAGTGAAACTAGAACTCCTTATATCAATTGTACCTCCAAGTATTGTTGGGCACAAGTAGGTGTAAATCAATTCTGTATTTGCAGCGAGTGTCAAGGTACAAATTCATTCTTACTTCAACTATTTGCATGAGTCATTCTCATTAGTTATTGTCCTGGTATACATATTCATCAAACTTAAAAAATAATTTTTGTTCTTGCACTCTAAAATCTGGCTGATATCAGTTCCACAATTCATGGTTTTGAGCGAGAAAATTTTCATTTTTTGGATGGGTCGCATATGATCAGTCCAAATTCTAAAAGGTTGATGATTTATTATGTGACAGATGCAAGCAAATGCGAAGCAAATAAATGTCAACTCTATTGTATGTATACTCCGGGAGGCTACAGCTGCCCATCTTGTCCTCATGAGAATTATCAATATAGTTACGGCAAATGTTACCCATCATATCTTCTTAATCCAGGCAGGAAATCCAAGGCCAAGATCATTATTATAGGTATTTAACTCTGTTTATATCATTCTTTGTGTCAATCACTTGTATACATGCATTATGCATTAAATTTTTAAAAATCTTTTCATTTTCTTTCAATTCAAAAACCATATTGCAAGATTATTAGCATGCAAGGATTATAAAATTAATGCTGTAAATCTTTTGAGTTGTGCTGCAGGCTGTGCTTCAGGCCTTGGATTACTGTTCCTTCTAATTGGCTTATGGTTGCTGTGCAAGTTGATAAAGAGGAGAAAGGCCACTAAACTGAAGCAAAAGTTTTTCAAAAAGAATGGTGGGTTGCTATTAGAACAACAACTTTCCAACAAGGGAAATAATGTTGAGCAGACAAAATTATTTGCGTCCATTGAATTAGAGAAGGCAACAGATCACTATCATGTGAATCGAATTCTTGGACAAGGAGGTCAAGGAACTGTTTACAAAGGAATGTTGACAGATGGGAGAGTTGTTGCTATTAAGAAATCCAAAGTAGTGGATGAAGACAAGCTTGATGAATTTATTAATGAGGTGGTAATTTTATCACAGATTAACCATAGAAATGTGGTTAAATTAATTGGATGTTGTTTGGAGACTGAAGTTCCTCTACTAGTCTATGAGTTCATCCCTAATGGAACACTCTCCCAATATATTCATAACCCAAACGAAGAGTTTCCAATTACATGGGAAATGCGGCTGCGGATTGCTACAGAAGTTGCAAGTGCTTTATCCTACTTGCATTCAGCAGCTTCCATACCTATTTATCATCGCGACATCAAGCCTTCAAACATTCTTTTGGATGAAAAATATAGAGCAAAAGTAGCAGATTTTGGGACGTCAAAAACAATTTCAATTGATCAAACACATGTGACCACAAGAGTACAAGGAACTTTTGGATACTTGGACCCTGAATATTTCCAATCAAGTCAATTTACAGAGAAAAGTGATGTTTATAGCTTTGGAGTAGTTCTTGTTGAGCTTTTAACTGGACAAAAAGCTATTTCTTCGTCACGGTCTATTGAAGGGAGAAGTTTAGCGACATATTTTATACTTGCAATGGAGGAGAATCATTTGTTTGAAATTCTTGACGCTCAAGTTGTCAAAGAGGGTGGGAAAAAAGAGATAATTGCCGTTGCTAAGCTTGCACAAAGATGCTTGAACTTAAATGGGAAAAATAGGCCTACCATGAAGACAGCAGCAATGGAATTAGAAGGGATTAGAGCTTCTCATGGAGCTTCTTTATCCATTGATGGGCAAGATTATGAAGAAGTTGATTGCTGTTTAGGTGACTATACTGCCATGGGATGTTGCTTCAACTTCAACTGGATCATTGAACAGAAGCGAGCTACCGCCATCTAATTAATTACACCTATTAAGATACCAATGAGTTTTAGTTTAGAGGTGTTGGAGTAATTTCTACGGAGTAACTGTTAAACAAAAGAATAGAAATGTTTTTATCTTGTACTTTTTTTTTTTTGTGATGAATATAATTTTGATTTGTGAGGCATTATGATGTCCATGTCTTATTTTGTGCAATAGGTGCTAAAAAATGATGAATTTTAATTAGACATAACCGTGAAGTATCCATAAAAGAGCAATCCATTTATTTCCAACTAATTGAGATTTAAATTTACTTGGAATTGGAATTAGTGATACTTACAACCTTTTTCATGACAATATAAAGCATGAACCTTTGTGTATTTCTTGGAAATTTTTTTTAAAAAGAACCGTTTTTGTATTAGAATCTAGCATTGCACTTGTATACAATTATAAAAATGCATGATTTGAATTGATACAATTATAATAAAGGATTATTTTTGGCTTGGGATCGTGGCATTCAAAAACTAGTGCTTGAATAGTTGGTTAACCAAGATTAGGTAGAGGGTTAGATGCAAGCTGGTTTGCCTTCGGGCTTTGCCCTTAGGATGCCAAGCACATTCTCCACCAGAATTACGATAGCAGGTTGCAAAGATCACAGATATGAAAATCATGTAGTCAATCAGAAGACAAATATAAGTTCAATCTACACACCCAAACTCCAAGCATTCCTTTCACTTCATTAGAACCAGTCCCAAATCAAGGAGTAAATAAGCTTTGATCAAATGCCTCAGAGCATTAAAACACATTCATCAACAGGATGACTGCATCCTTGAACTCCTTAGCCTAAGTAGACATGAATATCCTTCAGCTTACAACTACCAATGACCTGCACAAGCTAACCAATGCATTAGACATATACTTTGATGGCACTCACCAAAAATCCAAGGAAACTATAAAAGGCCCTTAAAAGACATAACACATGTGGTTCAGAATTGTAACTCCAAGGCAAAACTATTATCAACTAGGATATACTGAATATTAAAATACGATTCTATTGATTATTTAGATACAGAAAAGAGAGAATTTTTATTTTTTTCAACTAAAAGGAGCAGGCAGTCACAATGGCTTACCTGCCCAGAAAGAAATCGGTTCATACCAATAACTTTGGCTTATTGGTAGTAGAGTCGTATTTAGGACGTGATATCTCAAGTTCACCAAAGCTAATTTGTATTCTTGGTATGCTTATGATTGCACATATCTACGATCAATTTCCTTGCAGCGGCTAATTTGCTGTCTCGATCCACAGTTATAAGCTTCGGCACCCAATGTAACCGAACAATCTCCTTGAAAAAAATATAGCCGTGTTAGATGCATCAGAAGTCTTCTTACAAGGTAAGAAATGAACCATTTTTGAATACCTATCAAGAACAACAAAAGCAGAATCCATGGCTTGTTGTGTTCAAGCATTAATGTTAAGCAATTACTTAAAAAAAAAAAACTGTGTTACAGTCATAATAGGTGGCTTTGATTAAGTGCAAAATGTAGGAGCTTCCGAACTCCAGGAACCTCAAAAGTAGAGTTCAAAGAGACTAACAAAACTCCAAATATTTAATGTAAGCATTGTTGAGGGATCCACTTTACCCATCAATTTTATGGGAAAAGGGAGGAGTGTGATCAATGCTAGCCAAATAAGTTAAACATTCTGCCACTACAAATATTCTACAAAATTATAGATCAGATTTTTATTAAATCAAGAAAGCCAAAACCAGCAATTTAACAACTGACTTGAGATTCATAGAGATTTGGTTTTGGGGCTCTAAAATCAATTCTAATATGAAATTTCTTTAAATTACCAGTTGAATCCAAAATAAGAGAGCTGAATAAGCACACAAAATCCTAGCAAGTAGAAAATTCAGATCTAGGCACTATAAAAAGGCAGATCTCGGATAAAACAATTTAAAACATGAAAAATGCAAAATACAGAATAAACTAATAAAGCTTTACTTTAGATCTATTTGTTTGGCTACCAAGAAAAAAAAGGTGAAATACATGATTGGGATTTTACCTCCCCTTAGTTCGATTTCTGTGCTAGTTTTAGCATCCATGACTATGGAAATAGATCAGAGAATTTATGATCTGACGGTGTTGGAACTGGAACTTTTTGTTTTTACCGTCGAGATTGAGAGCTCAGATTTCCCACTCCTCCGTTTACTTTTTTCTAGCTCCATCCTATTAATTGCAGAGTGACTATGTTCATATGGGAGAGATGAGGAAAATTAGCTGTTAAAGGCTTAAAGCACTTAATAAAAAAAAAAAAAAAGTTAAAACACTAAATTTGTAATTTTCCTTTTTTTTTTAAAAGAAAAAAAATGAAATGATTTGTCTTTTCTATGCATACATTTTTGTTTTATAGTATTTTTTTTTTATAATTAATACACGTTAAATTCTTTTTTTTTTTATTTGTACATAACATAGTTAATTATGTATTGACTCAAAATTGATTAGTGATTTCATGATGTGAAATAGCTTATTCACTCTATAATTTCCTGGGTGGTGGCTGCTAACATTCAAATTCGATCTCTTTAATTCTAATAAATAAGAGTTCTAATTAACATAGTTATTAAATCCTATTTGGATATCAATCATATCTATAAGCTGAATCAATAGATCAGTTATTCAACTATTGAGTTAATAGTTAAATAAGTGGATAAATATAATTAATTAAATATATAATTTATAATAAATATAAAATATTAAAAAATTTAAAAGTACATAAATATTTAGTCAAAAATAAAAATTAATAAACTAAATATTTTAATTTATAACCATGAGAAATTAGACATAAATAAGTCCTTAGATCTTTTATATATCATTAAACTTTTATATTCATAAATCACACTATACACTAAAAATAGAGAAAGTGAAATTTAATAATTTTAATCCTTATATTTTGTTATCAAAATGTGTATATAAGTGTAAATATTTTATTATATATCAATTTAAGAATTAAATATAATTAAATTATTAAATTTCAAGAATTTCTTAATTATTAAAATAAAATAAAAATTTTCTAACTTTTTCTATATAAAATGAAAATATAAAATAATTAAAAAAAATTTCAAAAATAAAAATAAAAATGCATATAATAACAATTTATCTAGATAAAAGCAAATTATAATGAAAAACTTTTGGCAAAAAAAAAAGTTACAGTGAAAAAAGAAAAAATAAAAAATTGTGAGACTATGGGTCATTGGTCGGGTCACGGGATCACCGATTTAACTATCTAGATTGTATGATTTTTTTATAGATCAATTGTTATTCTAGTCTCGTAACAAACCAAGACTGATTCAGTACTTATATCACTCAATTGACTTGCCAGTCCAATTTGAGTAATAACTACATATCAATTAATACATTTTTAACTGGCTACATATAATTTATTTTATTTTTTGATTTACACCTAAATTTTTGTTTTCCTAAATACACCTAAAGTATTCTTATACTATACTAGGGATGGAACTAATCCTGTTCAGATTGAGGTATTGTATATATTAAATCCTCCTAATGAGTGCGGCTTCAAGATTTTGAACTCAAGACATCACCGCGAGAGGACGCCTTATTAGGGCACTAGTAATCATTCCACTAGGCTAACACCACAATATTAATTTTATTTTAATATTGATTATATATTGTGTTTTAATTTTGATTTGGGAATACGATCATTTATAAAATTTTCAATACAAGATTCAACTATGAATATGTTAGTATATTTCAAAAAGTACAAATACGTTCATATTAAGTAAATGAAAGATTTGAATGTTGGGAGACCCTGTACTCCAAGCGTGTGAAGGCATAGAACCCAAAGAGCATTTGAAACTCCCAAACATTTCAATTTAAGCATCCTTGGAAATCCTCTCAAACCCATTATAATTAATCATAAGATAAAACTATTACTTGAGTGGCTCAATTAATAATTTTCTCTTATTGGAATTGGGAAGAGGAAGTACATTCAGATGCTAACAACCTACTGATCGATTAACTCTTCTACTAACCAATACCAAAAAATAGTTACCCATTTCAGAAGCAATTAACAAAAACACATGCACTTATTATTAATTGACCATTATACTGAGAAATTAATTTTAGATCAATCAAAACAAGCTTACCAGTTATCTGCATTTATGGAAATGCTTTGTTTAAGTTGGTTGTTGCTGAAATCGTGGTATAGAAGATTAAAAAGGAAAATTGAAGATTTATAGATTTATTTGGAAGATCTATATATTTATATAGCTGAGAGGTGAAAGTGGTGGATGTGTCTGGTGGACTCTTCGTAGGAAATAGGTAGAGAAGTGGAGCGAAACAGGTGGTGGGTTCTTCTCATTAGCACGTGTGTAAGTTGTGTCCAAATGTGGTTTTAAGATTGGCAAGCTTTTTTTATTTTGTTTTATATGACAATGTGTTACAGAGCTTGCTTTCTGCGAGTGGCTTCAAGTCAGGAATTTTAAATAAAATTTTATCATTTTGCAAGTTAAAAGGATCAAAATACAAGGATTTTGATAAGTCTAAAATTTTTCATTTTTCATACTATTTTTAATGGATAATAGATTATTATATATATATTTTTTTATTTTTAAATTACCTAAAATTTTTAAAATTTATTAATTTCACTATCTATGTATTTTAATTAAATATATGAATTCTAAAATCCATCAATCTAAACTATGCTTAAATAATAATTACTAAATAAATAAATAGAATATAGGTGAACTCTATGTTTGTGAATAGTGTTAGATGTAAGGCTAGAAGCAATTAAAACTTGACACAAGTACTCTTTTTGACTCTACTTAGGAAAAATTATGATATACTCTTTCTGTTTCACTTTAAGTGTCGTATAAAAATGAAGCACACAAACTAAAATAATGAAAGCACACAAACTAAAATAATGATAAGTGATAATAAATTTTATAAAAAATTTATAATAATTTACCTAATTACTCTTTTTCAAAAATAATAAAAAAAAGAATGAATAAATTAGTTAAAATTATAGGGATTTAATAAATAAGGGCAAATTTAAAATTTTTTAATTAATACTATTTTGAATTTATAAAAGTGACACTTGAAATAAAACATAAATTTTTTTATAAAACAATACTTGAAGTGGAACAGAGGAAATAATATGTATTATATATATAATATAAAAAGGTAAGAAATACAATGTTGTTTCATAATCTTTTGCTTTATTGAAAAATATGTATTATATATATAATATAAAAAGATATGAATTCTGTTTAGTGCACAACTAGGGTTTTTCCCTTTAGGTTTATTCTTGGTGGTTTTGCCCAACGGTGAAATAACCTTCTTTCTTTTTCTTTTTCTTGTGTTTCTTTGCTTTTCTCTCTCAAATAAGTTGTTCGATACTTTAGATTTACTCTTTTTGGCTCCCATTTCATATGGGTTTCTTGGATCTGTGAACCTAATCACTAATAGTTTGAGGACATGCTTATCATAGCGATGTCAGTCCTGGTTAATCTCTGTGATGGTTGAGTTTTGAAGCCCCTAATAGAGGACTGGCTTCTTTAGAGCTTCGACTTTAGTACTTTCACTGGAAGGAGGCTAATTTATTGCTAGTATCACTTCTTAGAGGTTATTGTGGTAGCGCAGAGTGTTATTTGAAGCACTTGGGTACAAACTTTTAGGAAGTTGGCCAATCACAAATGTCATTCATTTAAAGTTGTTTTCTTCTATATCCTGACCTTTTGCGTCGGATAAAGGTGCGTCGACGGAGGATTTCAATGAATAGAAAGCCAAAGAGTATTTGTATAATTTTATATATTTGATAAGCCTTTGAGCTGTTTATGTTATGAGCTTAAAGCTCATATTTGAAAACCTATTCGTGGTCAGTTTATTTATAGTTTGTTAGGCTTTTCCTTTGTATTTAAATATTTGTACTCTTTTGGTCTTCATGTCCCATTAATATTGGTCTATTTTTTTCTTTGTGCAATATATATATATATATATGTATGTCTTCATGCTTTTCAAGAGTCCAAATTTTTTGCCAATATCCTGTTTATTTGTTAGTTAATTATGCATTAGAAAAATTCTGATTCCGTGTATAAAAAAATTGGATGAAATTTTAGTTAACTTAAGCAAAAGTTAGATAATTTTGCTAAAGTAAATAAAAACTTAAGCCTATACTTAGCTCGACTCATAAGATTTTTTTTTTTTAAAAAAAAAAAAAAAGAGCTCATAAATGAGTTACAAATATGAATAAAAATGTCAAATCCTGTTATTACTTGAGTCATGTCAAATTCAAGCCTAATTTTACAACTAATTATTAAATAAAGTCTCAAGTAACCAAATTCATTTTGTTTATAGAGGAATATTAAATGCTTTCTGTATTTTATTTTTTTTTTATTCATTTTTTATAATAATATATAAACTAAATTTATAGATAATATATATCTATAAAATCTGATATAATTTATTTATTATTTAAAATAAAAAAGATAATGAGAGAAAATAAAAAAGGAAAAGTATCTGGCAACCTCTCGTTCATAACTTAATATTCATAACTTACTGCATATTGTACAAAAATGTAGATAGCATGTGATGAATTTAATGGGACTTAAATGGACTAATTCGGCATTAATGTGGGACGGCTAGCTAGCTTTTGAAATTTTAAAGAAAAGATGCTCAAATTGGTCCTTACACTTTGTACCGATGTCCGATTGAGTCTAAAATGACATTTTAATTCAATTAAAGCCTAAGATTTTATTTATGAACTATTAGATCCAATTTTGCTATGAAAGGGGAGTGTGTATCACACGCAGGTCATAATAATAATAACAATAATAATAATGATAATAATAAACACATAATGAGTGAGACAAATAAGGATAAGGACTCAAAAGCAGAGGGAAAGAGAGAGAGAATCATGGAGATATCGACTAAATGGCCAGCCTCTGACTAAAACTACCAAAAAGACTGGTTTAATCTCCGGTCCGGTTTTAAAAATTGGTTAAATTGGTTTTTGCAAGTATTATTATTATTATTATTATTATTTTATATTTGTAGATTAAACTTGTTTTGCTGGGTTCTATAATGGTAGATGAAATTAGGCTCTCCAGTTTGATTTCTGAATTAACCATATAACCAAGTTTGAAATTTTTGTTATCTATACCATAAATTTTCTAGCTTGAATTCACTGACCAGTGACCACAATGAACTATATGTCATATAGGCGTTCTATAGCTGTAAGTATTTCATGCTAGATTGCTAGTCATGAGAACACAAATGGGCTGAGGATGGATTGCTAATATTTTCTATTTGTTTGTGAATGTGTAAGTAAGATATAGCCTCACTTGAAAAAAAAAAAAAAAATCTATATCTACCATTGTACTTAAAATGAAATTTTAATAATACACTGATAAAATTAATGAATACATAAAACTGGGAGCCATCCCATATAAACAAAGCCTAACATTTTAGACTTTTTTTGAACCTCCAATATTCATTTATTTATTGAATTGCTTGCTTGCCCAGCGCATTGATTTTTTCAAATTATTTGCTTCTAGTTGGTGAAAGACTAGAAGTAGCTTGACTATAGTAAAAGTCAGTTTTAACAAAGTCAAATTTTGATTGGTAACTTTGATTATTATTATTTTTCCTTTCTCGGCCAATCATTATGATTAACAAAATTTTTCTCATTGAACATTTGTAAAAATAGTTCTTACACTGAAGGTGTAGTGTTTCTTATTTTAACTAAAGAAAGCTGTCAGAGAACGATAGGATGGAGACTTGAGGGTGAGTCAATATTACTAATTCAAGCTTGCCAGCTGCAAATTTGGACTAGAACAAGTAATAGAAGATTTGTAGGAATAAAGAAACATAAAAGAGGTCTTTTATATTTTTATCACTTCATCAAACGCCTGAATCACAGCTTAATTTGATCTCCATTACTGCTAAAAAATAGAGAGGAGGAGACAGAGAGTCATGATTGTTCAACTAGTAAAGATGATTCACTTTTTTTCCATTCTAGTACTCTGTTTAGCTCAATCTCTACCAGTAGAGCCTTGTCAATATAATTGTGGTGATGTTACAGTCCTATTCCCATTTGGAATTGGAGCAGGTTGTTACCTGAGTAAGAGTTTTGAGGTAACTTGCAACAACGCTTTTACCCCTCAAAAACCTTTCTTAACTAGCATCAACATGGAATTGCTGGAAGTTTCAACAACAGGACAATTTCAAGTCAGCAATCCAATACTTTACTCCAATTGCAGCGACAAACCTTCTAATAGGACAGGGATCTCTCTGTCGGGCAGCCCTTTTGTGTTTTCAAATGCTTCAAACAGATTCACAGCCATGGGTTGTGATAATTATGCAATGCTTGTTCGAGATGTTGACAACACAGTTGGCGGGTGTTTGTCAATTTGTAGTAGTGGAGCTAATGCAAGTGGGTGCTATGGCATCAACTGCTGCCAGGCTACAATTCCTCCTTATATACATTCTTTTGAAGCAAACATGACTAACCCTTTTAGCAACATGGAGAATCGTGGCGGATGCAAATCTGCCTTCATGGTTGACCAAAATTGGTTTGCGTCTCAAACATCAAGAGACCTTAAAGATCTAAACCATGTCCCCGCAGTTCTCGATTGGGCAGCCGATCAAGGATATTGTGATATCAGTCGAGAACCAAACATTAATTGTACATCCGACAGACGTTCTTGTTGGAAAGAAATCAACAAAAACCAAGTGTGCATTTGCAATGGATGTCAAGGTAAATATCCTTTGTTAACCATTTGCATTATCCGCATTATTTTGATGGCAGGACAGGCTGGACCTAATTTGGGCTATTGATAATACTGGTAACTTAGTATCACATGTCAGCTTTTTGTTTTTGTGCATAAGCGCAACATTAAGTTCACCTTCTTAGCTAATACAAGTAAAGACAAACTGTTTATGCTCAAATTTAGATTCAAAAAGGTATTCTTTGCATAAACTTTAACTAATGTGAAATTTACACAAACCCACGATTTCTGTTGAGATTTGTCACGTGTTGTTCATAAGAAGTCCCAATTCCCACAGCCAGAGGTTGCTGAGATTCTTTTGCATGTCATATGTGACAGATATAGGCAGATGCACTGATCCGTGGAACTACAACTGCAATTTGTACTGTCTGTATACTCCAGGAGGCTACAATTGCTCGTGTCCTTATGAATCTGAGCCTCTTGGCATTAACAACAGATGTTACCCATTATTTCTGATGTCGGGGAAAAAGTCTCGGACCAAGTTCATCATTATAGGTATGCAAGTTTCTTTAAAAATTGAAAAATAAGTTTGAACTCATTAATGTAGGGTAAAAATTGAAAAATTGACACTTATCTTTTGGCTTGTGCAGGCTGTGCATCAGGTCTTGGATTACTGTTATTTCTAAGCGTTTTATGGTTATTGTACAAGTTAATAAAGAGAAGAAAGGCTTTGAAGCTCAAGCAAAAATTTTTCAAAAGGAATGGTGGGTTATTATTACAACAGCAACTGTCTTCTACAGAAACTAATATTGAGCAATCAAAAGTATTTACTTCCAAGGAATTGGAGAAGGCAACTGATCACTACCATGTGAATCGAATTCTTGGCCAAGGAGGTCAAGGAACTGTTTACAAAGGAATGCTGACAGATGGAAGAGTTGTAGCCATTAAGAAGTCCAAAATAGTGGATGAAGACAAGCTTGAACAATTTATCAATGAGGTGGTAATTTTATCACAAATCAACCATAGAAATGTCGTTAAACTAATTGGATGTTGTTTGGAGACTGAAGTTCCTCTACTAGTCTATGAGTTCATCCCTAATGGAACACTCTTCCAATATCTTCATAATCCAAGCGAAGAGTTTCCAATTACATGGGAAATGCGGCTGCGGATTGCCACAGAAGTTGCAGGTGCTTTATCCTATTTACATTCAGCAGCTTCCATACCTATTTATCATCGAGATATCAAGTCTTCGAACATACTTTTGGATGAAAAATACAGAGCAAAAGTGGCTGATTTTGGCACGTCGAAATCAATTTCAATTGATCAAACACATGTGACCACTAGAGTACAAGGAACGTTTGGATACCTGGATCCTGAATATTTCCAATCAAGCCAATTTACAGAAAAGAGCGATGTTTACAGCTTCGGAGTAGTTCTTGTCGAGCTTTTAACTGGACAGAAGCCTATATCTTCATCGCGATCGGTTGAAGAGAGGAGTTTAGCTACGTACTTTTTAGTTTCAATGGAGGAGAATCGTTTATTTGAAATTCTTGATGCTCGAGTTGTCAAACAAGGTGGGAAAAAAGAGATTATTGCTATTGCTAAGCTTGCACAAAAATGTTTGAACTTGAATGGGAAAAAGAGACCTACAATGAAGACATTGGCAATAGAGTTAGAAGGGATTAGAGCCTCTCAGGGAGCTTCTTCAACCACTGATGAACCAGATTATGAAGAGGTTGATTACTCTTTCGGTGACTATAGTGGGCCATGGGATGTTCCCTCAATTTCGGCTGGATCATTGAATAGTAGTGTACACACTCGTTTAGATGTACAGCCACTGTTATCGAATTAATAACAAGACTTCTTGATGGAAGAATTCTGATGCAGTAGATTATTTTTGTAGCATATCTTATTTACTATATATTTTGTGATAAATATAATTTTGATTCATATATGTTGTATTGATATTACAATTTTGATTCTTATATGTTGCATTGATAAAAATATTAGTGGTGATATATTTGTTATTTTAGATATTTGTGTAAAAAACCAATTTGTACTAGGGTTTCTTCTACAGTATATGGGTTTCTTGGTCTTGGGCCTTACTGTGGCTGTTTAATTAAATTTCAAATATCAAGGGCCTGGTTTAGGTTTTGAAAAAAAATTCTAATTTACAGTATTTGTAAATGTAATTCCTAAACTAAGGAGCATTTTATTTGAAATTTCAAAGGTTCAAAAATTTCACTAAAAAATTTTGGCAGAAAAGAAAAAAATTAATAAAATGTCAAAACTCTTGAAAAATAACGGAAAGCTTTAAATGTTTAGAAAAAATAGCGGAAAATATATAACCCAAAAAAATAGCAGAAAGTATTGTACTTGATAGTGGAAAATTTAAAAGCTGAAGATTATACTTAACAGAAGATTCTCCATTAAAAAAAATGGCGGAAAATATATAGTTTGCAAAAAAAAAAAAAAAAAAAAGCGGAATAATCAAATTTCTAAAAAAAATTGGCTATTGTGTCTATATATACCATGTACACAGAAATCCGATCTCACACACAACAACCCTAATCTTTTCTAATTTCTCTTCCTCTCAAACTCTTCCAACTCATTCTTAAATTTTCATTCTTATTCTTCTAACTTTTTCTGCTCTTAAGCGTGTATCATTTGCACAAGATAATACTCTAACTTTATTGAAGAAAATTTCGAAGATAGTTTAGGTAAAAAAATGAAAAATGAATGTTTTAAAAAAAAATTTGGTTATATATTTTAATGATATTGAAAAAAATGTTTTTCTTATAGGTTATTATTATTATTTAGAGGATCTAAAAAAAGTAATTATTAGTTGTAACAGGTAATTTAATTAAAAATAATGTTTTTTTTTTTTAGTAAGTTGATTAATTTGGCCAATTTATTATTGGTAAAAAAATTTTAATTACAATGTGCTCGTATTTAAAAAAAAAATATATTAGATTTGCGTAGGAAAAATAGATACTATTGGTATAACTTTTGTAGAAGAAGTTAAGAAATATATACAAGTGAAAATAAATTGGTATATAAAATGTCAAAATAAATTATAGGTAAAAAAATAGTCATCTATAAGAGTTAAAATTATACAGAATGAAAAATAAATATGAATGGTAATAAAAATTTTGATAGAAAAAATTAGGTAATAATAAAATATATAATCTCAAATAAATTTAAAAGGTTAATGGAAAAATTATTTATGTATAAGGAAAAATAAATAGTGTAAAATTTTAGTTGGTAAAAATTAGAAGGGTTAAAAATTGGGAAAAATAATTTTAAAAATAGCAAAAGTGCTTTCCGCCCATTTTTTTTAAGATATATATATTTTTTTATTTTTTAATGCTCTTTCAGCCATTTTTTTTAATGTTGTTTACAGAAAAAAAAAAAAAAAACACAGAAAAGGAAAATTCAACATAAAATCACCCCTCTTTAGGAATTTTTTTTCCAAAATACTCTATCTTTGAAAATATTTTCTAGTTTACCTATTTGCTAATTTTTTTTCAAAAATATTAAATTTGACAGTTGCCGCTGTTCAGATGGGCTTCTGCAAGTGTTGTAGTCTTGATGCATATATGAGTAGATTGAACTTGTTTTGCTTGGTTAGGTAAATATGAATTATGGGTATGAATTTTGGCTCTGCAATTTGTTTTCTGAATAGCCATTCGGTCCATCTAATTTAGATTCACTTTTTGAAATTAGAAGTTTTTGTTGCAAATTTTATCAAGACAATAAAGTATGGATTCTGTGTGTTTCCAGCTTTAGTGAATAGGAAAAAAAAATTAATTTAATAAAAGTCAATTTCAACACATGTAGAATGGCCACTTTATTTTTTTTTTCTCCTTTCTTGGCCAACAGTCAGAGTATTATTTACAAAAAACTCCCTCACATTAAAGGT